>VYZV01025179.1:163271-177964 GCA_013401275.1 Pandion haliaetus | reverse complement strand
CTGGGTGGCCGAGGAGGGGGGGACAGACCTGGAGGGAAGAACCCCGAGTCGAAGGGGACAGTGCTGAGACCTAGAGCGGTGGGAGGAGACGCACCTGCATTGCTTCGGTCAGGCTGTCAAATTAGTACACGCTTAAAAAAAATAATAATCACGTTAACACCTGACATGAATTGTAAAATTAATTGTGAAATAGTTCAAATTTGTGAAGGTTATTTTTATGTTAAGCTAAATTTACTTCAGCATGTAAGTGCCTCAGACTGTTTTCATTGTGGAGCATAGCCTGTGCATTACTGAATAGCGTGTTTATTTTTTCCTTCGGAAGAGGGGAAGGAGAGACAACGGATCAATATATGCTTGTACACACAAAAATGGCTAGTGAGCAGAAGATACTTGTGTGCATTAGACGAGGACTGGCATCATTACCGAATATAACTGGAAGAGCAAGTTGTTGGTGGATTTTCATTTACTTGACCCGGTCTCTGCAAGCGAGTTACTGTACACCATCAACTGCTCGCATCTTCCTCCCTCTAGCTGCTTTTCTTACGTAGAACACCAAAAAGGTTTCCCATCTACTGGTGGCTCCGGATCTCTTTCGCAAGGCTTCCCTCAATCCTCTCTGAGGGATCCCCGGTACCCCAGAGGCCCTGCAGCCTCCCCAGCCAACACTTCATCCTCCTCTCTGATGGGAATATTCCTTGCTGAAACGTGAACCTGGAGCTCCCTGCCCAGGGAAGTCTCCTCTTTCTCTTCCTGCGTTGCAGTGCCCTTTCACATCTGACGGCTCTTGCCGTCTTCCCCGCGCCATGTTTTTTTTATGACAACCAGCTGCAATTTGCCCACCTCTCCTGCCGCCCCTTCGGCCACCCCTCGCCCCAGCTCTCCTCTGGTTTCCCCTCAGCTGCTGCCTGCAGCGTGCGCTGAGCATGGCCCCAGCCTCTGTGTGCAGGGGGTTAACCCTGCCTGCAAAACCAACCCTTCTTGTTGCTTTTCAGTCATGTTCTGTGCACTCCAAGAAGTTTCTCTGGATTGTCTTGAATTCTTATTTCATCCTCCAATGTACTTGCAGTCACTCCTCGATTAATGCCATCTCTGAAGGCCGCTAAGGAAGCGCCCCAGGACAGACCCCTGGGAATCGCGTCTACAATCCACCCATTTGACAACTGCTGTTTCCACAGTTTTGTACCCACTGCCCAACTTCTTCACATAAACTGAACGCCCTCATTTATGAATGAACGTGCAGAGCCTAACCGAGGCATGGATGATTGCAGCCCTTGCTCCTTTCTTCTATAACAAGGTCTGTTCCTCTGTCGCCAAAGGAAATTTAGCCAGCTTGTCCCAATTTCTTGTTGACAAGTCCATGTTAATAGTTGCTTATCTCTTTGTTTCCTTCTATCTGTTTACAAACAATGTGTCTATTTGTACCAGGTGGTTTCTGGGGAAAAAAATGTCTGGCTGGTCTATTTATATATTTATTTATTTTAAAGTGCCCTTTTTAAAGATAGGCACCAGTTTTGCCTTTTTGTTATCAGCAGGATCCCTGGCCGTCTCCCTGAGCTCTCAGAGATAAACACTAGTGTTTCCAATGTTGTTTGAGCCACTTCCTTCAGTACCCTGGTGTGAAGTCCAGCCGGCCTGTTGGTTTGAACACCTCTAAGTTACCCAAGTACTATTCTAACTGGTTCTGTCCCAGTCTGGGCTGAAACCTTATTCCCTTGTCATTAATATGTATTATGTCAATCACCTGATCACAAATGATCTCTTTTGGCCAAGTCTGGTGCAAAAAAGGCCTGAGGCACTCAGCCTTCTCGGCATCAGTCAATAGCTTTCTCTGATGAGTAATCCACTTGCTTTTGACTTCCTCTTACCACTGATGTACTTACCGAACGATTTCTTCTTACTTGTGATGCTCTTGCTAGTTAAGTTTTATTTGTTGTATCGGCTTTTTTGTGTTTGTCCCCATCTGCTCTTGCTAAGTGGTACTTCTGCACTTACCCTATGGAAACCTGATCTACTTTCTCTGTGCTTCCTTTTCGTGAGCTCACGATTTAGCCTGATCGGCTGCTTCCTACCCTTCCTAGATTTCTTCTGGGATGGGATCATTTGGGACAGGTCTTCTAGAAACTCCCAGCTACGACAAAGGGGAAGAGACCTCGGCATGGCCTGGGATTGGCAGGGAGAAATGGAGAGGGGAAGAGGACTTTGGGAATGGAGGTCTTAAGCTGGAGTTTTGAGGAAAAAGAAATTTGACTGAAGAAAGCAAAGAATTGAAAACTTGGAAGAGATGGGAGGGAAAAGAAGAGCCCTTAGAGAAGGAAGTAGGCGTACTGTGAATGAGTAGGTCTGTAGAAACAGGATAGAGTCAGACAGTACAATGGAAAGCCCATAATGAGAGGTGACAACCCTTACTCAAGCTGATCAAACATTTTCATCCCAAATGCCTCTTCTGGGCTGCTCCTACATCCTGAGATTTTGTGTGGAGCTGAAAAATTTCAGAGGTAGCATATTCCTGAGAGTTACATGTTTTTACATAGTAGTTCTCCTGCCCTTGAAACTAATCCTCAAGAGACTGAGTACAAGAAGGCTGAGGACAAAAAAAGGAAAGAAAATACATTTCTAGGAGTTAAGAAATAAATTTTTGATTAAATAAGTAGTACTGAAGCAAAACTTCACAGAAAAATATCTTTCAAATAACAGAAATGCCTTTACACATTCTTGTGAAAATTGGTTTTGGTTTGAATGAGGAAATGAGAAAGACTTGAAAGGAATATTCCAGCTGCATGGTGGAGCCTACATGTGAGTAAATGCTGAAGTGAAGATTACAGAGGCAAGCCTCTCTCTCCTGTGCAAGGCGTCACGAGACACTACGTTTCATGATCAAGCATGGTTTCTCCAACAGTGCCTTTTTGACCTCAGAGAGAAGACATAGGATCTTTGGGGTGCTTCTGCTAGAAGACAAAAAGATACCATTTAAAAGATAAGTTGTGTTCAAGAAGAGAATGAATCAATGTCTTTTGGCTTATTTTTTCCACATTCACCGAGTTATATTAAGGAAATTGCGTACCATTATAACCTAGGTCCTCAACAGTTTGGAGAGGAGGAGCAGAAAAGATGGCTTTGGTCTCCTCTGACAGGAGCAGTTTGATCCCTGCTGTAAGGCAGAGCCAGCAGCCTCAGAGCTGGGACAGCATGACAGAGGTGGAAATCAGTGAACTTTGTTCCACTGCAGAATGAGCATCCTGCCTGTTGGCACCCTGCCATGGCTCAGAGGATTTGAAGCCAGGACCCAGAGAAATATCGTCATGTTTACAGAGAGGAGGAAAAAAAAAAATCAAGCTGCCTTAGCATTAGCATTAACATTTCCAGATTCTTGGAAGGCCAGCCACAGTACTTTGAAGAGCTCCTGGCATAAATTCCTGTTTTATGTGGAATTTGCAACAACCTCATTCCACATAACAACAACGCTAGCTATATTTTATTGTTTAATGGGATGTATGCTTGGTTGCCTTTTTTGTCTAAAGGAATCCTGTACTGTAGAGGTGAACTTATGACAGTGCAATAAAGCAAAGCTACTTGGTACAAGGATTGATTAATAAAAGCACCTATTGGAATGCAGATTATTTATATAATGGAGAAAAGCACAATGTCCTCATAGGCTCACAGGATAATTCAAGTTGGAAGGGATCAGGAGGTCTCTAGTCCCACCTCCTCTCGAAGCAGGATCAGCTATGGGGTCACATCAGGATGTGCAGGGCTTTATCCAGATGCCGTAGGGGATTTTTCAGCTCAGGAGGGCCAGGGGAGTACTGTGAGAGCTCGATGTGAGGCAAGATAAACAGAAAGAAAGAGGAATTAGTTGAAAATAGTAAAAGGGGCTAAGCCACTTGGGGAATACACAGAAAAGCCTGTTCTTATTTCAACATGCTCTCCTCTGATCCTAATTGAACCAAAGACACCTGACTTTCACCATTCTTCCGATGTCAGCAAACATTAGTGGAACTCACTGGCAAACTGTTCTGTCCCTTCCTGATGCTGATTCAAATAGAAGATGACAACCTATTACTTGTGTCATTTACTCTGCTGGCAGAGGCCTGTACCCCATACGGGGAGGGATGCAGCAGGGGAAAGGTTCCCCTCCTCCATCAGCTAGGGATGTGAGCATGATGGGGAATGCGGGTGGCTTTGTTTATTACCCTAAAACCAGAGAAAATTATTTGTACATTAATTGTTAGAAAAGATCATAGATGTTGCAAAGTCAAGCAATCTGACGTTGGTAAATGCTGTAACTGAGATTGCTTGGGCAATGTTAATTTGTGCCCCAAATCTTGTGCACATGCATTCTGATGCAACCTTTAATTAACAGTGCATTATGATGTAACCTATAATTACATGATTATGTACAATTTTTCTTGCAGATCTCCTGTCTTATTCAGTTAAAAAAAAAAGGAAAAAAAAATTATGAGAAGACCTGACTCTCAGCAGAATTTAGACACTTAAAATACCTTTGAGAACCTGGGTCTTAATGAGGAGCAATTCAATATTTTGTTTTTTCCTTGTTCAGTATGGAGCCCCATGACTTATTTAATGCACTATCTTCAAACCCTGCTCTCAAGAACTAATGATTAATGTCCTCATGGGATATTTTATAATTCTCCCTTATGAAGTATCCAAGTGTTTCACAAATGTTAATGCATATATTTTCGAAGTGTCTCCATAATGGGAACGTTTATTACCTTCTTTTCATATTGGGAAACTGAGAGGCAGATAGGTTAAGGTGAAAGCATGAAGTTTTGGGTACTTGCAGCTCCCAGCCGTTTAGCATTCTTGAGCACAGTGTGGCATTTTGTATTTTCAAAGCACAGCTCCTGTTGCCAACTGTGAATGTGCAGTGCTTCTGTAAATCAGATTCCAGAGTCTCAAGGCATGCACTCACATAATGAGACAAATGCAACTGGAATAACATCATACGGTGCTTTGAGGAAGAAACAGAAGCCTGACATCACTCCTGGGTAAAACGATGGAGCAGCTGGTGCAGCACTGGATTAATAAAGAATTAAAACTAGGTAACATAATTAAAGCCAGTTAACCTGGATTTAAAGAAAATAAACTTTGTCACACCACCTTTTTTTTTTTTTTTAAATTAAGTTATAAATTTAGTTAATAAAGACAATGGTACTGATGTAGACTCTTAGTGACTGTATGGTAAGAAAGATAAACCCAAGCTAGTTCTACCCTAGAGTGGTCCAGGTTGTGAACAGATGTTATCTTTGGGACATAGCTGTGCCACCAGAAGAATTTACCTCCACCAGTTGCTTGTGACCATTTCCTAGCCAGTTAGAAGTTCCCCTTCCAATCTGCCTGCAGAGCAGTTCCTGCATGCACCCCCTACTTTACAGAAGGGTAAATCAGTGAAGTTCACTCAGACCAGCAACTTAAATTCCATAGGCTTGTCCTGACAATTTTCCTTGAGGGGAGTTCAGGAGCTTGCTCAGATACCCCATACCTGTCAGCAGCCAGCCAGTTGACTTTCTAAGTTATGAATTTAATTCTCTGGAGAAGAAGTGACACCCCTTAACTCTTCTTCCAGTCTCCCACCTCATTTGTGATTCACCTAGCTCTACAGTTAACAAGGTAGTGTTGTATAGGGAACAGCCTTCTTCACAGTAAGGTGACCCACATGTGAAGCAGGTCTATCCTGTTCACTGAATAAAGCAAGCACTCTGTGGAAAAAACAGTAGGTACTCATGTAATTAAAGGCTTTTCTTGCTGTACACACACAAATATTATATACTTTATATGTATGTATGTATATATAACACATAGACATTATGTGAACACAGAGAGAGGCCAAATTAGATTTACACAAGCTATTTTACCTTGTGTAATTTCTGACTTTCAAGTGCTTAATTTTGCTTTCTTCATGGTGTTTTAATGTAGGGCTTTTTCTTTGTGCATATACATTAAAACAATGCAAAAAAACTAATGAGTGCTTACACAAAACAAATTCTACAGTGTGCATAATTTTTAGACACAGATTGTTTTAATGCCTTAATGGAATGTAGTGAAATCAAGTAGGAATTAAGTCAGTCCAGTGGCTTTTCTATTTTAAACAGATCTTCAAATACTAGAATTAAATAAATTAAATGAACAATTAAATTAAATTAAACAGGCTTTCAGCCAGATTCCTGCTTCAAAAGACCAGTTTCTAACAGCATTCATTTTACGTTCCCCTGGTCATAAGATGGTAGCTGAACATCTGATGTCAAAAAATCACTTAGTGCAAATATATGTATATATTTTCTGTATCTTCCTCTAAGGCTGCTGACAGATTCTTAACAGAAATACTGAGACTGGAATAGTAATATTTAGTTCAGGAGCGAGATGGGTGCATTTTCACCTGTAATGGAAATCACAACCTGCTACATGTAGATGCTTAATGTCACTTCTACTGTGTAACTCGGTTTCTAAAGGAAAAGCAAAAACCAAGCAGCACCAAGGATATTCCCTAAGGATTATAAGAGGAAAGGAATCAGGACACCCTGAGGGAACTCAGTGACTCACAGTGCAGTCCTCAGACAGATAAATTACACCTTACACGCAGAGTAACTGTGCAAGCACATGTGTATGCTACAGAAAGTAACCAAACAAATGTAAGGATGGCAACTCAAAGTCTAATTGCCTCAAATGGATGAATCAGCAAGTTCCAATCTTGCAGGACCTAACTGGAATATTTAATAAAAATGGAACCTATAATCAAGAACCCTATTTGCACATGAAATATTTCCCTTTGATATTTTTTTTCTTTACACCTGGATAAGAGATATGCTCCATGGGGAGTGTTTCTTGCCGTGCCTGCTCCTATATTGTATATGCAAGCTCAGACTCACCTAGTGTCCAAACGGTTTTGCCATGAGTCCGTGCTTACTTGGGCTGGGAGCAAGCTCCAAGGTACAACAGCAAGACTTGAGTGTCTTCTATCCTTCAACAGGCCCAAACTGGATGTTACTTGTGGAGAGGCTGAGAAGGGGCAAAGTCTTAATTAAACCATGTCATGTAGCCACGTGATGTTGACATATATACATTCATCTATTTACACGTTACCTGGCACTCACTGCTGCTTGCACCCTGCAAGTCCTGCTTGCAGTTGGACTAGATGATCGTTGTAGGTCCCTTCCAACTAAACTACACTAAACTAAACTATGCTGTTCTATAACACAGACAGGAATTACTGGGATACCCTGCACAGACTGTGCTAAATGTGATCTGCACAAGTGCAGCCCTGGATACTCTCCCACTGCTCATTCACAGGGGCCACCTGCACCAATGGCTCACACTCAGCTCATGGTTCTCCTGAATAAATCCTTTCAAAAATTGCAAGGACAAGAACATATTCTCTATTCTCTGCATACAAACTAAGCATGACCATGCACATGTGGTTTAAGAGGGAAATAAGAGCATTAATTAGTATTAGTTCAAGTTGGAGGAAGAGCATGTTGATTTTGCTCAAGAAAATTGTTATGAAACAAAATAACGGCCTTAAGAACAAAAGGGAAAGAAAGAGATTGGGGAAAAAAATCGTAACACAATATTTAATATTTTTGTTATATTTTCTATCAATGTTTGAAGATTTGAGAGAGAAGAGGAGCGCACTGCTGGAGTTAAATCATTTGTAGTTACCTGGAACCTAGGTCAGCTTGTGTAAATACAGCTCTGCAGTGCAGTCAGCCCAGCAGACTTTGTCTTTCCAGGCATAACCACTGATTTATACCCTAACCCCACAAAGGTCAAAACTCCCTTTCCAGCATGCTAGTAACGTTGTCTTGAGCTGTTAGCCTCTACCCTGGAAATACCAAGCACTTCTTTCATAATGTTTTTTTGGCCTGGACTTACGCAGCCTAAAATCAAGGAGTCCATGGACTTCTGAAATTCAAAAAAAAGAGAGAAAAAGGCAGAGAGGTGGGTCCCTTCGTTCACCCAAAGGGCTCTGTATTTTACACCACTAGAGCCCCAGGACCTGCTGCATCTCAAGTAAAGGGTGAAATTACAGCTAGTTTTGCTCTGGATCAGTAGGGTTTGGCCAGCACATGCAGCTCACCAGGATGTTTGCTCAGTGTATCCAGGGACAGGCGAGAGGCGTCAGCCGTACCAAGTACACTGCACCAAATGCCCCACTGCAGACTTGCCCCAGCCTTTCTTCCCTCTGCTGCCCAGTGAGGATGCTGCATCTGAGGAATCTGAAAATACAGAAGACAGTCAGAATACTCAAGTTCCTCTGCAGCTGGAGACATCTAGTTAGAAATGTTTTGCTAGGAGGGAAGATCTGCCAACAGCAGCCAGAGAATGGGAGGCTGCACCTGGATCGAGAAGAAATGCTACAAGGTGGGGTGTCAGCTGGGAATAAACACCTGGCTTAGGGAGGCTTGGCTTTAAAAAAAAAGAAAACAGCAAATTGTAAACAATGTTGTAAAGAAACAAACCTGGTATAGAATGATTGGGAAAAGGGAAAATAAGACTTTAATCCATACAAGGGTTCTGTTTGTGATTAAGAGATAAAAGAACAGAGGATCATTGATGAGCAGCTTTTGCTGTGGCCTTTCCCTGCTTCCCCCTACCCACTCAGCTGGTCCATGGACAGTCAGCCAGCAGAATAGGCAACACTGATGGCCTCAATCAGCAAGGAGGAGGCTGGTTTTTGCTGGCAAACCTGCGTTTCTTTTCAAGCAAAGGTTCTTTTCAGGTGTGCCAGAGGTTCAGCCATCTTCCTTAGGAAGAACATCAACCGGGCAATGAATTTAAAGCAGCTAGCATTTAAAAAATAAAGAAGCCTGTACTGGTGAGTGCAGATGTAAATTGTTCACGCTTGTGTCATGGGAGAACATCAAAGGCTTCCACCAGTTTCGTGGTTGTTTGGAATGAGATAGGCAGTGAGCCAAAACCTACCTTGGTAAAAGCCTCCTGTGTTGTGCAGCTTAGCTGTCCTGCCAACTCTCTTAGGCAGGACGTTTCTTATCTCCAGTTCCTTTCCATAGGGATCAAGTGTTCCTGGCCATTTGGATTTTGACAAAAGGCTCTGTATGGTTATTAGCTTTTATACTATTCCTGGACTTTAGGCAGGAGGGAGATTGTTAGGCTAGTTTCACAGTGGTGTTGACCTATTTGTGATCTCCTCATTCAGTGTCAAACAGTTATTCTGACTAGGCACCTCACTGGCTCCTGCTTATTTTCATAAGCTTACCTGGAGCAGATGACTAACTGGTGCCCAGTTCAGCTTCTCCTTTGCAACACACTTTTGTGATTAAGAACCCAGTGGAAAGAGATGAAGATGTATTTGTATAGTTATGCAGCAATTCTCTGTTAACCTCTCTCAATTATTTTTAAAAGCGTGTTGCTATGCAAAAATGCTCCTGGAGTCAGTTATTTTAAAGTTTTCTTCTTAGATACTTAAATCCATCCTTCCAGTATTTTCAGATTTGACGACAAACCTTTATCCAGTTAGTGAACACAGATGCAAAGTGTGTTGTTCACTCTGCTGGGAATGAAGCATCCTACCCACTGCTCCAAGACCTCAGAGCAAATCAGTGCAGTGCTTAATGAGCATTAGCCTATATTAAAAAAGGAAGAAGATTACAGATAGTAAGTTTTAAAGTTTAGGACAAAGTTTCTTTTCCTCACTTTATTAGAAGTGGACAAAGTAGGAATGGTACAAAGCTAATAATTACTTCTTTTAAAAACACAAATAGAGTAACAGAGTCCAAGTCAGGCAAAGTTCAGAGGCTGCTGTTTCCTTTAAGTGAATTTATCTAAAACTCCTGTGAGCTTTAAATCAGACTTTTTCTTTTTATTGCATGAGGTGCAGACTCCTGAGCTGTGTCTGATACTAGGCATGTATATTTCTCCCATTTTTAGAGCTGGCTGCTACTATCATGGAAAACATTAGTGTCAGCTTCACCTTTTTGCAAAACAGTCAGCATTTGGTTTGGCCGAACAAAAAATATTTTGGAATGGACCTCAGTGACCTTCTGCAAATTGATAGCTGGCTTGCAACAGGCAAAACTGAGTCACCAGTTGCGTGGGGTTGAAATCCAACCCATACATCTGTAGCATATCTTGCATTGCCAGTGTAATTGGTATTGTGACGTTCTCAAGTTTTAAAATAGCTTTGAAGAGCCTCTTATCGGATTTTGATTGGATACTGTATGTTACATATAACCTCTGGGAGGAGATGAATTTAGACATCTACTCTGTAAAGTTTGGGTATTCAAGTTCTCCTGTTCTATATGCATTTTCCTGGGACATTTCCAGTTCCTCAGAGGGAAGGAAATTGTGAGTGCCCTCAGATTCACCCTATTCTGGTGGATTCAATCCATCAGACCACTGAGGCGAACAAGTGATTCACTTTCTTTTATTAACACATCTATTCCTTGAAGGGTTTCTGACACTGTTTTGATGAAGTCCACAGTGCTTGCAACTTCCTTTTTAAATCCAGTCCAATATCACAGGGAAACTTAAGCTCTTCTGAGATGGGGGTGTAGGGACTGTATCACCGATTTGACTATACATTTTAGGGTCTTTACTGAACTTCTGAACCTCTTCAACCTCCCACATTAAGTACAGCAACAACAAAGTTTTCGGAAACTGAACTGCTTTGTTGCTGGCAGGCTGTTTTACTGGGTAAAAGGCAACAAGCTGTGTTACACTTTGCATTTCACATCCCAAAGCTTAGCCTCTCCTTTAAACATTTAATTCAGTTCTGTTTTCAGATTTTATCAACATTTTCAAGAGTATCCCCTGGGTAAATACTTTCTGCAACAGTTTCCTTGTGTATCAAGTTTCCAGCTTGCAGCCTTCTCTAACAACCTGACTGCAAGGTTGGCTGCAGGTTGCCATTTCAGAAGCTGCATCATAATATTATTCTCAATAATTGGTAAGCCTTAGCTTTAGCAGGAATAATACAGATCCTGTAACCACCTTCTATAATCCAGTGAATGCTCTAGGAGCAGTCATGCTGTTACCCACATACAGCAGGCACAGAACCGCTTGTACTTTATTAGAAAGTGCTGTAATTTTGCCCACCACAGTTTAGTCTTTTTTNTTTTGTTTTTTTTTTTTTTTTTTTTTTTGAAACTTCCCTTGTGGCTTTAAAAGCCATGATTTCCATTATCTCATTTTAAATAAATGACATTGAGTATTTGTTGTGACTCTTTGAAACACCAGGGTCACAGTCTGCTCGCACACAAAGCAGCTGAATAGTTTCAAGCCTACATCTCTACTTAAGAATGTATTTTCACCTTGTGCAGCATAATGGCAGTGCAAGTCGTTTTTGGTTTTTTTTTTTCTTTAAGATAAAGTATAGTGCTTAATATTTCTATCAGGACTTTACCATTTTCCTTTTTCTTCCTGGAATTCAAAAAACTTAATGCATCACTGACTTTCTTTGTTCACTTTGAAGAATCTCATCTGTTTTGTGGAGATATGCAAAAGCCCAACACCTCCAGAATTTGTCTCAAGCATTTTTATTCCCCCAAAAGAAGGAACAGAAGCAATGTAAAAGCTTTTTCTGGGCACTTAGTTACAAGTAATTTGCACCTGAAATCTGTAGTTAGAGAAACAAAATCTGCTGTTACTAGTGTCTATATAGTGGAATCACTGCTGAAAAGAAGTCAGACCAGGGCAGAGAGAAAAGCCATGTTTTCCACAGCTATGGATGTAGCAAAGCATAAATTATGGCTGATTAAGTACCTCAAAACCCCAAACAGGCAATTGGCATTTGATTGTAATCGCTGGTGCCAGGGGACACTTTGAGCAATATCTGATCTCCTTTGTCTTTCCAGCATCTAGTTTAAATGCAATATAGATACCTGAAGGCAGGAGCCTGGCGTACCTCTGCAGCCAAGGGTAAGAGCTGGACATCTTCAGAGACCAACACAGAGCACACAAAGCTACATGCCTTACATCAGTTGTTGCATGTCTACCCACATTAATCCTTTTCAATCAGCCAAGTTAGCATGGTTAGCCTTAATATATTTGCTTTTCTTTTGTATTCCTTAAACAGAAAGAATAGTGTAGGATTGCAGGATTTTAAAGAACATGCATTTTTTAAAAAAATCTACAATATTCAGCTTTTATAAATTATTTTGCTGGCTTGCTGGCTTTATTTTTTGTCAAGGTCTATGACATGGTGAGGTGGAAAAATCTTGTCCCTTAGCTATTGATTGTACTGGACAAGTGACTTCTCTGGTTCCTTCCAACGTGAACCCCAAAATATTTGCTGCCATCTGCTCCAGATGGCAAAGCAAAGTGACACCCTCCATTGCTTGTGTCTTGGCACAGTGGGATTGGGGAAGGGTCTGCAAACTGAGCCCTGGCGAAGCAGGGCTCCCACCTGGAGGAGAGGAAGCAGCAAGGAAAGAGCACAGACACGGCAACCTATTCCAGCTTTTAACTTTTTTCACTTTTTTTGTTTTCTTCACTTCTTTACTTTTTAGGGAGGGGTGAGAGGAACCAGAGCATGGGGATGTTCAGCTTGGTCTGTGCTACTAAGACTCAGCTGATACCCTGGGGCGAGGTGATCTGCCTGAAATCCTTCTGAGGCCATCAGGAGTCTGTACGCCTTTGGGCCTGAAGAGAACAAGCATTTAAGAGTCTCTGGAGAGAGCGTGAAAAATAACATTCAACTATTTAACCGTATGTCCTTCCTGATGGTAGTGGAAGAGGATACGTCTACCCTCCTGCTCATAGGGACATTATGGTAGTGAACTTTCAGTCCCTCTATACAGTGTGGAAAGAGACAATGTGCTGAAAGACCTTGACTCTCCACCAGAGTCCACATACAAAAAACCCCCTTGCTCTTACTTCCACATAACTAATAGATGGTAACTAATGGGATCAGTCTGTAAAATTCTGCTTGGGACTTGATCTGAAAATGATTCAACAATACCATGTATTCTACTGAGCGTACCTGGCATGCAGATATTCAACACATTGGTTACAATTGCCTAGAAAACAACCAATTTTATTTTTTTTTAACCTGAGAGGGGAAAAAGAAGTATCTATGGACTAAATTCTGCATCATAATTTTAATGTTTAATCTCCAACAGCAGAGCGATTACTTTCCCTTTTCCTTTGATATCCAATGCCCTCCAGCTGGGTTATAGATTAGCAGATGCAGGTGCTAAGTTTAGTAGAATTAGTGTGTATAAGTACTAATTAACTAGTCACAACAACCAGTGCCTTCACCACTGATGCCTTCCAGGCATCCCTGGAAAAGAAAATGCATGAATTTGCAGGCTTTCCTGGGTGCAGAAGCCTGCTGACTGTAATCCCCAAATTAGCTACATGGGATGGAGCAGCACTTTCCCTGGGTTATTTTATCTGTGAGGTTCAATGCCAACCTGCAGAGGACCAGCCCATTCATAGCCTGGAAACAGAGCCGCACTCAGTTGTCCCAAGGGGGAGGTATTACAGCACTTGGATTTTGTGCTACCTGGATACAAGTCCATTGTGCACCAGACCCGGACCACCTCACTTCTTTGGGGCTCACATCTGAAAGCATCGTTCTGCACTGCAGCAGAAATAGCAGCAGCATGGTGTAATCCAGCAGCCAACATGCTCAGTATGCAAACTAAAAAGCTAATTTCTCTAACTGCTACTGCTGCAGATGCAGTCTGGGGTCACTGCATTCAAGTGAAGCCTTTATTGGTTTTTTTTTTTTACTTCTCATAAAAGATAGTAAAAATGAAAATTCTCTGAATAATTTTTACCTTCATTTGTGCATGAGCAATGGCATTCCCTTCAAATGATGCCTTTTAGTGACACCATGGAAACCTTGGGATTTTTAAAGGATTTGAACAGCGTAATTCACTGGGAATTGCAGAACGATTCTTCTGGTGTTCCAGGGAAGAGAACTCAGCTTGTTCTCCCTGAATGCGAAAATAAAGATCTTAAAACAAATAACTCCAACAAACAAAAATCCTTAGTTTGGAGTTGTACTCACTTGAAGTGGAATTCATGCCTGGTAATGATCTACCACAAAACGTACCAATTAAGTTCTGGTTGAGTCCTAAAAATAGGTCTTCAAGATGCATATGTTTTGTGCTGATCCTCTCCACGGGAGCAAATTGCCCTCCAAATTCTATTTGTTTGCTGAAACTAAGAGAAAGCCAGCAAGGCTTCCCGCGGGTCCCAAGCTTACACTTTCACAGCTCACTCAAGCTGTCAGCATTTTGTTGAATAATTAAGGAATGGGTATAAATGTATTTTGGATAGTTTGAATCTGTTATCAAGACTTTAATGTACTGTGTAGCCGTACGCAGCTGTGTGTTGTAATTGTATGGCTGTGTTAAACTTCCCGATTTATCAGGTGCCTTTGCAACATGCAAAGAAAACCAGCAGCACATCCCTTTTGATCCTTTAAGACAACTTACCCTAAGCTGTCAGCAAGAGCAGAAATGGACTTTTAAGTAGCTGGTACCATCAGCCAACTACAATGTGGTGGAGATACCATTGAAACAGATGAGATGAAAATAATACGAGTAGACACAGCAGGAGTGTCCCCACAGGCCAAGTGGTATTTCATGCAATTGTATGAGGGAGCTTGTATTGTTTGTTTGAAACTTAAGAAGTTAACTTAAACAATAAGCACAGCTTATCAGTTATCATGGTTTAACCCCAGCCAGCAACTAAGCACCACGCAGCCA
>VYZV01025179.1:135990-162994 GCA_013401275.1 Pandion haliaetus | reverse complement strand
GCAACAACTGAAAACATCAGTGTGTTATCAACATTCTTCTCATACCTAACTCAAAAACATAGCACTATACCAGCTACTAGAAAGAAAATTAGCTCTATCCCAGCCGAAACCAGGACATCAGTTCAGCACAAGTCAACTGATAACTTGAGCTCAATAGATTAGTCTTTGAATATGCTTGTTGTTTTCCTTTTGCTTACTGGGGAGATGGGGAAAAGCTCTTGAAACAAGAGGGAAAAAAGGCTCACGTAACACTTTGGATTTGCAATCAAGTCAATTTTAAGATAAAATGGTAGATCTATTGGTGGGCTTGCCCTAAGTCTCTGTTCTACAAGACAGGTGTCTTTATGAAATAATTTTTCTGAATAGCACATTAAATTATTTTCTCTAAGGCAGAGCAGAAAAACTTCATGTGTATCTGTGCCCAAATACTGTTTTCTTCTCTTTCAGGTTAACAGTTGGCACCAAAATGTTGCACAATATGTAGGAATTTAAATCTTCAGTAACTGAAGCTAGTCCTTTTTAAACAAATTTTGGTTGTTTTGGCCCATGATGCAGAGCCCATTGTGGCAGACCCCTTGACTTCTGGGTCAACTCACTTTTTACCATCCCCGCATATGACTGGGCTTTAGTTTCACCAGAGCTGTCTTCTGAGCTAATTAGTGCGTGGCAGTGAGCTGGGGAATAGTTAGGTGACATCCATTTTGTGACACAGATAGCAGTTAAAGGTGTGAAATTTCAACAGCAAGGTTAAAAGCATGGATAACTTACCACAACGCAAAACACATGCTAATGAGAGCTTTCTCTATCAGGCCATACATGCAACTACCAAAGAAACGTCACTGCACCGCTTTGCTTACTATTACATGTTACATAGACAGCAAGTTTCATTCAAATATCATAAATCTATGTTCAAAGACTAATCTTTACAGCATGCTGTGTCATATATCCCCTGGCATCATTTGACAGAGGGAGTGGTGGGGGAGGATGACTTGCGAAGGTCCCACGCCATGACGGTGCCAAGTCTGGCATGAGGATCCAGGGATCCTGCTTGTCAGTACCAGGGGCGTAATGCACACCAAGCAAGTGTCTCCTCACCCATCCATCTTCCTTAACTCCATTTTCCCTCTGAAAGTCAAGGACTGCCAAAGCCAAGAATTGTGTTTGAGCAAAGCCTTCTCCCAGGCCCCTTTAGCACCCACAAACCAGTCATGGAGACTCTGTAATTGGTGTGGTGGTTATAGACATGTATAAGTCCAGTAAAACATACTGAGAATACAGACTATACTGTACTGTCCATTTTTGTAAGCCCAGTAATGAGACCCTAAGAGACAGCCAATAAAGCCCAATTATTCCATACAAACAGCCCAACTCTTGAAGGCTGACTGGTTTGATCTCTAGTTGTGTGCTCCTGGAAAGACAGCTAAAAATGAACTAGCATCCTTAAGTGTTACTGTGAAAAAACCAAATTTGATTAGTTTTTTGATGCTATTTATTCTGCATGTCTTCCAGTTCCCTGCTGGAGGTCTGACAAGCAAACCCTTCCTCCTGCACTGCCGCTCCTAGAAAGAAAGTGCTTGGTCACGGCTGGGGAAAAAACCACTGGACAGCAATTACTTTTCAGGACTCCTTTTTATATTGACTATAGCGATCGTTTAGGAACAACATGATTTGCTTCTTCCTCTGACAGACATTGCGCTGCCTCTGCAGCATTCTCCATCAGGCCAAGCCCCACTCCCCTCACTCGTGTCAAGTAGCTCATCTGAAGTGACCTACGGGGTCATGAACTGCCATCCCTAAGGGGTAAGCTCAGGGACTCAGGGTAGGAATGGAAATCTGTATCAGTCTTTCCATAAGGTAGCAAAGGGCCCAACCCATTAAGCCATTGAGCAACCTTGAATTTTAGATTTAAGCTACACCAGTGGTTTCAATAACCTTATCATTCACTGAGCAACAGTATAGGGCAGATATGTTACTCTGCCAAAGAAGGGCTCTTAGACCACAGGGCATATACTCCACGGCCAGCGTGCCTGCTCTTTCACTAATTGCAACAGTCTAATATTTCACCTCAGCCAGGTGCAACCTCCGAGGTTGCTGTTCTCCCCTCCCCCCCCCCAGCCCTTGGGACCTGCCATTTGCAGGCACAGTGGCAGATGTTGCCCTCCCTCTCATTTCTCATATGGGGACTTGTTCTCAGCTGGCAAGTAGCTTCATCATAACTGTTATTTACAGGCAACTGGTAGATTAAGAACAGGTGGTTTTTTTAAAAGAATAATTCTTTTTCTTAAAATTCCAGCTAAGCTAAACTGCCACAAAGTAGAGAACACAATGGCTTGCTCTTCTACAGAAACAATTCTGTAGCATCTGATTACAAGTCTATGATAGACAAACGCACAGGAGCTTCCTTGCCTGTATGCCTTGGAAAGTCACAAAAATCCAGGAGCCACTACACCACAGAGCAAGTACCTTGCTGATATTTAAAGGATCATCAATATATGGAGTTTCTAATGTCCGTTGACAGCATGCAACCTAAGTGTAGTTAAAAATACAGCCAGTGGGTTTTCAAGCAGAGGGTAATGCAATGCCAGCAATTTAAGGTTTGTGCTGTTGTACACAGAAGTTGCACACTGGGCAGTTTTAGGTTTTAGTCCTAGAGGTAGAACTGTGAGATTTATAGGAGATGACAAAAGTGATTTTGACCTACTGTCCTTTTCTGCAACTAGTAACTTTGCCCTTCATGCCATTGCTCTTGATTAACATTTGCGACATGAGGAGTCTGGGAATAGCATGGGTACTGCACTGGCACCACCCTCACCACAGCTCAGAGCAGCTCACTTCCATATACGAAAGAAAACTAAGTCAGAAAGCTGGCAAGTCCTCCCCAAGGCTCTTCGCCAAGATTAGATGGTAATCATTCCCCAAATTCCTCGGCAGGCTTCCTATAGCCAGGAAGCGTTGTTGGCTATTGCATGCTCAAGTGGGGCTGCAGAATGTGCTGTGTTTTCTCTTGCCCACTGAAGTGGTTGCATCATCATCCTGTCTCCAAAGCATACCCTGTATGCTCCACTTGCATATATAATTTAGCACTAGTCACATCTTGAGAATACAATATTTACTTTTTGTACGCTCTTTGTAAGCCGGTTTCCTATAGTAGCTCCACAGATGGCAGAATTACAGACACCTATTTTTTCCACGTGGATACTCTGATGTAAAAGGTCAGTCCATTAGCTTGTCCCCCCTAAGGATGTTAACACAATCTTTCCTGCTTATCCATAATCTATTTCCTTAAAAATTATGGAAATTTAGTATCATTGATATCTCAAGCACCTCATCAAGTTAGAATAAAATCTGCCAATAAATCCAAGAATAATTGTTTAGGAAGACAGACGGATGACATGACTGTACAAGCTTTGCTTATCTTAAGAAACCAGGCTACAAAACCCACAAATGAATACAACAAAGACAGCAGGGGCAACCTCCCTCTCCCCCAGGTCTGTGAGCAACTACATCCTTCCTTTTGATAAAGAAAAGCAGTGTTTGTCCCAAAGGAGAGGAAGAAAACACGATGTGAAAAGCAGCCTGCATAGGAAGTATTCCTAGCAGGCTTAAAAAAATCATAGCAGTTCCAAGTTCTTTCTCTCATCCCTCAAAAACCCTTTTTCCTCCCAGGAATAACTCACAATACTGCTAAAGCCCTCAGCAAGGTGTGCTCATACAGTGCTGGATGCCATCAGACAACACCAAGAGGCAGCCTTGCCCTCAAAGCAAGGTCAAATTGGGTTTGCTGGTTTGAGGGCTTTGAAGATGAAAGCCCTTTGAACATGTAAGGATAAGTATAATCAATTCAGGAGCATGAATTCAACATGGACCACTTTTGGCCATTCAGTGCCTGTGACTTGCTCCTGAGGGGCAGAAGGAGTAGCAAATGGGCAGTGTAAAATCCTGTCTGAAGCAGGAAGCTTATACAGGAGTCTATGGCCAGGCTGGGCTGCTACACGTGATGGGACAATGAAGACACTGCAGCAAATGAGAATTATTCTGTAAGTTAAGCTCTCCTTGTTAGCAAACTTGATAACAGCAGTAAAATAATTCTCTACAGGAAACTCTTGTGTACCACAGAAGAGGGATAGGAGACTAAAAGTAAAGGCAACTAGTGGAGGAATGCAGTAATGTATTTTCTTAATTACTGATTTGCATCATAATTACTTAGCTTGCTGGTTGTTTCTCCTGCTATAACCTCCTTGTTTACATTCCTAGGGCAGACACGACACTGATTTCTCCATTATAGCCCTTGGTACTGTCCCAGCATTTGTGTCTGCCTTGCTCTGCCCTGCTGCTTCCTACAACAGTCAGATCCCATCTCGCCCAGCACACTGCCGTGCTCTGAAGCGAGCGTTTCTGAAGTACAGGGACCTGGCTGTGGTCAGTAACTCCAGGAGAGGCAGGCAGAATAAAGCAAGTGATTTGTGTAAAAAGCCACCAGTTTGGGATATTGGTGTTCTGGGGGACAGGGCTGAGAGAACTGGACTTTTCCAGCCTTTTGTAAGGTTTAAATGCCCTACCCATTCCTACCTCCTCCAACACTTACTTTCAGCTATGTGAAAGTGAAAATAGCTGAGCTGGAGGCTGCATTTTAAGAGCAGGCAGCTCAATTAAACCACCACAGCCATAACTGCAATCCTTAATGGACAGAGACGGGCCAACAGGCCACGCAAGGAGTTTGGTAAAAAACAGGGGAACCTCTTTTGATCTGTACCCCTCACTGGGGAACCTGCTCACGTCCTCGTGAGCAGTGGTGGCACCAGCAGCACAAATGTGTGTCTGTCTACTGCCGAACACATGCAGATCCTGACCACGTCCCTTACTTGGGGTGATCGGGACTTTGGGGTGGGAGACCACATACCAGCCCATTACTTCATTACAGTGATTACACTGGGCTGTGCATTTCCCCACAATGAAGAGGCTGCTCCACAGTTTCACTGCCTTCAACAATCTCATAAATGCAGTCCTGGGGCAAGGCAGCAGCTCACACTTACAAACTCCCTGCGCTAGAAAAGTTCTGAAATCTCTAAAAACCATTCTCAAATCAAGTTTCCGCTCTTTTTACAGGCTTAGCTTTGCTTTTCCTCTCTCACTTCTGACATGCTCTATTTGTAGTTGGAAGAAGACAGAAAAAAGCAACAGGAAGAAAATTGTTGTGTAGAGATGAACCTCTGCGATGTAATCTTTCTATGTCAGTGAAAACTTACCCTCCTCTTTTGTTATTTGGATAATAAACCCTTCACAAGGCTTACGCTACCTGGCAACCACCAACAAAACAAGAGTTTCTGCTGGCTCTGGTCAATGCTCTGCTTTGTGCTAGTCTGCAGACCAGTATGAGCTCGGCATCCTAATCTGTTTTAGGTGAGGTTCTCCATCACCCCTTCCTTTCGGTTGCCTTATTAAATCCCACATCAGGCATGGCTCTTGCAAACTGAGCCCTGCTGTGCAAAACTTGGGCAGACTACCAAGACTGTCATGCATGTAATTTCTCACCTGCACTGGATCCTGAATACTGCATGAGCCTTCCTCTTTTTTTGGGTAGAGTTTAGCCTATGAGTGCTACACGGTAAACTGAGAAGCTACGGAGAAGCAGTATTGCTTTCACATTCCTGCTTCATCCTGCGGTTAATAAATGTTAAACTTGCTGACACTATAAAACAGTATCCAGGGGACTGTTGATAAGCTGTAAGTATTTATATCATCACAAATTTATAATCATAAGTCCCACTATCCAAATGCATCAGTCTATATACAAAAGCCTGGAACTATAATTATCCACTAGATCTTAATGAGACTAAAGCTTAATAACCCTGTGATGTTAAATGTTTCCACAGTTTTGCATCTTATGTCATATGTTTGGCCATAGTTTGACTCAAACTCTGCAACTTCCTTATTTACAGCAGTATTGCCAAGTTACAGAAATAAAAGTCTCTGAAAAAATGCTACAAGAAGAGAAAACAAGCTTGGTATTTCTGAGATTATCTTAGCCTTTCATAGTAGAACAGATTTTATTTCAAATAAAAACCTGTAGGTCTTCTAATGAACTTCTACTTCTCCTAATTACCCCAGGCATACACCACTGTTAGATCAAGACTGCACATTTGTAAGTCGAGTCCCTAGAACTTTGCATGAAGCAGTAAAGACTGCCAGGTGGGCAGGACAGAAGTAAATTCTTTTTTTTCCCCTCCCCAGGTACTTTTTTTAGCCCTTATAGATTAATTAGGGAAAATAGACACATTTTTCAAACTCAGACAGCTCAGCAAAGATTTATGCTCAATATCCAACTTCAGTCAAAAGGAAACAAGACGGATTTATAAGGAATGAGATGCAGATAAATGTCAAAAAATGTCATACTGTTGTAAGATGGATGAATGAATGCGCTCGCCTCTTGGAACAGCATGCTTGGTGCTGCTTATCCTAAAAAAATGGCTGTTGAATAACCAAAAGTTTTCCGGAAGGGAGTAACAGGGACAAAGACCTAGAAAGGCTCAGGTTAAAGTGATTAGACCCCCCAAGCTTCTTGCTCTAAAGAGGAGCTAGAAATGGGAGATGAAAAAGTATAATAAACTATGAATGATTCAAGGTGTAGAAATTCTATTCTCCCTAACTAGCAACACAACAGCAAGGGGACGACTGGTGGCTCTAGAAGGTGAAGGCTACAAAGTTATGAGAGAGGGCGAGCACTTCACAAGGAGCTCTGTGCGGCCCCAGGGTGCTGGTGAGCACAGCAGAATTCAGAGAGAGACTGGATGATTTATGTCGCTGCTGAGAATAAAGTTACACATAATTATACAAATTTACGGAAAGAGATTAAACATTATGCTTCAGACCTTAAGCCAGTCTGCAATTATTAGAGGTTAGGGCAGGACCAAGATAGAAAGGGTATTTGAACGGGGCTCTCGCACCTCTTTCACCATGATCTCCCTTGGGGAGAGGATGCTGGAGCACGCGGGCATACCAACCCTTTCAGGTGAGAGTTTTTGTAACGACAGAGCCCTTGCAGTGCACACATGCACACTAGTGGGACTCTAAGGACTTGCTCTGGAGGTCGGGCCATTCTTTAATGTACCTGGCCTAGAAATTCTTGGTTTCTATTAACATTTGTGTGACAATATCCTGGAAGCTATTCGATACCTTTGCCATTTCCTCCCAACTTCTTCTGTGGACACTTACTTGATTTATAGGCTTTTGCTTTTGAATATAAGTTAGGACTTTAGGATTTTCCTCTTGTTCACCAGTAGTACCAAGATACAGCAGTCACAGACAGACGATTCTGCTTCAGGCTGCCTTGGCAGTGCAAGGAGCAGGTGTTGGCTTTGCCCTGCCCTGTTAACAGCCTTGGGCTTTTCTTCCATAAGAGCCATAATCCACTCCTGAAGGCGTTCTGCAAGGGGCCCGGTAACGCGCTGCAGAGCTGCTCTGTGTGGGCCACTTCTCATGTGGGCACGCTCAGGTCCCATCCTACCTCACCTCTGGAAATGGCACTCTGTGCTGCTCTGTTAATGCAACAGTAGTTTGTGTATCAACTGTCTCCCTTAGAAAACAATTAGGTCCCGATCTCTTTTCTTTTATCTTTATGATCTCTGATGGGGGAAAATTATTCAGTCAATTGGCTGTTGATGCTGCACGAGCAGCTTTTTTACTTGAAATTCCAGATAGACAAGTCAGGCCAGATCTTATTTTTGTTAATCAGTAAATCTCAAAGTACAACGTCAAAGAAATCCACATTCCCTCAAAAGTCACTAATAACATTGATTGAGCTAAAACAAGAGTTCCTATAGATTTAACAAGTCACCTGGAAATTAATTGCATTATATCCCAAATATTATTATTTTGAGCTTCACTGTGAAAGAGGGACCATTAACTGAATACCTACTGAGGATGATAGTTGTAATCAGGAGAAAGCTGATTAAGGCCAGCACGTTTTGAAAGATTGCAAGATCATTGTTTATTTTACAAAGCAGCCACACTACAGACAATGACAAATTGTTATAATTACAGTGCCTCAACCACTGGATGCAATGTGTTCAGTTAAAAATAAAATATATAAAACATGGATTTTTCAATCTGTAATTGGCCAGGGTGCTCTGCAGTGCAACCATCATCAGCATCGGTAAAGATCCTCCAGGAGTGACCTAGTGTCCTTGGCTGCAGCTGAGCCAGGCCACCAGGCAGGAATGTGTCTGCACAGGGGTAAGTGAGGGCAGAAATCGACTGAAGTGAGAATTTCAGCTCTTGCTTTGCCACTGCTCTATTAGTGGTTTTTGTGATTGAAGCAAGGAATTCCCAAGCGTGCATGGAAAGATGATCCTATTCATTTTAAGCATCTCTCATCTGACTAACTCACTCTGTAATCTAAAATTAGGGAGTCCCAGAGGAATACCATCTCTTTTGGTCTTCTTTTCTGCTGATGTAATAATATTTGATCATAAAAAGTTACACAAAGGCATCAAGCCCATTATGCCCTAACTCAATTCAGTCTCACCTTTGCTTGTCTGCCTCCTCATTAGTCAGCTGTGAGATCAGTTCAATGTGTCAACAGCCTCAGGTGTTGCATCATTTGCCTAATAGGGACAGCAAGAAGGAATGAGACATGTTTTACTGGAGGTTGCATCATTCTTTCAGGTTTTTCTTTAATATGCAGAACAAAGGCTAGCTATGATCAGACAAAAGCCCCTCTATATACCTTCTTGTCGTGTATGTATGCCATGTCAGCTGTGTCCATGTGGAAACCTATACCTTTGTGTCCACTGCACAGTCCATTTCGTTTGGAGAACCACAGCATTTCTCACATGCTGTGGCAATGACTGGCATTTTACACAATCCCAGATTATGTCTGCAAAAGAAGGATGTAGTTTTTGGAGACAAGTTGCTGGAATGAAGAACAAAGCACTCCAGGCTCTCCCCAGAAGGGTGTACAGTTCACAGGAGCACTGTTAAGAGACTCAACTTTATTCCTGAATTTTAATCATTAGAGCAGGGTTATCCCATAGAAGAGGCTACCATGCATAGCAATTCTTAGATGATGGACACAAGCCCTACATTTGTTCCTGAAGTACAGAGGAAGTCTGGGAGCCAGAGCATGGCTTAGGTTTGCTTCCAGGGAGGGCTGGGGAAAAGCAGGGTTTTTTTTTCCCCTGCTGATTGCCATATCCAAAGAAAAGGGTTGCAAGAAACAGATACAAAAGCCAGCATCCCATGGAGAAAGATCCCTGGTGTTGTACACTTGGCAGTAGGGTAGGGAGGAGGAAAATCCCTGAACCCCGTTAATTCCCCACTATTTGTTATGTAGCTCTTTGTTGTTATTCCAACATACAAGATTTCCCCACCCCCCACCCCGACTTTCGACAGGGCATGGTCACCTACTCTGTATTTTGACATTCCCAGTCCTCTGTTGTGAGAATGTCAACAGGGAGAAGAAATCACTGTCTTTTTCTTCCAGTGTTTTTTGGCTAATCACCTGAAACAGTGCAACAGGGACTGCCAGGGGAGCTTTGCAGCGGGGGCTAGCTCATGTGACATGCCTCTGGGCAGGGAGAGAGCTGAGGGGGTGCACAAGGCAGTGGGGAGAGAGTGAGAGGAGTTGATACAACTAATTTCTTGTCCCTCAGTGCTTGGGGCCTGGAGAAAAACCTAAACCTCAAAAAGTGGGAGGCTTTCATTTAGTACAGACTGCCTAGATCTCATGGTTGGCCCTGGGCAGCTGAAACATGGCATGGCCCAACCTCATCTTCTGTACAGAAAGATGAGGCACTTTCTGGTATCATCATCATATTAGAGTAGACCCCACCTCCAAGATCCATACTTGCCAAGACATAATCCCTTTACACTCTTCCAAGCTTGGTCCTGATCCATGGGACCACAGCACCATGTTGTCCAGTGTACTCCCCGCTTGACATGCTGAAGACCAGGGAGGTTTGTATGGTGATGTAGTAGCCCTCAGTGGCATAGCTAATATCCAAATAAATGAGCTCTTAGGCACATAAGTCCATCTTCAGGTCTTAATGCTTGCCAGGTTTTTGCCTCTAGCTCTAACAGTTGTTACAATAACAGATTTTAAATCTTCCTACGGTTTCTGCTTCGTGGCCTCAGGCCATTGCTGCCAGGAACAACACAGCTACAGGATATTGCAAGCAGAGCTGCAACACTTAAGGTTCCCAACAGCTCTCAAAAATGCACAATGGTTGGGCCATTTCTGCAGGGTGGGGGGATCAGAAGTTGTTCATTTTTTAATTTTGTGTCTAAGATGATCCAACGCAGTTGGGCAGCCCAAGACAATGGCCACAGAAGGTATCAACGATTCGTCAGCCAAAACGAGTGTAGGACAAGGACTGGGATAAAAAAAAAGTCTATGCCTTCTTCAGCATACCCCCTCCCAAATCTGGGATGAAGCCAGGACACCCAAACCTCATTGTTCCCCTGCTATGTATCAACATTTGTCCAACTCCCAGCAAAGGACCCCCAAATCCCTAGCACTGATCAGCCTGGAGAAGGTCAGCTTACCACTGCTGTCAGCTTGTCTGTGTACTGGGCTGAGTCATCCACCAGCTAGCAAATCACACAGACATCCAATTTACAGAGCTGATTTTTTTTTTTGCTTTGTTTGGGTTGTTTCTGTTTCTTATTTTAAGGTAGATGCTTGCATGTAGTATAGGAATGCTTTAAATTCCTCAGAGCAGGACAAGGCAAATCACCCACCTTAATCCTTATGCAAAATGAGACTGAATTATTATACAGTCTTCAGTATGATACTACATACTACTTTTTCCCTGGCATTTCTGTCTCGTTCAACACATAGAATGAAAAGTGCCCACTTAATCAGCAGTCATTCAATATTTTGTTTTCTTCTTGTCACTCAGCATGGGGCCTTTGACTTTCTTTATGGCGTGCTGTTCAGACCCCGCTGTGGGGACAAAATTCATCATTTCCTTATGGCCTCATCCTCACTGCACATCGCTACAGCATCCAAGTGCTCTGAAAGTATTAACAAACTTTCTTATGCAACCCCCATGAAAATGCTGTATTACCCTCATTTTACAGAAAGGCAGCTGATGCACAGAAAGATGTAGGTTTCTGGAAGGGTCAAAATCACCTATTCAGAGTACATATTCTGCTAATTTCTGTTTAAATTTTTGGGGTTTAATGCTTCAAATGAGACTGCAGGTGGGCACACTGAGAATGCCAACTGGGAACAACTGACAGCTGCAAAACATCCGCAGGACCTTGAGGGAGCTCCATGGCATGGGCTGGGAAGGGACGCCTTTCTCTAGGACCACATTCAGCTGCCAAAGGCTCCTTTCCCCTTCTACCAATGCCTGCCTCATTCATAATGCGCCTTCTAACTTCTGCTGTTAGTGAAAAGGAGGTAGAAAACAAGGATTCAGAGTGAATGGGGGTGCGTGGAAGGAACCTGAAAGCCATCTTGTTCACTCCCTTCGTTTGATGCAGAAAGAGTTAGCCCTGTTTTACCCCTGATGCCAGTCTCACACTCCAAGGACGAGCAATTCCTCTATCTTTTCAGGTGACTCTATGCCAGCATTCTGCTGCTTGCAGAACTGTTCACAATAAGAGCAGGTAAGTCCTCCTTTGGAAGAACTGGCCTCTTTCCACAGCTCTAGGTTCTCACTAGAGCCACTCTGTACATTCATGGTCCTGCTAGAAATGTAGTGTGTGATCACACAAGAATTGTGTCCACAATATATGGAGATGGGATGAAAGGAGGAGCAAATTAAGATTTGGCAGGCATCCTTGACGCTTGCATTGCCTAAGCAGGTCTTTGCTGCCCACCATGATGATGATCTTTTAACATCATTCTTCATAAGCCTGTTTACGTATGTGCATATTGTTCTTTCTAAGTCTATTTACGTACACGCATATTTTAGTAAGTGCCACACAAGTTCAGAAACTGATGCAATAGGGATCACTGCAGAGGGCAAACAGCACAGGTCTGGTGACAGCCCTTCCCAAAAACGTAACCAGAGTATTTGTTTGAAGTTCTAAAACTCACTCTTTGATGCTTCAAGCACAAACTTCCTGCAATGCTCTTAAACAAACACACAATTAAATTTATCAGCCACTGACGTTCACATGTTTGATGTTGATTAGAAACTCTGCATTAAATTAAAATTTATGTCCAAACTATTCCACCACATGGCTGGCCACAAACCAACTGCCCAGAAACAATTGTCCTCTTTTAATCCTAACTCATTTTCTCAGAGCAGAGCTGAAGCCGGTGGGAGGCTCTCTCTGGGGAGAGCCTTTACTGCTCGCATTAGCAAAGTTCCCAGGAAAGGAGTAGAGAAGGTCCTTATAACTGGCAGGGAAAAAAAATCACTACTCATTGGATTTCAGTGTGGCTGGTACCATCTGGAGTAGCTCAAGAGATGGTTTGAATACGTTCAGCCAGCAGGATGCTCTTCTGACAAGAGTTTAAGAGTTCGGTAGGAAAACCAGTTATTCAACGTGAATTTTATGAATGCCAGATAGTAAGGAACAGCTTGCAAAAATCAATCTTTAAATCAGCTGCCCCAAGGCTCCCTGCCACTACTGTATGTTTCTTCAGCTGCAGAATGAAATAGCAACAAGTTCCCCTCTGTGAGGCTCTGCTCAGTGGAGATCTCGACGTTGATTGCTTCATCCTGCCCGGGATGAGGCTCGCTGCGAGGTCTGGACTTTTGCCTGGAGAGCCATGGTTATTTGTGAGAGGGTGTACTTTCAGCTTGTTGAAAGCACCTATTGGGCAGGAGTGTATATTTGTTAAGGATGGGAGAGAAGAATTATTTTTAAATGCTTAATTGTATAGAAAGAGTAATTATTTGTGTAGTTCACTATGCTCAAATGAAGTTGTTTAGCTTAGAAAATAAAACAAACAAAATCCCTAGAGCTTGTGCGTACAGTCTATGTTCAGTCTTTCTAGGTATTTATGTTCTGTGATACAGTTTCAAAAGCTTACACTAGTAATTTGATCGCCCCAGAGTCATACCAAACACTTAACCCATCAGCACACATCTGAACAAGAATCTTTCTACCTCTGTATCATCATCCCACACGTGCACAATAGCTGATATTCCAGATTCCCTCAGTTACAAGAGTAGATGAATATTCAATTTTTACCAGTACAGATTAATTTTGTTAATACTAAAGAGCCCGAGGGTACAAGCTGTAAAGGGAAAGATGAAAAAAAAAAAGAGGCTTTTAACAATGTATATTGGAAACTTCTCAAATTATCTGAAATAATTCATTTCATTGCAGCTCATAGAAAACTCTCTAACAATTCACACCTAGGAGTGTTCACAACAGAAAACTAGACGAGTAGTTTTGACAGTTCAATGCTGAGAAGCTAACCTCAAAGAAAAAAAAAAAGAAAAGAAAAAAGGTGCCACCTGTCCATCACTGCTTCTAGCCTTGCCATTGGTATCCATCAGGTATCTTGCAGGTGTGCCAGGAAAGCAGGGTGTGTGTGTGTGCAGAAATCACAAAGGAAAATTTAAGCTCAATACTGAAACATATCACAATGAAACACACTATAGAATTGTGTCCCTGAACAGCTACTAGGAGTCCAACCAGCTGGACCATTTAGGAGTAGATTGGCCAAAACATCAGAGCATGCAAACCCCCCAGTCTCCATCTTTTACAGGCAAGACAAAATGAACCTACCTAAAAAGCCTTTTCTCTCTTTAGTTATTATTGCTGGGACATTGGGCCCAGAAAACTGCGTAGTTGTAAAGGTACAGGGACTTTTGTGAATGTACCCCAGCACTGAATTTAGTCCATTGTTGTTTCAGAAAAAAAAAATTTCCTGTTTTTGCAGCAGGAAGCCAGGGTATCTGCGTGATGTTCCACCAGGAATAATTTCAGTTTTCTCTCCCACTAGTTTGTCCTGTGATCTTGTCATTCAGCTGCCAGGGCCATCCAGCAGGCACAGGTAATCACCAAAACGGCCCAACAATGATAGGCTATCCTCAGTCACTGACTATAAAACACAGCTGATGTTAGGTGGGTCTGCGGTACTGCTCAGAGAGATTGTAGGAGCTCAGCCTTTCAAGCCCAATGGCTGCTCTTCTGCTCCCACGTGGTAGGTTATACCCAGATCTCTCCTTCTTAAGGCAAGGTAAAAACTCCCTCCATAGTTGTAGCTTGACAGTGCTGCCAACACCATGTCTCCCCACTCTAAAAGTCAAGCCCAGCGCACCATGGATATCCTGTGTTTCTAATGGAAACATTTTTTTTGGTGCTTTCCCTTGCTTACAGGTGAACTCCAGAGCAGTTACCCTGACATAATGAGGGAAGGCTGTAGGACATAACACCAGGTACAAATGAGAAACAAAGAATTTCCTTTGGTCCCACTGTACAAAGTTGATAGTGGGGATCCTACTCCCCAGCTGTTCCTCAAAAAGTGGTTTTCCCCATTCATTCACCTTCAGTAACCCTTGGTTTAAGTATTAACTCTAAGCAATACAGGATTACTGAACATGCATGAAAACCAACTGTATTGAAAGACCTTGTTTCAAATACCCTTTCACTGAATTCCTTCCCTTTGATGCTGATATTTCTGCTCTCTCCGCTATTACCTACAGAATCCACCAGCAGTGGAGGGCTGGAAGTCAGCTCAACAGATGCTGCAAATGCCACTGCTCCCACTGAGCTCATTTGAGAGACCAGTGCGTGAGCATTTGGCTCTGATGAAGTGTACCGAGGCTGGGAGGACTGCAGAAGGAAATTATGCTTCATTCTGGAATTAGTATAGCAAGACATACCATTCACCCAAGCTTTCTCCAAGCTATGATTAACGTAGAGACAAAACCCACTCTAATCTTTGGCAGTCAGGGGCCTCTCTGCAAGGATATATTGAAGTCTGAATTTCTGCTTCCAGTGGGCAAAGTCTGCTTCATTGCCCTCTTACTAGAGGATAGAACAAGCACCTTCATGCTTTCTCCGCAGGTCGCACCACCCCCCCACCCCGCCCCGTAACTAGGCACAGCTCTATACAGCCAGTGCATATCTGCCTCCTTCCCTTCCTCCATCTCCTCTGCCACGTGGACTACACAGTGCTTGGACGACTGTTGAGCATTTTGCATGCCTCAAGGTCACTGCTTCCAGGGCTGACTGGTCTTGTCACCCTTGTGCCTTTGTGCTTCTGTTAGACTTATCTTACTGTGTTTTTTTTTTTTTACTTCATTTGAAAGCTTTTCTTCTGAGGTCAAACAGCTTCTTCAGGTCCTGTTGGTTTCTGCACTAGAAATCATAAGCAACACTGATATCTGTGATGGCAATATGGTGCTGATAGTGGACAGCCTGGATTCTGACCTAAACTGAAAAGCAGCCTGAACTTCCAAATCTGATTTTCGACCTCCAGCAGTCCCAGAGTTCTGACTTGAAATTTTGACCCAGATTTTTTTTNCCCCCCATCTATAGACTCTTGAGCAACTGTCAGAAAGACTAGATTTGTGATCTGGAAATGAAAAGGCTTAGTAAATGGTCTGGCTCCTTTTTAAACAACAGTTTAATCTACTACTAGAAAGTACTTTTAAAATTCATGGAAATACATACTTCCACACATTCTTAACAAAATAACTAAATGCCATTTCAGTTTAAAACATTATTGGTCATTTTCATATAACAACCACTCTTCAACACGGTACCGTTTAATCTCAGCCATGTAATTATTAACACTAAAGTTTTTTTCCAATATGTAATTTTCTCCATTGTCAAAAATATCATTGCAAGCAACACCTCATGGGAAACATAGTAAAGACCGTAAACCTACTTGATTACAGTTGCAGGCTATTAGGTAAGTAAAGCTGGGCAAAATTGTAGGTCACCCATGATCCTACAGTATTAACCCTGCACCTGCAATTAATACATGCACATGTTGATTTCAAAAGGCTACCATTTTCATAGCCCCAGCACATCATGCAGAAAGAATCTGATACCTCCAAACCAGACCCGTACATGAGGAATGAACGCATCAAAGTGCGTGCTCAGAAATTATACCAAATACCCCTGAGAGCTGAAATACTACCAGTGCATAAAGCAGGAATCAGAGAAAAAAGAAAGTCGGAGGGAGGAAGGAAAGGGAGGGGGAAATGTCCTCCTAAGACAGAGGATGATCATTCTTAGCACAGCTGATATGCCAAAGGAACGAGAACAATGGACAGTCCTTGGAAGTCTGTAGGGCAGATGACTGCATCTATTAAGCACAAAACAAACAGTCCCACTTTTACAATTTCCTTTACGTTTACTGTGCAAAGGGGAGAGGGGGAGTTGAGCTGATAAGTGGTTGAAGAGGCTATAAGAAAAATCACAGAGTTTGTTGACAGCTGAAAAATGAAAATGCTTAAAAGATGGGAGCCCAACTGCTGATGGGCACCTGGTGGCTATTCTGGATCTAATGTGTCTGTAGGTGTCCTCACCTCTGATGCATGGGCTTCTGCAAAGCAAGAAAATCAAACCTGAGAGCTCTTGCTTGCCTCTCAAGCTTGTTCACTCAAAAGCTTTCCTAAATTTATAATTTGTTGGCAGACTCAGGTCATGCAATATGAAATAAGCTTCCTTGAAACCCAGGCAAAACTTTCCTCTTGTCCAAAAAAGACTTTGTCTAGAAGTCCTGAATATAATAAAAGTATGAGGGATTAAGCCGAAAGGTTGCAAACAGGAAAAATACTTGTTTGACAATATGAATATATATATGATTTCATTCTCAAGAGATCTTGCTTTACTTTATTTCTTTTTAAATTACTAATGTGCAGAACTGAAGTGATGGGCTTTCTATTTCAGGATGTTAAGCATATTGGGCTCCGAGAGCAATTAAGAGATGACTAATACATTTATGCTCTTCTTCCTTTGCTCGTTTATATTGCTATGGTTTATTTTTCCAATTTGCCTATTTTTCAAGGTGGTTCTTTAATCCCTCCTGGGGAGGGCATTTGCTTTTGTTTCCATATTCCCAGGAGCATATGGGTAAGGAGCCTGGCTCTACATGCTGAAGTTTAAAGATATTAAATGAAGCAGGAGAGAGGCTGGAGGCTAATGACTCTGTTGTGCTTCTCAATAGCCCATCCAGGTGGGTGAAAGCAGAGGGAGAAATTTTTCCAGTTTCTTCTTGGGCTGCAGCACTTCCTTTAGCAAGCTTCACTACTTAGTATAGACATTTTCCAAACTGGGTCTGTGAATGTCTAAACTAAATAAACAGGAAGCAATGACAGTCTTGGACAATTTGGGGACTATCAGCTGCTGTGAACTCAAACAGAGAAAGGGGAAAGTTTGGGGACTTGAGAGTGGGGGAAAGATTTTTCATTTTGCCTTGTGCTAGACTGACAAATGAAGACTATCCATCTGCTGGACGGGGTGGGGAAACTCCCAACAACTTGCTTTCCACCAGCTGGCTCTCACATAAGTTGAATATTCCTGCCTAGGCACATCCTGAAATCTACACACACAACTACAGGAGGACTGGAATAGAAGCCCCTAAATTCAAAAGAGTAGCTGATCATAAATATGAGTCAGGTCGGAGCCTTTGCCAGGTAATGGGATTCCACAAACAAGGAATCACTCCAGCTTGACTTAAAAGATCTAGTACAGGCTATTTAATCATGCTGCTCCAAGACTGGTGATGTTTTATATGATTCCATCTCCTGCTGAGTCTCTCCCCGCACCCCCTTGTACTGTGTGTATATTCAACAGTATTTGTTACAACAAGACTTCTGGGAACAGAAATTGGAAGACATCCAGATATTTCAAGCTTGCAGGCTCTTTGCATCACGTCCTCTGCAAAACAGGCTTCCTTTATGAGGATGGAATAGGCAGTCCATTGATGCCTGCATCAAAAGGACAGAAGACCACCACACAGCAGGCTCCACAGCAGCAGCGAGTCCTGACAACTACAGCAATTCACGGGAGATGCTACAGACCTTTGTAGCATTTTCGCTGTTGAGACCACGGGCACCCACCCCTGTTTCCTCCTTGCTGAACCTCAACCATGCGTGGTGTCTGTCTCAGCACACTCAAGGGTGCAGCACCCAGATCCATACCCCACCACCGCTCCCTGCTCAGAGTCCTCGGAAGCTCCTGTACAGTTTGGTACAACCAGGTGCTGCACAAAGGGGTAACGACTTCCATGGAAAGGGAAAAATAGCTCTGTTTTGATTTGCAGATAGCAATACCAGAGGCAGCACCTGGCTACCAAAAGGGCAAGTGGAAAAAGCCTTACATTAAACTCTCGTCATAGTTATCAGGTGGCTGAAGACCATAACTATGAACATGACTGTTCTGGAGAGGGGCTTTGAGTAGCTGTGCAGTTGCCTGGAGAGTACCAGAACAAGCCAAATATATAGCTGATGTGAAATATGTTGTAAGATGTGATGGGGACATTTAAGGTACCAGGCTAAAATAATCAGGCTCTGCATCCATCGGCGAGCACTGATGGCAATGGCCAGGTTTTAAGGAGCAGCGAGGACTGCACAGAACTCCTTAAATCAGTGATCTGTGCCATTTGAAGAAGTAGGGCAAATAAAACCAGTCTCCAAAGCACGTAGTGTGACACACAGCTTTTTAGATATTGTTGTTCTGAGAGGTGAAAAAATAACTCTTGAGAGTACAGCTATAGAAACTGTTATAAACAATAGCCACTGATGCGTGCAAAGTCGAACAAGTTACTAGTAGCAGTACTGGGCATGTAATAAGGTTTGTTTGGGAGGAAATCCCTTTTTTTTTTTTTTTGTTAGACAGAACCAAACTTGCAGATGTGTTTATTTCTTAACAAAAATAAGAGCAAAATAACTGAGAAATTCTGTTTTTATGTTGGCTCATCTCAATTTCCTAAAGCTTAAATAATAAAAAAAAAGCCTTTTGAAATAAGCAATTAAGCATCAAAATATATTCTAAATCTTAGAGTTTCAAGATCTTTTTAACTCAGCTCAGCTATTGACTGAATTTGACCCAGGATACTGAATAATTGTGTTCTAAATTTTTCAGTTAATCTGCTGCTCACCAGAAATGCCTTGCTCCTTTCCAATTAGGAGTTCAGCTAGCAGGAATAAAAGGCTCTGATTGAAACTAGGCTGCACTTAATCATATCACACATCTGAACTTCAGTTTCCTTTAGATGCTGAAGGTAAATTAAAAAAATGTTTCAGGCATGATTTCTAGATAATCAATCTTCTGGAAGAGGAGCATGCATTCACACCAAGCCGGAAAGAAAAAAGTGCAGAACTAAATTGGGAGAGCATCAGTTAGAGGACACTAAGGAAATTAGCAGCATTTCCCTAAGAGAAGGGGATGTGTTGTTACGCTATCTAGCTCCTTTTCAACCTCTAGTAATTAGGGACCCCTCCAGCTAATTTCAATAGGCTTATTATAACATTAGAGGAAGGGTCCAAACAGGTGGAGATGCCATAAGTAAGCCTACATAGACGTCCTGACCAAGGAGAAGGCTGCAGTGCGGGCTTCCATCTTGGTAGGTGTTGGAGAAGCCCCCAGGGGAAAGACAAATTTCAGGGATGCCAAGCTATGAATACAAACCCTTTGGAAACTAGGTGCTATTAGCTCCTCAGTACATAGCAATTTTTTTTCTAGTTTCTTTCACCACTTTCCAAAGATCATTAGAGAACCAAAAAAGTAACACACAGTCACCCATTTGCATGGATGGGACTTTATCCCTTTTTGTGGAGGTTCACATCGTGGTTACATGCACTTAGCACAAGACCTGCACAGGGGAGCTCAGATCATCGCTCATCAAGTAAATCTCAACAGCACTTCTGGCTCAGGGAGTTGCTGTCTCTACAGGGAGCCACAACTGAGGAGTCGCCAAGCTGTGCGGACTACCCAGATTAGCTGCAGCAAAACTGACATGAGGTCAGGCCAAAGTATGGCCTGGGTCCTCTTCTGCAGAGGAGTGTTCAACAGGCTCATGGTGCATGAATACAATGCAAGTAGCTAGCATAGCGTGACTGCCAGTCTTTTTGCCTAATCAGTCCTCACTCTTTTTACCTACAGGCGGCAGGGAACAGTTTTTAGACCTTCCTACATTACTCTGTCCCCCATGCCCCATGACTCATCTGGTTCCCCACAGCAGAACTGGACAATATCCAGAGGGCCAGAGATGACCTGAAGGAGCACGTTGTCAACAGTCTTTGTAGCTAAGCAAATTTACTCAACACTTGTGTGTGTTATTCAGATAGCTACATTGGACACAGAGCACCAGATTGAGGAGACACCATGAGCAGAACATTTATACCCTGCTCCTAACTAAAATGAAGCCGAAGAAAGGAGGTAGAGTTGACAAAAAATGGTCTAGCTAGACACAAACAATTGCCAAGGATAGTTAAANAAAAAAGAAAGAAAGAAAGAATGAAAGAATAACAAACAGACAAACTCCCAATACATGCTCTGTTTGGAAAATATTTTGAATGCAAGTGGAGAAGACTGCAGCAATAACAATGGGCCATGGGGAGCAGCACATACGCTGCATTTAACTCCAGCAGTCCCAGGCTCCTGAAGAGCAGTGTATCTTCAGCACAGGGACTTGACACTGGGAAATGCAACTCCTGATAACAGTCCATGATGAAGATATCAACCTAGCTGGAAACATTCCTTAAACTCCCTGCCAAGGAAAACGGTCGAGCACAAGCTATTAAGCTGCAATAGCTACCTACCTACTTTATTAGTGTGTACTGAATTTGTTTTGTTTAAATGACTCTCAGGGGAACAAAGAACGGAAACGGGCATTACACTTGTTGCATATTTACTGCTGAACTCATTCAGCTCCATTACAAGTGGGGGAAGATTTCAAAGCTTTTGCTCACCAGTTGGAACGCTTACCGAGAAGACTTTATTCATAGATACAAGCTAGGTCAGCATTTCCTAACTTTTTTCTTTTATTTTCTTAAATGAAAGAATTGTTTAGGGCTTTGGAAAAAAAAAAAATCTTACTTAGTGAGATCACATAGTTTTCAGTTACAACCATATAAAAGTTACATTAACCTTAATGTTCATTTATTGCTTTTGTTCCCCCTCTAATCCCTCAAATTTATTTGCTCACATGACTAATGACATGTACAAGCATCTGGTCTTTATTTTTCCCTCCTCTTTATTTGGATATTTATCTGCTAATATCTTACAGACCACAAGTGGAGAAGGACTGCACTAAAAGCCATTCTCCCTCCCAACCAGATAAGCAAGTTTCCACAGAATAAAACAAAACTTAGCTACTGCAATGTTCATCTTGCATTTTCCCACACAGTATCAATGAATTGCTAAAACTGGAGCATTTGGAAGGTCTGAACATTCACATTTTACCATTAGCTCCTTATCACTACAGAAAATCCTGGAGCTGGGAGATGGCACCTGGTACCTGTTCACCCCATCTTCTAGACCTTCAGGATACTCAGACTCATCCAATCTGCAACAAGACCTCAGCTTGGACTCATCAGGCATGAACTATATGTTCAAAGGCAGCAGTGCTTTTAAAACCTTACAAAGTGGAGAGGTTCAGAGTTGCTTTGCAGGAAAACTAACAGCCAAGCTTCTGCAGTATCAGTCTAGAGTCAGCTTATGATCAAAACAGATGTAACTAAAAGCCTGATACTCAAAAAGGTTTATTTTAAAGACAGCTTAATCCTTGGCACCTTCCTCTTGGATCTGACACTCAAGTTACAGGGTCAACCTCCTGGCTCGTATTCAGAGGGCTTTTTGCTGTATTGTAGTAACCCTCAGCAGAGGACTAGCCCTGGGAGGCATGAGCACCCGCATGGCTTGCATTAGTTTTTGTCACACTGGAAGGACTGTCACACCTTCAGACATCTGTGTAGTTCAGGTAATTAAAAAGGGACATTATACGTATTTAAATTTTAGTTAAAGGAGGACAACAAAACACTTGAAAAAGCAGCAGTTGATTTCAATAACAACTGCAAACTCCTATGCTTCTTTTATGGCCTGAGTCTGTTTTAGATGTGAATAGTCAGACTTCTTAAAAAACAACCCTAGTCTCTTAAAAACTAGGGGAAGGGTATATACATGTAGGGGCAAGGAAGCAGAAAACAAGACCTTTTCTAAATAAGATCTTAACTTGCAGTGATCTCCCTAATCAGTAAATACCAGATAGTTTAACTATGTAGAGTTCTCCATCCTAATTTTTATGTCATCAGTAAAGCAAACCCAGGAATAAAAACCCAAGTAAATACAAAGGCATGTGTTCCTGTTTCCAAATTTACTGTTGCTGGACTTTCCCCTTTCTTACCAAGAGAAAACAGAGCCTCTAGAAGAACGTGAGCACATTGGGTAACTAATAATGATAGTGTGAGCTGCCCTGGGGCTGCCTGAACTTCTTCCAGAAAGTAAAAGAGCTCCACAGCAATCCTGCCAAACTATCCCATTTTTTCCCTTGATGTTTTCAAGCTAAGAAGTTGAAAAACTTCGAAACTTTGTTTACAGCTTTGGGAAAAGTCCTATTGTTAACCAATAGGGTGGAGGAAAAAAAAAAAAAGAACACATCTGTTTTTGTTTGTTTGAAAGCATCAGCCTTCCCCTGAGCCATAGCTCCTCCCCTTCACTTCAGCAATAGCATTTCCAGTGCTCCGTGTTCTACTCAAAGGCAAAGAGTAACCTTCTTCCATGCTGTGGCACGTGTACAGATGTGACAAGTTTTTGTGCCTTTATGCACAGGCAGCTGCCAGCGTGGCTGGCCTTGTCTCCCCCTCAAAGCATCCTTGAGATGCACTGATAAGACATTTTGCTCCTCCAGCAGTGACTATCAGCATCCATAAGGCAAAAGGATCACCACAGATGTTGAAAACCCTCCCCCCTCTCACTCCCAAACAGGATAAAAAACCCCACCTGACTCGATGGAGCAAAGCCAGGTTTTCTGGTCAGATTATTTTCTACTGCTGAACAATGACTGTTTATACCAAAGATAAAAAGCAAACTCGACAGTGAAACAGATGAGACCAGGGAGGAACAGCGAGGGCAGGCTTGGAAGGAGTCCACAGAGGAAAGTCCCGATGAAATGCCTTGGTCTGAGCCTGCAGTTGGGCTTTGGAGACAACTGCTTGCTGGACAAGTCATCTAATTCCCTCCAGAAAGCTCAAGTAGGTGGGTACAAAGTAAGGATGTAAGCATAAATACAAAAGCCAAAAAATAAGTACAAAAATATAAAACACCCAAACATGTTTAAGTGTAAATAAAACTAGTTTTTAACTCAGAAGTGGGATTCCCCATTTACTGTCAAAAGCCAATGTTTTGGGTAACCAAGAAAACCAGATTAAAGAAAAAAAAAGGTTTTTTTTTAAAGATTAAAAAGGTAAGGCAAGCCAAAGTGCTTTTCATTCTCTCTGAGTCAGCCCAGGCAGAGAGCAAAGAGAAATACCTGTTCAAGGGGGCAAGGTACGTCACAGCATGTGTTACATGCTGAATATCAGGGAAGCCACATATGGTGGGATATGACTGAAAAAATGCACGATGCTGAAAGCAATACTTTGTACCGGTGGAGCTGGGATGCACTTACACCCTCACTCCTTACAACCACCACATCACGGAGGACCAGACATTATTTAAACAGCTTTAGAGACTTCTTTATTCCTACAGTAGCCCTGGGCATTTGCTAAATATTTGCTTAAATTTATTTGCTGGAAGGCCCATCAGCAGGAGCTGGATACCGGTGAGCAGCCAGCTTCCTTCCCTGGAGCCCCCCAGCCCATCCCACCAGGGCCAGCAATTGGCCACCTTCTCCATGGGAAGGACAAGCAGTAATTAGAGGCAGACATTCTGAAGTGCAAATCCAGTATGCGAGAGAACAGCTAGAAAGCAGGCTTTATTCCCCATACCTTTTGATTAGTTTTGTCTTGAATTGAAGTCTAATTTTTCAGACTGAGAGGGAATAGAGAGGGTCTGTGAATGCTCTGAAATATGTTGAAAATTCAGGTAAGGAAGTTCAGACAGAGAATAAGTAGGAAAGATACATCTTTCCCACCAAACCAAAGCTTCTGGAAGGCCTGAGGAAGCTGGTATTCCCAGTGCTAAATGTTTCCCTCCAGGTCAAACATCGATTACCTTGCTAATTCGTGCAGTAACTTTGGCAGAGAGGGAAGCCGATTTTCTCAGACAAATGCTCTCCAACCCCTGTACCCCATTCCCCCCTCGCAGCAGCTGACTTTGCAGCACCAGTCAGGCCTGCCCAGTAGCACTGCCCAGGTCAGGAAGGTGCCACTGCCAGTCTGCAGGGGATGGCTATTTTCCCCAGCCCCCTTGGTGTCATCCTTTACACCTCATCCTACAGAAACTCTTTCTCATCCCCCACCCTTATGCCATAGGACCGGCAGAACTCCCCTGCCACCCCCGCGACGCTGCTGCGCCGTATGGGATCTACCCTGACCGGCTGCTGCCCTTCATCCCCCTCAGCTGCCATGCACACGCCAAAGAGCCAAAAAAAGGGAGCAGCTGCTGACGGACCTGCTGGCCAGAGATGAATCGAGGCTTCTCCAGGCCTGTGACAAGTGATGGGAAAGCTGACTAATATAGAGAGCCATAAACAGGTTACAGTTGTGTCATAGGAGCATTGCGTTGGCTTTTGTGAATTTTTCCCGCTGAGATGACCCAAAGGCACACACATCCATACCTTAGCACTGCTCCCTTTCCCCTCCTTGCAGCTTTCCTTAGCCATTCCAGTTTTTAAGCAAAGCAGAGCTGCGTCCCAGGCTGAGAGCAGGAACCCTGGGCGGGGGGCACAGTCCTCCCCAAGCCAGGTCCCCCATGTGCATCTGGTCACTAATCCCAAAGCGAGGAACAGTGTTAATTCTCTTCCCTACAGCTCCCCACTGCTTTTGCTACTGTATTATCTGTACAAAACTATACAGAGGGAAAAGCAATCTGTTCAGAATCATTTGGGAGTGAAGGATTAAAAAAAAAAAAAAAAAAAAAAGAAAGAAAGAAAATAGTGATACTGTTACAGACACACACACACAGAAGCCTTTGTGTGCCAGAGCAAGGGAGCCAGCAGTGATATCTCCAGCAGTTTACAGCAGCCCAGCAAGCCAGGATGGAATTACCAACAAACTCCTTGGGATGCAATTTAATCACACTGCCCAAAGGCAGACCCACTAAGTAACCTTGCTGGTGTGCTTTCAAACACCCACTGCCCTCAAGTGTTATTTGATCACTTCAGCTGAGGCAGGGTAGCTCTTTCTCCGTCACTGCTAGACTATGGGATAACCCCAACAGTTTGGGATTAGGCAGGTAAGCATTAAGAGCCCTTCCCTGCTAATTTGCCTAGAGCAGCTGGAAAGGAGGCACAGCAGCCGCAGAGAGAGGGCAGCTGGTTTACTGCACACAGCACTGCGTTGCACCCTGGTAGTCTCGCCATGCACTGGTTCTTCTGATTCCTCTCCACACACTCTCCAGCCCTTCCTATCCAGTATGGGCTTTGAAATATGAATAAATAGTGATTAGCCCTCAGAGCAGAAGAGCAAAACACAGGCAGGCAAGCCAGCCAGCACTCCTCCCACACACACTGCAAGCCTGGGGTCATCAGATGGGTGAAGCAAATGAGGTCCCACTGAGGTCAAGCCCTGCTCAGCCAAAATGGGAAGCAGAGTGAGTCCTTAATCACAGCTTGCGTGATGGTGGTCAGATGTTTTTAACCAGGCTGTTGTAGCTCAACCAACTCCCACCCCTCCTACAAATGAGGTTATAAATACCTATTTCATCAGCTGTGCTATAGAAGCAAGTTCCTTGGTTAGTGGAGAGAAAAATTAATCATTGTGTGAACAAGTCACTGAACTGTAATCAGACCTTTAGCATTAGCTGTCTCTTAATAGACAGGTGCTCAGCAAGGAAGAGCTCAGCTTCCTCCAGGGCAAGCAAGGTATATTACAGAGCTGCGTTGCCAAAGCTGAGACTGCTTGGCCCCATTTTGCTGGAAAAACAGTAGCATTGGCATTTCACACGTGTGTACCATTACCCTGCACCAGACATCAATACTTATTTTTTATAGACTCCCTCAGCAATGGATACCAGAGGCCAAATATAGAAAGGTTTCCTAAGGCTAGCTCTACACTTACCTGAGATTTATTTTATTAATGACCCTGTTCTCATATTAGTCAGTGTAATCTGTGAAACATTCAAAATAAAGGCTCCAAGTGCCCTGGAAACCAAGATATATGATTAAGGCCAGATAAGGGCAGAAGCTTTTCAGTGATCTTCTGCCACTGTTGTATTCAGAGCTCAGCCAGCCTATTAGGTTACTCTAATTAAAACACTTCTGCTTTCTTCTTTAGCAAAGCTTATTCATTTGAAATTGTGCATAAAAGCCTTACAGGATGCACTTTGGAAGTGCTGCAAAAGGTAGTGAAAAGGCAGGATTGCTGTTCTTGTAGACCAGCGCTAGTCAGGCTCTTCATTAGAAATGGGAGCAACCAGCTAGAAAATGAAACAGACCATGACGCAAGATGTCAGGGTATACTCTGCAGAATGACATTCTTCACTGAGACAGCTTAGGACTTGCTGGAAGTTTCTGGCTATTGGCTGGGAAGAACATTTGAATAAACAGCTCGGCCAGGGGAGCAGCAAGCCCTCAGCACGGCTCCGCACACCGTGGAGACTGCCACCAGCAGAATTCTGGTGTTTCATCCATTTTTCAGCAGCTGCTGCCAGCTCTCATTCACATATATCACCTGGGCATAAATAAGTAAAACACCATACATACAAACCTATGACAGAGGAGAGCATTAGAAGCTAAAAGCACCCAGGCTTCATGCATTTGCTTGTACTACCGTCTGACACTGACCATTTCACCAGCACCCATTATGCTGAGATCCAGATCTTGGACCATTTTTACTCAGTTACACACCAGAGAAGCCTTTTTACCTTCTTCTTCAGCAACAATTATCTTCTCCTTTTTGCCTGGATAAATGCCCCCCCCCGCCCCCCCCCAACCTATTCCAATAAATGTTTTTAGAATACTATAATAGGCCTATAA
>VYZV01025179.1:70210-135897 GCA_013401275.1 Pandion haliaetus | reverse complement strand
TTGCATATTCCAACCTCCCACTACTGCTTGCAAGAATCCTCTTAACTCAGTAGTAGCGTTACTTCTTGTGTCAGGACCCACCTAACAAACAAGGATCAAATCTTTCCAGTATTGCTACACATCCAGTGGAGATTTCTACACCTGTAGGCTTTCTATGCAGCCTTGACTTCAAGCTAGGCTAAGTCCTGAAGTAGCAGATCCTGCTCAAGAGCCTGCCTCATTAACCAAAGCAATAATCACAGCTAGACTTCGTGATCCTCATTCCTGACCTGCTTCCAGTATAACTGCACTGTGCCAGGCAGATAAAACCACTCCACATTCTCACATTGCCACCTAATCCCGGGAAAGGCTTCTGGATGCAGCCCTACTCTGGAGAAAGATACTGCATAAGGCTAACAGAGACAGTTTGGTACATTGCAAAGTTCATGGTTTCTTCCTCTTCTCAGAATCAGTGGCTCTCAGGGTCATGCTGCAAAGCCACTGAGCCAGCATAGTCAAGCCATAGCCATGCCCAAGTTAGCCATAGCTCTTACATTAAAAGAAACCCAAAACAACAAACCAAACCCAAACCAAAAATGCACACACAACTTTAATTATATAGAACCACATCCAAGTAGCACCATAATCGACCAAACTGGAAACAAAACCTTAAAAAAAAAAAAAAACCAAAAAACCCAAACCAGGCTTTTATTTCCACCAGCAGTCAAAATTGTCACTTGGCCACACAGTATTACAAAGAAAAGAAAAATAAGTAAGAGGTGGTCAGGAGTACTCAAACCAGCTGGCCTTCTCTATCAGCACATTGTAAAAGTTATTGCAAAATAGTTTATATACCGAAGGATTTTGGAAAAGAATTCTAGAACAAGAAGTAAATGATGGTTGGTTTTTGGACATCTCAAATCTTTATGATCTATTTTGATTTATTTATGCAGAAAGTACCATATTTAAGATTTACTTGGAGATTAATTTTTCACAGGACCTAACACAGTAACAGATATTCAATCATTCTTAGAGTGCTGGTGATACTGTTAAGCATATATTTTTACAGTCTGAACTGCCTGTATCTCTTCAAGGTACTCCAGAAAATTGAAGCATCTTTGAGTTTCCCACCAGAGCAAGATGTTTCTAAGGCAGCAAAATAAAACACAGTTATTTCAGAACTTATTAGTTCAGCAAGACTGATCCAGGTACTTAAGAGTTCATTATAGCATAAGGAGGTCAAAAAGAGCTTTTGCTCAAACTATAAAGCCAGACTCACTTACCTAATTTTCAGCTTACTGTAAAGCAATAAAGATGTTTAAGAAGCAGCTTATAGCTAGGCTATACACACAGACACATTTGTATTGAGGAAAAGTAATTTCAAACTTGGCAGTGTGCACAAGTATGTCTGAGGACCACTACTTCCCTGTAATGCTAACAATCTGGATAACACATTCTTCAAAATCAGCAGTAGACTTAAATATTTCTTCCTTTTGGAAACAGGGTATGTTTCTGGATGTTCACCTTAGCTGCCTTCCATTAGTATTTTTCTCCTAAACCAAGAGATTCCTCTCAATTTGTTTGATTGTGAGTTTATATACTCTCATACCTTCAAAATAACACCTGCCTTAACGTCAGCCAAATTTTATAGAGGATGGCATTATCTCTGAGACTTCTGCTTATCTGTGAATATTTTGAACACTCTGATTTAGTGGAGGACTTTGGAGCCAGAAGTTTGCTGCTTATCATACAAGAGGAGAAGATCTCTTAATCAAATCTAAGAAAAGGCTACCTGCAGGTCAGTAGAGCCCTGGAAAGGGCACAGCTTATGTTTGCCCAGTGCCTACTTCAGCTTCTCTCCATCCATCAGGATCTAACACAGCAGAAAGTTCAGCCTACTGGCCAAGTCAAAACTCCTCCCAAACACAAAGTCTAAGGGAAGGCATCAGAACCATGACATCTATCAGTATGAGATCCTGCAGCAGGGGCTTTTCTCCCAGGTTGAGGGAAGTGCCCAGTAAAGAACAACCATGATCAGTTGTCTTGCAAAGGCTCACCTGAAGAGGCCTTACCAGGTATCAGATTTTCCCTCAGGGTCACCCATACCATGGTTTCACCTGACTGGTCCTTCAGCTTCTCGAACTCTTGCAGTCAGCATCTTCACCTCCCCTTTAGAGCTCTTCCAGGAGAGAATGGTTCTCTCTCATTCCTGCCTTACACCTTCTTTCAGGAAAAAAGCCCCATGCTTGAGTCTCCTGGCTCTTCTCTCTTCTCTCAACAGGTTCCTTCTGGACCTGTGCAGGACTCAGACCCCTGCCAAGCTTTGTAACAACCACCTTCTTTTCTACCCTATAGGACTTTCTTCAGTCTATTCACATGGCAAACCTGCACAGTCTGATCCAAGGCTGCTGCCCACACAAGAGGGTGGCAGCCTGGAATTTGCTCTTCCCCTTGGAAATTCTGGGTCCAAATCACAGCCAAGAGACAAAATAGCTCTTGATATATCCAGTTGTTTATAAACACAGCAGTAAAACTCAGAGGTACGTGTCACTATAAGAACACTGGCTATGCTGGGCAGCCTGGCTGCTAGAGTGCATCTATCTCCAAGTATTTTAGAAGACAGGTAGTATTTTAACAACAGGTAGTATTTGCCAAACCCTACTCTCCTTCAAAAGTCTGTTAAGAGCAACAGTTGCAGCCAATCCTGCCTTGGGCAGAGAAATAGATTAGCTGTGGTCGAGTCCCAGACTTCCCCAGGAACCCGTTTCAGTTGTGCACTGGATTGGCCACGACGCGAGGATGGTTCCAGATACATGGATGGGAACCTGACCAGGACAGATCTCCTTCCCAGCTCTTAGTTTTCACTGCACTTTTGCATAACATTTCCACTCCTTGCTGAGAATGGAAGAAGTCCTGGGTGATCAGAAATTCTGCCCTAGTGGGGAAGCTCCAGAAAAGCCAGTAAAACGTTACCAGAATTAAATCATTGCAGAATTTAACCCACATGAGCCTTTCCTGTTACCATAACCAAACTCTTGCTCTGTTGTTTCACCGCTTGGATTGTACAAAAAAAAAAAAACCCAAAAACAAACCCAAACAAACAAACAAAAAACCCCAAAAAACCCCAAACCACCCCAAAAAAACAGGCTGCAATTTCTGCTCTGGAAAGCAGAGAAAACTCTTTATTAAGTTGAATTGGTTCATCTTTTTTTACAATAAATCAAAAAGAAGTAAGTCATAATTTAAATGATATGTACTCTGCAGATGAAAGGACAAGACATAGCAGGGTAAACAAGGTCATCTCAGCTGGCAAGGACCAGTGCCTCAGAAATGCCTGCTCATCAGTGAACTAAAACAATTCACTGCACAGGCAGATGCATGTCAAGATCTGCAAAGAGATAATAAAAACAGGCTGGAAATTAGTTCATCCTAAACATCTGTGTATACACCACAGAGCTTTCATTCATCCTGGGGGAAAAGCTGTAGGCCTGTTTCTCATTCTAAAGGAATTAGCCATCCTACTATTGCATGAGTCAGTTCACCCCACCAGGGCACAACCTGGGTAGGAAATGGTACAGATCTACTCTACCCGCTCAAACTTTTCCAAAGCAGCTCCTCTGCAGCTTGACAAGATAATTTCCCAGGAACATCCACTAGGTAACTGCTTACCCTGCCACAGGGTCAGAAAAACAGTAATATAAAATGTCAGATAGAGCTTGTCAGGGCTGATCAACTTGGGAAGGGTTTCACTATTTCTCTTGGGCATAAATGCCCTGCACCTTGCAGAGGCTAGTTTTGATGGCATAAGCATCAGCAGGGAGAAGGAGAAACAGGACATTTGCCATTGTTACTGCCTCAAGAAAATTCTCCAAGCAGCAGATGCTTTTACTGCTTGGCTATAGGGAAAACATCAGTTTTCTTACCCTGATGGAAGTCAAAGAGAAGAGCTATCTTAAGAGGGAACCCACACAGGCAGTTTAGTCTCCATTTGGTTCTACCTGGATAAGTTTCCATAACATCAAACTGCAGCTGGCACTAATTGGCACCTCAGCTGGTCAGAGAAGAGAAGAAGTGAGTATAAATGTGAAGAGGCAGGGCAGGCTCCAGCTGGGAGGAAGCCAGTCCTGTTTCATCCCTGTCAAGGAGCTGGTCCACTGGGTTTACCTGGACCCTGCATTTTAGACAATACTTGATATAAAAATGCAGAGAGTGGTTTCTAGTACTACCTGTAGTGAGATCATATCCAAGCTTAACTTTTAGAACATCAGAGAGAAACGCTACTGATTTATCCACAAGAGATAAATTTCCTTTATGAAGTGTAAGGAAGGCAGCTAATTAGAAAGCCAAGAAATTAGTTCTTCTATGAAAATATTATTTTTTTAATATTACCAAAACAACAGGAAGCTACATAACCAAGGCAAGATACCCGATTTGAACATAGCCTTCAGTTTTATTTTTCTAAGATGTTATTAATATTATATGAAAGCTAAAAACAGATTTGAAAATAAGGATTTAAAGTAGACCACTTGCTCTCTATTATGGGCAATACAAGGAAAGGTACAGCTACAGCGCAGAATATGAGAAAGGAGGATGTATTTTGAGAAGAAATTAACCTGATGTCAAGGAATGCAAAGTAGGAGCTGGGGCTCTACCAAACACCAGCCTCTTGCCTCAAACAAGGTCTCTGCGTATTGTCAATAAAGATCTTTCCCAGCTCTCAAACACATCCTGTATCACTTATTGCTAATGAATCCCTGAGGGGTTTAGATATTTAATATTGCAACATGAGAAGATTTCTTAGAAGCAAAAAAAATTAAAGCAAAGGCACCTAGGTTTTTACCAAAGAATTAATCACAATGGACCAGACTCCCTCTAGAAGCAGAGCTCTGCTCAGTGCAGGAGCAAGTGGACACCACCTCCAGATGCATGGGAAAGCTCAGTCCAAGCCTGGAAAGAGCAGAAGCGGTCCAGGGAGTGCTCTGATTTATGCTGTTGGCCTACATTCCCGCAAGGCCACTGGGGACAGAGGATCAATCATGTTCACACTGTTCCCTGACTCACAGCAAGAAAACAGAAGTGAGAAATGGATCCAGGAGTTTGCCAGAAGAAGTTTCCAGGCTAGCAACAGATTTACCACCAGTCACTTGTAACTGGAAACTAGCCCATGGTCTCCATGAGGAGAGAACTGGCCTTTATGTTGGATATACATATAACTGTATTGGCAAGTGCTCCTACAATAGATGCAGCAAGAGAATGATTTTGCTGGTAGAATTTGCCCTGGTTCTGCTGGTGAAATAAGCCTAACTGACAGAAAGAGACGATTCCAAGGGCTTCTGCCAATATTAAAATGTCATAAAAAAGGAAAATTTACCTCTCTGCGTAGTGTTATTGCCCTGACAACAACTCTACATGTCTGTGGAACAGGTTTAAATAGCACGAGTGGGCAAGACCTTGGTGGGCAATCCAAGTTTGCCTCTGTGGAGAAAGGCAGCATGTTGCCTTTAACACCTGAACTGCCCCATGAGCTCTGTTTGGGCTCCATGCGTGGGGCTTGAGAGGATGCAAAGAAATCACTCTTGTGCTCTGTGTGAGGATGCAGTCTGCCTGCCTGGGGTAGCACCGATATGACAAACAATAGCTCCCACATTCAGGGCAGCTACAGTTTTTGCATTCATAGACACAGATTCACAGTCAAGATACAGATGGCATCATTATCTGCTTTTCTTTGGTTTCCTGAAGAAGTACACATTTAAACAGTATTAGGATGAGAGCCTACCACGCTATGGTTTGTCTGAAATTGTCATTATCTCATTGCACATGTTGCAATGTCAATATGGAAATAAATTTAGCAGCAATTTACCCGGTCAACAGAACAAGGCACCATCTAAGGTGGTTAACAAAAAAAATAAATGAGACAGAAAACTGATCCAGGATGGAGCAGGGGAAATGTCGTAAAAGCAGCGCACACAGCTTTGGGAATGGTAGGCTTGCTTTGTGTTCCCATTCACACAGGACAACGTGGAACAGCTTAGATACAAGGCAAGGGGCATCTCCATGTATCACAGCTATTATCTTGAGGTCCTTAACTCCACAAGGTGCGTCAGTGCTATCTTTGACTATAAAGATACTCACTGATAATTATAGAACATGAGCCGGTACCGCCTGTTTCTCTTAAGCCCCACAGCAGGCTGGATCTCAGATCACTTTGTCAGTCAAGCCAGTGTCAGATGACATACTAGATTTACACCATCTGCAGCAGAGATCCCCATCTGCCTTGCCAGTCCTAAGAGCCTAATGACAATCTCTGAAGTTGGGAGCTGTTTCAATAGGAGCACACAAAAGCAGGGAGTAGTAAAACTTTGTCAAAGCACCCAGTGGAGCAGAGCTTTCTCTCCTGCCTGTGGATGCTAGCAGATAATAATGACCACATTTCAGTTAAAAACTGCCAGGTACCCCAGGCCACCAGATCACACTGCCCAGGACAAAGACACAGGGTATTTCCACAGTGTCAGGCAGCTGCTCCATCTACTGGATTAAGTTTACAGCTAAAAAATTTAGCTCTACCCATGCATTGTGAACACAGTCCTCGGTGTCAGTCAGTCAGTGAATCATAACTACGAATAATTTTAGCAATCCTCAGGGAGGTCATGAGTACTATGGAGGTCCCAGTGTTGTGGGTGAGTTGAGTCATTGGAATGGGGAATAAGGAGAAAAAAAAAAAAGGCCACAGGCAGGCTGGCTGGTCTCCAGTTATTCCTTGTTCAGTCAGGCACTTGAAAGTTAATTTGTGAAGTAATGTGAACGAAGTCAAACCATAAATGAAGTTCCTTAAAATATATAAACAAATTAGCATTGATGCTGCTCTTTCTGGGTTTCTAGGGTAGGCAGAATGTCAAGTGACTGATGATGCATACAGAAAGCCTTGCAACAAAGGAGATCAGTATTTGCTGAAACAGAGCACATCATGGAGTTTTGCTTTTGACAGAGCTGAATGCCAGTGTGTTCAGTCTTCCACACTGATAGACACAGTCAGGCTAGGAGAAGAAAAAAAATTTCTGTATCACTCCACACCTTGTGTGGTCATTTTTAATCAGGGTGAAATACAAGGTTGTTTGTTTTTTTTTTTAATACACTCGCTTAGCACAGCTTTAAGTGGCTGCACAGAGATGTAAAATAAAAAGCTGTAGCCTTAACTACCATTGAAAATAAAAAAAAGTTTCAGGAAAAGACAGAGATACCTTTCTTTAAAGTAGCCATCATTCTTGCGTACTGGGTAGGATAATTCAGATTATATACACTAGGGAGATTTGCTTTCATTTGTTTCTTTTCCTCTCAGGGCAGATCACATTTTGTCTTATAAAACCTCAATACCCCAAAGTGTGATAGAAATGAAGGTTGGTACAAGGCAGGCTAGTAATGAAAATGATGTCAGTGTAAAGCACATCTGATACAGAGTCATAACTTCTCCATCAGTTGAGGCAACTTGTCTATAAAAAAACCCTACACAGACCACAGCTACTAATGTGCGTAAAGGTTGTTAGCCAATATCACAGTTATGAAAAGATTTCTTGTTGAGGAGGATCTTGTTTTGGGAACAAAGGATCAAGAGATTCCTATTTTATTCCCAGCTGTGACTGAGAAATTTTGTGCGACATTGAGTTAGCTGTCATTTCCCCATCTATGTGGTGGTTATTATAAGTACAATGCCTGTATCACAGCAAGATCACTTGCATCCCGAGATGGAAGTTTCAGTATAAACATCATTATTCTTAAATTAAATTATTTACAGTACCTGCAAACTAAACTATCATCTTTATCCATCAGAATACTTTTCATACTCTTGAGATGCCACTGAAAGGAATGCTCAAAGTACGAAAGAAAAAAGTGTGGCCTTCCTAAAAATTGCCATGATGGGAATTATCTTTTGGATCCTGGATATCAGTGCAGCTGTTTCATCTGCTGCTTTCCCAGTTTGGTGGGATCTGCTGAGGACAACCAGCCCCTGTCCTCATTCATGCTCTTTGTGCTAGAAACTAGGATAAAGGACTAAGGGCAGGGGTAGGTTTTTTCTCCTAGATTTCTGCTTTGATGATTTGAAAACACGACCGCTTGCCAGCCACAAGGGACCTGTACTGGCTGCCTGCATTTACATCCTCATTCCTAATCCCTGAATCATGGTGGGAGCAATAGATTAGCCAAAAGGACTGCATGAGATGACTCATGCAGCATACATACCTGCAGGAGTGCATAGCCACAGGCCCCTTTCCCTCATCCCTCTTACCCTTGTCCTTCTGCCCCAGTTCTCCCTCTTATTTTTAGTATTTCTTTACTGTGTGTGGTCCAAGCAGACTGCAAATGCTAGCACACCACGTGCAGTTGTGAGTCTGGGCTGTCTCACAACATGTGATAATAGACAACTGTAAGAATCTCGCAGTAGCACAGCCCTTTCTCTGCAAGGAAAAACCCTCCCAAAACTGACTAGGGAAAGTACAGTTTGGAGCACTACACAGCCAGGAATTCAAATCAAACTAAAATACTCAGTATTGTGTTAAATGCCCTAGCAGATTTTACTCCAACTGCCTCGCAATGATTGGCAGAGATGTCTATCAGAAGATATTTGAGAGACAGCTATATCAAAACACGGAGGTGACACACGCACAGAGCCTTTTTTGATATAAGTAGGATGTCATTACAATTCTTTGTTACATGCAATGATAAATACCACTTAAGACTATTAACTTTGCAGTATCACCAGTGGTACAGGAGAAAAATCCAGGGCATTTCTACTTAAAACACAAGATGCTGCTGGTGTTCTGTTGCCAGGGACTGCTTTGTATTTCTTGTGGATTTCATAATTAAAGTAAGAAGATGTTAAAGGACTATTCTTTGAGGCTTGCAAGTTCCTAACGAGCTTGGTTCTGTGGTGAGAGTTAGTGGAGCCTGATGCCTTTCTTGAACAAACAGTCTCTGTCTGTGCAATGTGTACACAGCTCAGTGAATTTACTGAGGGTGAACTGGGAGTACATCATACTGCTTCCCACCCTCCACACTAACTCCTCAGAAACTGTCTGCACTGTCACCTGTTAATTTAGGAAGAAGGTCCAGGCCAACAGATGGTGATTATGGGTGTGGTACAATTTACTTCAGGTAGTAAAGTTAATACTGCTCATGGAGATTGTTTAACTGCAAAAAACCCCAAACAACCACCAAAAGAGTAACAACAAAAAAAACCAAAAGCCCCCAAACCCTCACAACACAGGCAGAATGAGAGTGAGCTGCCCAGGTTCTCACTTACTCCTTCCCTGACCCAAGAGAAATTAATCTTTATGCCCAATTCATCACTGAGTTCCCTCCTAAGAGGGCTCTCAAAGGTGCCAGATAGTGCTGATCAGTGCATAATATAGATGTCTCATGATCTAAAAGAGTTCATGGCATTTTGTGCTAGCTGAGGTGATGGTGAGCTCAGCTTTGGGTGTACAGGCAGTGCTGTGGAGCACAGGCTTGCGGTGCGGGAGCCAGGCCCATGGAGCCACATTTTGGGCCCTCCCATGCTGTGCTGAGTGCAGGCAGACCAAGTCTGTGTCTGGTACACAAGCCAGACACAGCTGGAGCCTGGCCCATGAGCTTGGATCTGGTGGAGGAGGTTGGGTTGCTCTTTGCAAACAGATGATTTTGTGCCCATTAAACCACACCTTGTTTACAGTTGCAAAAGTCAGTGAACAGCTGTTCCCGCTACCATCAATATTCAAGGTGATGCTTTGAACCCTATGCATCTGGATGCCTAAGGGAATGTTACCTGAGCTATGGCCTCCAAAGATGCTACAAAATTGCATGATTTGTGCTCTTGCTGCCACCATCTCTAAGTGTTTGCTTACCTTTTCTGCCCATACACAGCAGGATCATCAAGGATATCTTTCTCTTCCTTACCACCCAGTCGAAGATTTCTTTGAAATGCTATTATCTTTCAGAGAAAACAATACCATTATATGTGTGGCACAACCTACATGATCTCAGTCGGGGGATAGCAGAGTAGCATAATGCATACCCTGGCTGCTATTTCTTAGGCTAGGATTTAAAAATCATTAATACTGAATCTGTGCCCAGCTCAAGTATGATCCAGATTGGATATGCTCACACAAATACATTTCTGCCAGAAGGAGCTGGTGCACACAATACAGAATTTATACACTTTACAGGATAGTTAGATCCAGAAGCACCTGTCCTGGTGGTACAGATAAGCAATAATTGATCTACCAGAGCCTGCTGAAAAATAGGTGATACCTTGATATACTCTCAAGAAATTTGAAGTGTCAGAACATAACTGTACTCTACCAGCAATTTGTGTCGTGTGGTTATAGCATTTTTTTATCCGTTTTTGGCAAGATCTTTGTAGCTCCCCATTAATAGCAAAAGAAATTATGCTCTGCTGATGCACAGACATAGCTCCACTTGCAAAGTAGATCCATGTGTTAAGCTCTGAACAGCCTCTGATGTTTCTCCCCAGATGCTGACTTGCAACCCTTCACGTGATTCACTGTGAAACCTCCCCATCCCAAGGACTGGCTTATGCAAAATAGTTTGCACCATTTTAACTACAATCAGTTATTAAACTGATACAGTTAATCCTTCAGACACTCCTTTGGGGACACAGTTCAATTAATTTATAACAGTTATGGCTTAGAGCAATTTACCTTTCAGTTAGTAACTTAATTGTGATATCAATTTAAAACTTAGTTTCAAGTTAATAAACTACCAAGTTAAGACAAAATTGCTATCAGCCAAAACACTGTATTTACAAGTGATGTTTTCCATAACTGATTACAGTTAAGTCAGTTCAACTGTTTGTACAGATCAACCCAAAATCCCCTGCCCCAATTACATGGTCTTTGGTTTCAAATGTTGAGCAATGCACAAGTGAATGATCTGTCTGTCGCTCTGGTAAACAAAAGGGTAACACAGGCCATACTTGACCCTTTCTTCAAAACAACAGCTTGACACACAGAAAATGTGTTGAGGAATCACAGTGAAGTGGCAGCAATGAAGAATTTGACCCACAGATTTTCCTTTCAGTCCATCAGCCCACAGCTCCTCAAAGACCCCCCCATCTTTAAGTACAGGGCATTTACCGAGTGTTGGGTGTCATGTACATATTTTTGCTATGCTTGTCCCAGCCATTAATTATGGCCTTGTCTGTGTGGTATAACTACACCCTAGGAACAAAACTATTAGCTACTTTTATAATACTCAAGGGAACAGGCTTATTTTTCCAAAAGCTTGGAGCTGGCATTTCTGGAAAGATGTTGAAGCAAAGGAAGTAGTTCAGATAAAAGCAGGTGCTGCTGGTATGGTGATCACCCCAAGCTAGTTTTACTCCTAACCAGCACCTTCAGATGAATTAGGTATAAAACCTAATAAAATAAATCAATAGAATTAAGTTAATAAAATTAAATAACATTAACGAAACAAGATTTTTTTCTCATTTCTAGGATGGGAGAGGAGCAGCAGGGAAGACAGTCCCTATGCTCTTACCTGATGGTGCTGCCAGTGAAAAAATAAGAATCATTGAACCTCTTTGCTTACTTAGCTAGACTTGTTTAATCAGACCATCGCCTGCTGCAGACTCAGCAGGAAGCAGTCTGGGACTCACTGGCAAACCAGTTTGGGGAGCATGCTGCCCCCAGGTCAGGCTGGGGTGCATGGGACAGGAAAGCTTGCACTGCCAGGGTGCAGAGCCAGGCTTGCGGCTGGCACACCTCAGACTCCCGCCAGCCCACAGCTGCTCAGTGGGACAGGGAGCCAAAGAGCTTTTGGAGCTGCTTTCATTTACAGCTCTGCTCTTCCCTAGCAGAGGGAGAAAGCAAGAAGGAGGAGATTAAAGCAGGCTGAGCCAGGGCACATGAGTGTTGCAGGGCATTGCACTGCACCATGCAGGGGACAGTCTGTGGCCTCAGGAGGAGCTGATATCCACAAGAAAACAAAACAGCTTCAGAAGAGGTGAATGGCTCCAGTCACACCTTTTCCACCACACTTAAATTGCAGTTGCCCCAGGCCAGCATTGCTGTGCAGGGTGAAAGCTGCTGCTTCTTGCCATCCTCTGCTACCTGCTCTGCTTCTACCTATAAAGGTTTTTAGGACTTTTTCTGTACCTTGTGGGGGCTGATCTGGGTTTGACAGCTTCTTGGAGGGAGTCTGCGTGCTGCCCCCCAAGCACAGGCAGTGCCTATGTCCAGCACTTCTGTTGTATTTCAGCTCAGTGATCGGGTGGAAACTTTCTCAGTTTCATCACCAGTGGAAAGATCTTCTCTATTTTATGAGCACAAGTTTTTAAAGTCCTGTACTATTTTGGGAGGTCACCAGGTTTCACAGCTATACACCAAGCTATGTTGAATTTTTCATTTTGTTTCAGCTTGATTTCAGAGTTGAAGTTAGCTTCAGTTCTCCCTGGCTTGACTTTTTTCTGGGGTTCCCTTTGGACAGTCTATGCTGTCTGGGCAGAGAACTCAGCTTCATTGCTGATGTTTGCCTTCCAGTGCATTAGTACTGCTTGACATGGCATTTTCATGTATGCAACTGATGTGAACCTAACTACTTTATTTTTGCTGGTTTTTAGCTTTTAGTATGGCACTTAGTAGCAATAAGTGGTCTATAAAGTGTAAAAAGATCCTCATAATCTACCTATGCAATGCCAGCCCGTGTTGCTGAAAAACCTGTGTTACATATTCCTCATCTGGTTTATAGTAGTACCACAGGGCAGCGAAGAAAGAACTGCTGAAGCCAAACCCGCTCCTTTCTCTGCTCGCCTACTCCCTCATGGCACTCAGTGTCTCTACAGTCTTGTTCACCATAATGCTGAAGGCCTGATGAATGGTCCCATGCCCACCCATGCTGGCCATCAAATGTCTTTCAAAATCAATTGAGGCAGAAACAAGGCAGCCCATCATTCTTCACATTCATCTGGCACATCTCCAGCAGGAAGATGTGAGATGTTGCAGGGTTGAAACCAGCCTCACTTAAGCTTTGCAATCATTTATTCTTTCATCCATGACTCTTGTCAAAGCTTATTAACACTCAAACAATCCTCAAGAATGAGCATCCATGCTCTCTCACCCTCTAATTATATCTGTGGTGTTCCCTCTCACATCCAAACCCTCCCATGTTAAGCAAATATGCTGACACCCAGGCCAGTCTTACACAGCACTGTGGAAAAATCCTGCACCCATGCTGAGGGCAGCATGCTTCTCTTCTGCAGCCAAAATCTGCTGGGCAGAGAAAAGCCCAGGTGTCACATTCCTTTTTGCAGCTCTCTAGTGTTAGGACTAGGCTGAGAATGGCTCTTATTTACTCTCCTGATGTAAAACTATTACACCAGTGGCAGATGAACCATAACCTGCTGTTCCTATCATGTCCTCTGCTCACCCTGAATACAATTCCTGCGAAAGCTGACTTTGTCAGCCTCACACAGCATTGCTAGCTCTTCTGAGACAGGGAACCTTCCTAACAAGCATCTGCAGCCCCTTTCTACCCACTGCACCCACATGAACAACATACCCTGAATGAACTGGCTAAGTAAGAACAGAAGAGAGAACAAGCAATCCTTGGGTAAGGTACTTGCCGGTAAGTACACAGTAAGAAGCGGGAAGCTCTGTGGCAGACTTCATGGTGTGACTCTGAGCACAAAAATGAGAGAGAATGGGCTATTTTTCCTCCATGCAGATGAGAAGAAATCTTGGATTTGTGGAAGAACTGTTTGAAAGGACAGGGTGCTCAAGCTCCTAGAGGAACGCCTCCAGGCAGGGCTAGTGAGGCTCTGTGGTTCCTCCTGAAGCACCAATACAGCATCTGACCAGCTTTGAGCAATTCTTGCCACTACTTTGCAGTCTAATCCATAAAACTGCCATGGTTTACAGAGGATTTTCTTTACCTCTCGAACAGAAAAGCAAGAGCCAACCACTGAATGGTTCGGTATCCTGCAGGGCTGCTCAGTATCTCTGTTAGGTACAAAGAGCACAAAGCACCAAGGAAGAAACAGACATCAGAAAACTACTTCCTAAGGCACTGAAACAGAGATGGAGAGTGTTAGATACCACTGAAAGGTCATTTCACACTGAGGGCAGCAGGGGCAGAGGGTGCAGGTAACACTGAGCCAGGCAGGGCCCAGGACATGGCACAGTGCTTTGAGTTGTGCTTTCAGGGTATTGCCCACCACAGCACCCTGTTAGCAGTGCAACAGGATGGCCAAAATGCCAGTTCAAGCCCAGTGGCTCTTTATTGAGTGGTTGGTTTCTGCCAGGGCCTAACACAGCTGAGGGAAGGTGGTATTTGTAGGCAATATGATCTGCTCTGCACATCTGTGCAACAGGAGGCATTTGTTTAGGTATCTGCCTCCTTCACCAATGTAGTTAGGAGACCTGGTATCTCATGTCCTGGTTTTCATGCAGACTGCAACAGATAATACATCAAATTAAAAATGGGTGGACTTCTGCTGAGGTGGTTTTGGTTTATAAGCCTTTAAAAATATTCTAAGTGACTGGCAATCCAAATCCAGCAGGTTTGATGGATTTTTCAGGTCAAGAAACTTTGGTTTACTGTCTGTAGTAAATTAATGGATTCAAAGAATGTAAACAAAAGGAAAACCACCATCTCAGATAGTTACAGCTTCTTGAGCTTGGAGTTGGCTTGGTTCTGGATCTGTTTTCTTCTAGTGAAGAAGTTGCTACCCTTAACCCGAAGGAGAGAACATTATTCCTCACCTAAGGAAAGTCTCAGCTGCCACCCAGTGGAATTAGAAATCGCTGCATTATACCAGTGGCTCCTACCACTGGCTCATCAGTCCTCCTGGCTACAAGATTTCAGTGACCAAGAAGATTTGGTTTGCCTGCAGTATACCCTGCCTATAGATAACTTAGCACTTCAGAAAAGTATCACCATTTCCATTTTTCATAAGGGAAACCGAGGCACAAGGGCCAAGCGATCTGCACAGTCACACTGCAGGCCAGAGACACAGTTAAGAATAGACCGTGCCTCTCCATGGTGGATGTCCTAAACATGGCTGGCTGCAGAGGCAAAGAAGATCCTATGGTTTCGTAGTTTGAAACAGAGGGGACAGTGCAGAGCAGAGCAAAGAGAGAGAAACAGAGCAGGAGCTAGGTATGGGATTAAGCCTGTCACTTTTAACCTGGACAACTGATTGACCAGTTTCTTTCTCTTCATGGTCTTCTGTATTTTCTTATAAGTAAAATGAGGAAACAGTCTGGTTTAAGAGATGCCTGCAGGGATTTTGCAAGCTGTCACCAGTTATTTTTCACTCTAGGAGAGCATGCTCTGGTTGCTGCAAGAGGACCTTGACATATGGTAGGATCTGAAGGGGAAAAGACACAGAGCTGCCTGTACAGCTGGCAGTGCATCTCCCTGCAATAAGCGAGCAGCCAGAAAGTCACAGAGGTACTACGAGTGGTGATGAAGTGCTACAAAGATGCAGGCACAGCCCTAACCAAAATGCAGACAGAAATTGTCCTTGCGTTAGCCTATGACCACCTTACATGCAATGGGAAAATGACCTACCTATCAGGTCTTATGGGGGCCCTGATGTCCAACAATCCCTCCTCTGTCCACCCACAATTAACAGAAGCTTTAAGCCTCTGTGAGCCTTTTCAGTGAAAGAAAATTAGAATAGCTGGAATATTTCTTCCCCATCCTACGCAAGCACATAGCTCTGAGCTGTAGCTCTGTCATAGCAGGAACAAGCACTGGTAAATGCTGTGCACTGGGATGGGTGGAAGGCCCCTAGAAATTGGTAGTGGCAGCAAGAGGAGGCATTTATTTCTAAAGACAGTGTGTATGCACGCATGCACTTGCACATGTATATATACATTGCTTGGAAGACGAAGAACAGTATCATGTTTACAAGAGATCCAGATTCTGAAAAAGGTAAAGCCTAATCTTCACCTAAATTATAGTGGCAGGATATACATATAAACAGGTTATTTTTTAGAAGAGGAACACTTTGTGCCTTCTGTTATGCTCCCGAAGAGCACCCAGCAAATGATCATCACCAGTAAGAAGTACAGAACATTTCTGTAAGCCTACATCTTCCTCCTTGAATAGCTGCATCTGAAAAGCACATCTCCAAAGCTTCATCTAGAGATGCAGGTAGCTCAGAACACAAGCAGTGACCATTGGGATTTTAAAGATTCAAGGGAGACTGCCCAGAAGCCAGCAACTCGGGCTTTTCCTGGTCAAATCGGAGTCTCACCTTTCAATCCACTTTCCAATTTGCTGTGTCTTTAATCCCTTTAAAAGGAAAGGTGCAGCAGACACTGAGGAGGTGAACACCCACATTCCACTGTTCGCTGAGGCCACTGAAGACCCACTGTGGTTTGATAATATTTTCACTTTCCTACTGAAAGTTCACATCACTGGAAGCCTACTTCAAACCAAGAACCAACAGTGACCCAGTGCCACAGAGTAATCCCAGATGGCAGTATCATTATCTCTATTTGATGGCATCATCAAGCAATGACAAAAATATCCCTTGCTAGATTTACCAAGTGGAGACTATTTCAGAGAAGGGTTCTCAAGCTTGCTATTTTAAAGATAAAAAATGACCTACTTAACTTTTGTCATACCTGTGGAAGAAAAGGCAATTTCTATTGCTGTGTGAGGAGATTTAAAAACCATTCCCATAAAAAAAATATAAATCCCCAAATGGTGTTTACAGCCATAACAAGCCTCCCCTGTTATTATCTATTTAACCTCATGCACTGCTGCATCGAGACCACAACTGGTGCAAACAATGGGCTAACTTCACTGTTTGGGCCCAAATGATGTTAATTAGCAAGAAGGAAAGAATGAGCTGTGGTTTGAAACCTAGGCAGTCTCACACAGCCAGATCTAGGCGCAGACAAGTCTAAGCAGAGCAATTCCATGAAAGCTCCAAGATTGGGGGGGGGGGGATGACTGGGGAAGAGAAAAATCTATGTAAACAGAAACCTTATTTACCAGACAAACTGTTATTTAATCTGTTGCTCTGGATGCACAGTAAATTAAATCCAGAGAACGTACTCTGCCAGGCAATCATGTCATGATGGACACCATGTCCAGGCACACAGGCTGCTAAATTGCCACCAAACCTTCAATCTGGAGCCATATAAGACACATAGCTGATGGGCTTATTCCCTCTCTAAACAGGCATGACAGGTAAGATATCATGCTCTGACTAGATAATCACAGCAGACTGTATGTATGTAGTGCCATCTGTCTCTCCCTTGGGAATGTACATCTTTGGGTATCCAATTGCACTTCCATCTGCTATTTCTGCTTGAGCCTGTGGAATGACTTTTATACACATCTGTGTCCAACATGCACTGATATGCTCACATGTGTATTTTAGGCTTTGTACATTAAAATTGATACTGTCCTGGCATGTTTGGCCTCCTTGTTCTTTGATAAAGAGAAAAAAGAAAAGTACACTTGCTGGCCTTGAAAGCTGAAGTGTCAGAACGATGTCCCTAGTTATTCCAAGGAGGCACCTTACAACTGTCCCACAAAGTAAACCATATTTACTTGCTTGGCAAGGTACTACCACAGTGAATGCATATGCACAGACTGACTGTGAATACATGCTAAAAAGGGATGCAGAGGGGAACTGTGATATCAATCAGCCTTCCCCAGCAAAGTGGGGCCTCCTTATACTACTTCATTTCCCTGCATGAGGACAGGTTTCACTTGGCCCAAGAAATCCATGCTATCAAGCCTCTTCAACATGAAGGGATATTCCCCGTTTAGCTTGGCAGTGTTGGAAAGAGTTGCTGTAGCAGTTGTATAATTGCTTATTCACAAACCAGAACTTCAAGCTAACTCCCTTTCTACTCCCAGGCTGCTGACCAGGGCACTGGGCTATGTTAGGGGAACCCACTCTGAGGGCTTTCCTTTTGGACCCTACAGTCTGGTCTGCTCCATACAGCAAGAAGCTCGTGCTACATGGGCCTCAGGGACCCTCCCCACAGCTTGATCTCTCTTTCTATTCACATCTGGATCCTGATGAGCATTTTACCCCAGTACTTGTTGAGGGACCTCCAAACACAGCCACTCCAAACAAACAAAGTTCAAGGTAAATGATCAAAAGGAGAGTGGGGTTTCCAAAATTATTTCTTATAACAAATAGATAGTTCAAATGTAGTTGCCTGAGACTTCAAGTAGCTTTATTTCCCCAGACTGCTGTTAACCAGAAAGTTCAGCCATACATCAGTATTACATCCTTTTTTCTGTTTCGCATTAACACATAATAATGAAGATACAGGTCCAAGTCAAGCTCATTTAGGAGCTTTTTCTCTACAAATATACTTTTAAAAAATATCAGTCACCTTTTTATCATACCCAGACTCTAAACATACAATCTTTTGTTTACAAGCCATAAGAGTTAGATAGAAGCTTTTTATTTTCAACACTTTTTTCCTCATGATCTAGAAACGTGCCAGGAAGGGCAAAAGACTGCTTAAGTACATTAAATCTCTTTTAAGGCAACAAATCAGTTAAACATAATACACGCAGAGTAAATACATCTTAGTTTCATCAGACAAGAAGGCACTGCAAGTATTTAACTTTCTCCATGAAAAATCACTCCACTGATAACACCCGCTCTTCCTCACTGATTAGACAGGGATTAGAGGTGCCTAACTCTGGTCCTCTCCGCTGCCTTCTTGTTAGACATCCAAAATAGGCAGCTTAATACATCCAGAAAGAATCCAGCTTTCTCATAGTCAGAGGAGGTACCTATGGATTAGAAAGCACATTTCCACTTTACCTATGTCCGAAAGACCCAAGTGGGCTGCTTCAGGGGCTGCAGCAACAGCAGGAGACCTCACAGAGGCTGGCTGCTGGACAGTCTCTGTAGCTGTGGACATGATATATCAAGAAATTTAATTCTGAGTGGAGCTTTGTTCAAAAACAGTGTCTGGACAGAAGCCTATGATTATTTACCTACCCTTCCTTCTATTGTTAACCTGTCAGTCAGCAGGGAACAGCAAAGGAGAGCAGCTGAAGTGGAAGCGACAGCTGTGAAAAGATTTAGAAAACTCACAAGTGGGTACCAGGAAATGACAGTTTCAGTGTTTATTTGTAATATTTTGTTTAGCGCAAAAGAGTCATTCTGAAGATACAGAAAAATGTTAGAGTTATTCTTTGGAACCTTTTATTCCAAATGATACATCAGTATTTTGCAGTTATTATGATGTCCTGGCCACAAGGAAGGATTGCCTTGTATTAGCTTCAGTACAATATGATGGTTCCTGCCTCAAAGGTGCTTAATGAGTCATTAAATTATTGAACAGACAGGCTACCAAAAANAACAAAAAAAAAAAAAAAAAAATGCCAGGAGAGGGAATTATTTGGTTTTGCTTTTGAAAAATCGGAGTAATAAATAAGAAATATCTAGTCAACATTAGCAGCAAATGCCAACTCTTTTGCCTGCATGAAGTAAAATTTCTGGCAAGACTGAGAAAGAAAATTGATTCTAAAGAATGGTTGTTCTGGCTTGGTCCAACAACTACAGGAGGGTGGCTTATTTCTGCAGTCTAGGGGAATTTCTTTGTGCTTTAGGGGAAAGAAGATGAGATTCTTTCTTGTCACACTTCTATGTCTTCCCTGTGAAGTGCTTGTCTACTGGATGCAAACCAGAATACAAGATCATCATTCCTATGCCTGCCTTCCCCAGTTTCAGACTAATTGCAGTTTTAGAAACAACATAGTCACAGATTCCAGTATACAGAGATTGCTGTTGTCACTGACTTCTCTGCCTGGAGAGGTCGAAGCAGACTTCCCAGGCCATATCTCCTTTTTCCTCACCTTTGCATCATCTTGTGGCCATCTTGCTTATTGGAGGTTGCAAACCTCTTTTAATCACTCAGTTTGGCATTGGTCTTCATTGTTATTTAAATGATTTTTAGCACTGAAACTCTAGTCTTGATCAGTGTAAAAGCACAGATTCATGGTTATAACCTGGCACCCAAAATCAGCTATTGCATGGGCACATGAGGCTTTGGAGTGCAGCAGTAATCAACCTATAAGCACAACCTACTGCAAAGCCTCTGAGTGACTAATGGTCACAAAAAATACGTCTTCCTGGTAGATTGTGGACAGAATGATGTCACACTTATGAGACTGAAAGAGCTGGAATGATAAGGATGATTTAATTGATTACCTCAAGCAACAAGATGATTGCTTTTCCTCTTACAACTCCCACTACATTCACAGCTCCCTAAAGCTATCACAAAGACCAATTCCTTTCATACTAACGAAATTACCAGTCTAAAGTAATGAAGAGCAATCATCCAGCAGAGAACTATAGAAACAGGCTTGTTGCTTAATGAAAGGTTACATTTTTCTCTCTAACTTTGGCTGTTAAATCACAATCTATTGGAATTTATGACAGGCAAGAAGTAACAAAACCAGCTAGAACTACTGCAGTGATTCACCTGAAGTTTCTAAACAAACTCCAGTGCATAGACACAGAGGAGAAACTAGTTTTCTTCCTGTGATACTGAGTGTGATTCACCATTGCCTCATTTACAGTTGTGTTCCCACCATTGCCCAGGTTACCTGTGCAGTTATTGTGATGAGGCATCATCAGCAACAACAGCCAGTAGTGCAACACAACAGTCAACAGAATTGCTTCTCTGAAAGCCAACACACTTACAGAAGCCCCAAACTCTTGTAAACAAATAAGACTGAATCATCCTATGCACTTTGATTTTGGACAGTTATACAGAAATTATGCACTGAAGTATCACCTATCCCCTTCATTAAGGGCCACAGGAAGGAGAGAGAATCTACTGATAATAGCTGGTTCAAGCCTCAGGGTCTTGTAGATCATTTTCAGAGGCAAGCCATAATACAGATTTCTTAAGTCTATTGACAGGCCTTTTTGGCTCTGAACTCAGCTCGAAGAGCTTTGTCTGGGTAAATACAGGCTAGCTCCTCCATGAAGTGTCTTAGTGCACACTGCCACTGCCTCATGTGAGAGCACAAACACTGTCAATAGAAGCAATACCTTTGAGAAATTCCATCAAGCCCATGCAAGCCCATGCCTTGATATGCCTGATATTTGAAATAACATGTTAGGTGTATTGGTTGAGTCTTATGCTCCCTTCCACAAGGACAAATGCAAAGCAAGAAGCAGCCAAGAAACACAACGGTTGGGACAGAGTTAGTGAAATTAACTGATTTTAGTTCTGGCCCAGTATTTAAATCCAAATTCTCAAATTCTTCCTTTAAAGTGCAAAGCTTCTTCAGCATATGGAAATGCTGGTGAATATTCAAATATATACGTACATATATACATACACAAATATACATGTATGCCTGTGTACATAGATTTAACTCAAATATTTCTATTTGACTCTATGAAGAGTTTTATTCCTTCAATCACATTAGAAAAGGGCAGTCCTAAATGCAAATTTTCCCTAGTAACAGCACTACACTGATAAGAATGACATGGTGGACTCTTTCCAGATTGCCATATTGTAATTATGGTATAATTGCAAACAAGAACAATGTGTAATCACAATATTGAATATATCACCTAATATGTTTAAAACTATATTCCTTAAACAGCTAAGATAATAATGTATTAGCAATTCAGCATCGTAAGAGTCCTTTCTTATGACAAGGAAAATAATATGACTGCTATAATAAAAATGAGAAAATAGAGCTCAAGAAGCCAGCCCAGCGGTTAACATCCTGCCTGGGCTCAGTTTGTAACTCTTCAGCTGGAAGGACAGCAGACACAGAATATGAATGCAGCTGCAGTGAGCAGTACAAGCCTCTCACCATGTAATAGCTACTCCCTTATTTAAGGGCACCAGAAAAGTGGGTGTACTGGAGGCAGGTTGGGTCTGAGGCCAGCAGGAGGCATGCAGTGCAGGAGGGACTGCAGGCACACATATAGCTTGTAACATGCTCCTTTTGCACTCAGTGGAGATATCTCCACTGACTCTTTTTAACAGAGCTACTTGTACCACTCAGTAACACCACCACCACTCCACAGGAACCATGCCTTTAAAAAAAAAAAAAAATCTTTTCGGTTCCATTCAGTTTTGGCACCACATAAGTGAGTGTTTGAAGTAATTAAGTGCTAAGCAGAAAAGCAAAGAACAGAGCTGTCAGAAACCACTGAGATCATCAAAACCAGCTCCCTGCAATCACAGACTATCAGGACACAGATACTAAATTTAAAACATTGCCTCCACTTGCTTCCTGTGTGCCACAGTCCACAGACCTTGCTCTGAAGTCCTAGACCCTCACCCCAGGTAAAAACAGAGCTTTTCTTTTTAAACAATAGTTGCCATCTTTCTCTCCCAGCTAGAAGTGTTTGCTATGCCCAAAGCACATCTACAACCTAGGGGAAAGTGAACAGAGTCTTCTGGGGGATGTTCCTAAGACAGACAGTTTTGTTTTACACAAAAACTGAAGAGACACAGGAGGATTAAAGTCTCACAGCACCTTATTAATGGAAATGTGGCAGCCCACCACATCTTACTTGGAGGCAGTGGTCTATTTGTGTACTTGAGCACGTACTTCTGCCAGGATGAGGAGCTTTAGGGCAGATGAGGGTGTGATATTGTCACTAGCACTACAGCAGGAAAGGGAAGGACTCAAGCAAGAGCCCTGGCTATTCTCACAGTGTGGGCATAGAAACAAAGCTGGGGGACAAGCTAGAATGGGGAATACAGCCACTAAATTAATGGATATTTGCAGCAAGGAAACAATGGTAGCATTTATTTTATATTTATTTAGTGAGCTACTGTCCTGAAAAGCAATGTGTCAAATTTTGGAAGTCAGATCATGGATCGGATCTGGAATTCCTCACCCTCACAAAGTGACCAAAGAGTGACCATTTACAGGAGCAGCTTTAGATTCTTTTCCTACCATGCAGCCACAGCAGGCTCAAAGCCCTCCAACCTAAGAAACAGGCTGTGATTTTGTTATTTAGTAATTTTAATAAAAGGCTCTGTCTAGCATGAATGTGGAAGGCATTAATATTTATGCCCAACTGTTACTGCCATTCATCTACTGAACACCTTAATCTCTCTAGTCACCACTGCTCATCTTTCTTTTCTTTAAGTTTAACTGCCTTTCTTGCTGTGACCTATTTTCTAGAGAACATATACTCAGTTAATGCTGGTAGATCAAATCAAAACTGTAGCTATGCTTCCTTTGAACAGAGATACATCCTTTGCATTCGAAATAAAAAACACATCAGATTTTTTCTGGCATTTATTTCTAAATGGAAACACTAGATCTGATGGGTTGCCTAGCTTAATCTGAGAATCAGTTATCCTTATTACCAAAAGTATTTTTGGATTACAGCAACAAAAGCTCATTATTTTCAGCAAAAAAGGCTGAGATACCTCTACAAGTAACTCAATTGCTATCTCTTGTCCACAATACCCAATAAAAGCAGATGGGAATAGCTCTGCTGATCTGATTTTTGATACCTTTGTCCCCTGCTCTGCCTCTGTGGGTTTGCTTGCTGCTTCTGAAGCCTGTTAGACCCTCACCAAATATATTAACTTAAATGATAAAGCTGAACCCATTAGGAGGAAATACCTTTGTGATTCTTCCTACAATCAGCTCAGCACAAGACACGCTCAGCTCTGCTTCAGCACCTGGTTACAGCTCAGTCTTTCTACCCTTTAACATATTGCAAAAGAGTATTTGCCTTCATTGCCCAGCAGCAGCCCACGGCCTAAGCAATGTATATTCCTCTCTCGGTACATATCCTGGGATGACCAAGAGTTCATTTCATCAGGCAAGCCCAGCAGAGCAATTTGAGGTGAGGACCACATGCTGTGCTCCCCCTTGCTGCAGGAGAACTGCTAAACCCTTACACAGGAACTGCAGGAGCTCTGCAGGTACCAAACTGTCCTGCACAGGGACAAGTTGCTGCTGATGGGAGCAGCGATTTGCAGAGGAGGCAGCCTGATCCACAGCAGCTGTAGGAACCTGGAAGCAGCTTGCAGCTGGATAAGGCAACAGGATGTCCACTTGCAGGGGTCCAGCAGGAGCTAGGATCTGTCTTCTCACAGAAACCAGCTTCTCCTGAGAAACACAATCTTGCCTCTCAGATATGACTTAGGCCTTGTCTTCATTTCACTGGCTCCAGGTTAAGTGGTCTAAGTCACACCCTGTGGGGATCCCCTATCTTCCAGAATACATGCATTCTCCCCAGCTTAAGCCATGACATGGAGGCTGTGCATTGGAGAGGGAGATTCAGGATGGGTTCTGGCAGGTGAGCAGGGGCAAGTTTCTGGCTGGCAAAGTCAGACCTTTGTATCTGTTACAGCTGAGCTGCATCCTTGGTCATGTGTTGCAACACCAACACTACTGATCCTTAATGGCTTTAATAGAGCAGTTTTTCTCATTATTTAACAGCTGCTCCTTGAGCCTGTGCCTGACCTGTGCCTTTAGAGGGCCTGTCTCCTCTATTTCCCCCTACAGACTGTGCTTTTTGTGGGCTTATGCACATAGAACCCTCTATCCCTAAATGTCTAGAGTTATTTAATACCTCTTCCCAGTTCCCCCAAAAAGGGCACTGTTGATAGCCTGTTAACTGCACACATTAGAAAAAGTTATTGTATAGACAAAGAAGTCAGAGAAAACCTAGCTTCTACAAAAGGCTCCATTAAAATCTTTTGTCATGGGCCAAGAGTCACATCTAAAGCTCTTCTCACATTAATGGGCATCTTTCCACTTGCTTCACTAAGAGCTGGACCAAGACATTGGCTTTCGTCCAAGAGCCCCTACACTGAAAACTGCACAGAACTTGTCTGCTGCAACTGGGAAAGGGCTGAATTGACCCTGCAAAGATTTGTAGCCAAGCTTCAGGGGAGAAAGGTAGGCACATTGATGGAACAAGAGCAGTCATGCATTCATATTCTCTTTCTATGAGCTCTAAGTTCTACAGATTATTCTATACACCTATATATTTTTTCATATTTGCTTTTAGAACTGCAATTTAAAAAATATTTCAGTTAGAAAAAAGGAAATTATGTTTTTATAAGGCTTTGACTCTTGATTGGGACAACTGTCAGCTTGCACACATATATGTAAAAATTCAAATGTTTGGGAAAAAAAAAAATCTGTAAAAAGGACACTTAAAGCATTTGAAAAATTAACTTTTTTCTGTGCCAGAGGAAAAAGTCAGATCTTTTATGCTAGGCTACCTGGAAAAGATGGAGTTCTTTCTTGTTTGTACAAAGCAAGATTCATGTTTTCTAATGCAGTGTTATGCTCTGAATCACAACTGTACATGCTCTAGTACCGATTTTGATGGATTTCCTTCTACTCAATATTGGATGTATCTTTTTAAAAGTTTTCTGTAAAATGAAAATAGGAAGCTTTTTCCTCTTTCCACATAATTTCCAGTGCAGACCAGATCACAGCTTGAAAGCCTTGAAAAATTTGATGCAATGGGTTTGCCATACAGCTGCAGACATCCATTGCAATCTTGACCTTCTAGTGCTTCAGTGACCATCTTTCAATTGAATTATAAGGATCCTCATATTCAAAAAGTAGTGGCACAGATGACTGAGGGTCAGAAGGAATGAAAAATATAACGCTATCCTTACTATGTTCTGCAGTTTTGCATTTAGACAACCAGAAGACCTTCCAACAACTCAGTCCTGTGCCACAGGGAATTTGGAACGCAGCTTATGAGTGGGAAACTCAAGTACTGCAGGTTCATTTGGGTGGACACTCTTGAAAGGAGACAGATTTGATTCTGGAATAGTGACTCAGTTTTCAAGTACAGTACTTCTCCAGAACAGCGTCATCTGTGTTTCAGGGGAGGGAACAAGCCAGAAGAAAGGAGCTAGCTGAAGGAAACCCATCATATTACCCCAGTGATAACTAAACTCATTATAGTAAAATAGCACACTTAAGCCAGTCGACAGCCCCAGTACAGCCAGGCTTGTGTCCCAGTTTACAAAAGTAGCCACTGCTACTGCTGTTTGCATGCCATTTCAGTCCAATGAAATGCTTCTCTGGCTCTAAGCTGCTTTTGGAAAAGTAGATGAGAGCTCCTCAGTCACTTAGGTATTACTAAAAATTCTACCCTGCTCATATTAATCAAGAGGAAAATAACACTCATTACAGATCCTAATTAGCACTAGATTTGGCAGGGGGCTCTGTATCATATATGTGCAATGTTTAATGAGTATGTGGCAGATGTTATTCATCTCATTTAACATGCAGCTGACAGAGGGTCCTCAGAACAGAGTAGGATGGTGAAGAGGAACCAACCACAAATACTGCTTGGACCTAAACTGTCCTTTGCAGAAGTGTTTCTGGGTCCCTAGCTGACCTGCCTATTCTCCCCCCTGCCTCCATCACTGATTGCTAGAGGTCCACCTTGATTTTTGTGGAGCTAGCATAGCCCCACATTTTTCCAGGGATGCTGCATGCCTCAAAGATGAAGGCAAAGTTGTAAGAGGTTATTTTAATGAAGTGAAAGGGATATAACCCCACAGAGCCATCCAAATGCTAGCTGAGAGAGGCACACATACAATTACTGCTGCATATCTCAGAGCAGTCCCAATTCTCTCCAAATTTGGTTTGACTAGAGATGTGCCCTATGGCTGCCAGCAGCATAAGAAGTAACCACCACAGACACCTCCATCAGGTGAACACCAATAAACATCTGTCAAAAATTCTCCCCATCACAGAGCCACTGCCTTGTCAGGAGAGCCTCATGACTGGCAGGTGGCTGTTGTGGTGGCCAAGCATCAGCAGCAAGCTGTGCCTGGCCACATGCTCAGCTGAAACCCATCCATCACAGCAAGTAGTTCCTTAACTCTTCAGCACTGGCAGCATTACAAGAGCACTCTATTAAATATCAATATACTGCAGTGTTAAGCTGCCACCCGCTATAAATAGCAAGGCATTAATTTTAACCATTTCATTGGAATATGGAAGCCTGGAAATGTCTTGCTCTGGGATTTGAATGTTTATTGACATTTGCAATGTTCTACTGCTCAGTAAGCTCCCCTAAATGGTTAGCCACTTCTTCCATCAAAAACTCATTTTATTTTTCTTGAGTACTGCAGAGCTGTACTGTAGAAACTGCAAACAGAAAGACACTCACAACTTGGGCTTTATGAGAAAAACACATTTTTAAAAAATGGGGTGGCTTTTTGGGTGTATTTAGCCAAAAGGCTGATTTTTAACTGTAGTTAAATTAAGGATTTATAACAATTAATGAAAATAAACAAATTAGAAAATATCCTGTGATAGCCTTGCCTGGAACATCAGTTAGTCCCCCAAGTGCTTTTATCAGCATCCATGAGAGGCAGCTGCACTCACCTTGGAAATTTTGTTGATGTTTGCTCAAATAAACAGTTCTGTGTTAAAGTGGTAAACAACTACAGTTAAAGACTGTGGAGGAGGAGAACAAGAGAAGTCACCAAGTTTAATTCCTAATGTAGGATTTTTCTTCTTTTATTGCTTTTTCTTTCCCCTTTTTCTTTATTACAGTTGGGACTTGCAGGACAGCATTAACCAAAGTTACCTGATTGGCAATTGCCACTGCAGATTAAAAACTTTTTGTAAAGGGTGGCTTAGTTGTTCCCTAGGTCCTCACTCCAGGCTATGCAGAGGCTTTGTGCTGGCATTCTGAGAAAGGCCTGCTAACTCATACTCCGTGTCTGTAGTGAAGGCTTCCTCAAATTTTGTAGCAGAGGCAATGAGTTCTTCAGTAAGAGTCATGGGACCAAAGCTTGCTTCAGGTTTACAGCAACCTGTGTGTGACTAACAGCTTCTTATGAAGAAGATTTCTGTGCATAGTAACAGCGTGCCCTGCACTCCTGTAGATATGTCCAACACTACTCCTGGGTTCAACAAACCAAGAGCTGTACAGACCTGGTCAGAGCTGCAAGTACTTGCTGATGTTACCAAGGAGTGTAAAGGCAAGGAGAGAACTACTGCATGTCTCCCCAACCTCTGGACTTTTCCTCCATTTTATTTGGAGGAAAGAACAAAATGGAAGTGTACAATTCTGAATAAAAGGGAGAAAGCACTTTTTCTTACACAAGAAAATTGCACAACTTTGTTTAGTAGCATATTTTGCAACATAGCCTGTTTCCTGCCCTTTAATGCCCAAGAGACCACAGAAATCAGATTGCTTTCAGCAATCTAAAAAGACTTAATGGTAAAGGACAGTGCTACATTTCACAGTAAGATAAAGGGATTAAGAATAACATCTATTTTTCCATTTTCACACTGGATTTTACCTAGGGTGGAATGGCCATTACAGATACAAAGCACATTTTCCCTGTCCCAGATGCACTGGTTTATGTATTTGCCTTCTGCAGATTTCTCACTCCAAGAGCAGCCAATATCCTCGTAACCACGGAAACCGCTCGTGGCAAATTCCCTCAAAACACAAAAGCAGAATGATTGGAAGGAACAAACATTTTAAGGTTGTACACAAAGAGCAAGACAGCATCTTATCTTCAGAGAAGCGTTCCCAATGGCTTGGGGAATACCCAGGGCAGGAGAAAACCACAGTTTCTTGGTGCTGGAGGGTCCTCTGTCAGGCTGCTTACCTTCCTCACTGGACAATAAAACAGAGGACTTTGATGCTTTTCTTCAGCATCACAGTTGTACTCTGTGAAGACTTGCATGCATGTAGTGTCAAAGCTTTTCTGAACATTTGGCAGATCAAAGGACTCAATACTGAATTTTCATGACAGTATATGACAACCTTGCATAATGCCTAGGGCAGATGCATTTTGAATTAAAAAAAGTAACTTGGATTTTTGTCTTCAAAAGTAAAAAATGAAAGTATGCTCCTGTGTAAAACCGTAACAACAAAGGAAGAGTCATATCTGAGCAGACCTTGGTCCACCTAGTTCAGTGTTCTGCCTCCAACAGTGCCTGTAAATGAGGAAGAGTAAGTACCACTTGGGAGGCACTTTCACCCAAATAGTCTCCCCCTGTCCAACTCTCCCGAGCCTCAGGGGACTCCCTGAGCCTGTTGTAGATTGTCTAGATAGTAAACCTCAAAGTAGCTCTATTCCAAACACTTTTCCAGGCTCTTTTCCAAACCATCCTTTGGCAGGCAGTACAACAGGCCTCATTCACTCCACATGAACAACCACCTCCTGTTTGCATTGGATCTACCACCTACTTGATGGCCCCCTGTTCTCATGCCAGAAGAAATAACAAACAGACAATCTCTATTCACCCTTCCCATGTCACTCATGATTTTGTAGATCTCTATCATATCACCCATCCATCCTTGGAAAAGGACAACATAAAGTTCGGCCTACTTAACTGTTCCTTGAACAGATCATCTCATACCTTTGCTCACACACATTGCCTTTCTTCAGACTTTCTCCTGCTGTAATATATCTTGAGATGAGAGGACTAGAACCGCACAGAGGGGGTGAACGTCAGAGTCATGCAGTGGCTTTTTAATCTCTATTCCTTTCCCACAAAGTAATAATATTGTTCACCTTTTTTTCCATTGCCATGGAGGGCTAAGCTGTTGGTTTCATGGAACTGTTATAAACCCACAGACTCACTCTTAAGCAACAATAATGAAGTCATAGCTCAGAATATTATATGTGAGGCCAGGATTACTTTTACCGAGGAGTTACATTCACCTGCACCGAATTTCATCTGCTGTCTTACTATCCATTTCTCAAGTTCAGCAGATCATGTTTCAGTCTACCCTTGAGCTCCTCCAGAATGCTTGGGTGATTAGCAGCAGCCCCAGCAATCAGTTAATTTTCATTTTTTTTATTTGTACCTCAGCCTGTTCCATAATTACTTCAAATTTTAGGCTGATCTTTTATCAAATCACTGCTAAAAAGAATGGCATAGGTAATCTCCCCAGCTTCTTCTACAGTAAGCAGACACAAATAATTATCTTCTCTGCAGTAGTCTTGCCCACATGCCTATCAGATGGCCCCACGAACTTTCTGGTGGAATTCTTGTGCTTGGTGTTAGGCCCTGCAGCCTCTCCTCCCCCTCCCAGGGCCTTGATAGCCATTGCTCAGGGCCAGCTCTAATATGGTGCAGCAGTATGACCTTGGACCTGACTGCTGGGCACAGAGCTGGGAACAGCCTTGCTGGGAGTGTCTGCTCCTTCCAGGGCATTTGAGCTCAAACCCATGCCCTTGCTCCCTGCCCAAGCTATGCTATAGGTGGCCCTGTGCCCACCCTTGCCCCTCACCAACCCAGATCCTGATGATTTAACTTCCCAGCCTTGGACCTTCTTGTCACTATGGACTCATCTGGCATCCTGGACTCCTGGCTGCCCCAGGTCACTGCCACCTGACCCACTCTGCTCTCTCTGCCTGAGCACCGTGGGACTGGGACCCATCACGAGGGCACTGTCCTACATGTTTTGCTTCACCTTCACTCCGGGCCCCCCTTCCCCTGCGGAGCAGCCTCAGCCCCATTGCTGCCTGGCAGACAGGCTTGAAGGAGTACCAGTTCCTTTACTGAGCTGATCCTTGGATTTGGATTCGCATTGTATTATCATAATACATTTCAAACTCATGATGACTAAAGCTGAGGAATGTTTTTTGAGAGAGGTGTGGAGAGGAGGAGAAACACAGGCCTCCAGTTTATCCTGGTGTTAGCGGAGGAAGCTTGGCAGCTGTGTACCCACACACATTCCCTTGATCTGGTTGCTTAACTGCTCCCTGTTAGTTTCTCTTGCTCTAAAAAGGGATTAAACTTTCCTTGTGAGAACAAAAGAACACTCCTTCCTCCCTCCCTGTAACAAATATCAACAGCAACAGCCCTGACTGGAGCTGGGAAAACTTGGAAGTTTGCCATTAACTTTAGCAAGTTAAGAAAGAGGCTTCATTTACAGAGCAGGGACAAGATGAAGCACAGAAAAGAGTTTGGTCCACCTGTGTTCAACACATATAAGCGCAGAAGCACACGAGGCTGGGCATCAGATACCATTCCTAAGCCTTGTAAAAATAGACTTAGAAACTTGCAGAAAGCAGCTTTTCATTCTGAAGCACCAAAAATTTACTAGCAAGTGTAATGCATTAAATGGCTTGTGTCAACATAGCCAGCTTGTAGTCTCAGCTAGCAGGCTTTCCTTTTTAAAAATCTGTATTTTGGCAACAATTTTACTAAGCCACACTAAAAAGGAGATGATCCAAAGAGTCTTCCACTCACTATGCTTTAGAAAAAAAAAATCTCTCCTACAATACTAATTATCAATATGGCCTTCAACAAGAATGCTAATGAAGTTTTTATAACTGTGCGTTGAGGTACACATAGTAGCACAGAAAGTTAGAAATAAAACTCAATCTAAGCTCAATAGCCATGTTTCACCAAGCTGTAAATGAAGTTCTACAAGGGGAGCAGAAGCAAGGAGAGAACCTCAGAAAGGCAGCACGTCAGAACACCAGGTTTTATTGGCATAAAATCCACCTGTTGATATTTTAATACCTTGTCATTTTTTCCTGATTCCATTTAAGAAAACTGTGGCAGTTTTACAGTGCTTTACATTTTAATTGGTATGTTTTTTCCCTTCTCTCCTTACTCTCTTGTTGCACCTTACTTTACCATTAAGTGACAAGAGAGGAACAGGGAGAAAAACAGGGATACAAATATCCGGGGGGGGAAATGGGAAATTAGAATATGTCGTCTTACAATGAAACCGTTCAGGGTGAAAATTGCTTTAAAAAAACCCACCTTGCCATAATGGTATAGGAATACGTGGAAAACCAGGCCTAGAGGCTGAAACAGTATTTGTGGGTTGTTCTGTTTTAAACCAATAGATATAGTTGGTAAAGTTTTTGGGAACAGTAAAGCTTATGAAGGAAGTCCGTTCCTAGAAGTATCACCTTTTCTCCCCTGATTCATATCAGTTGCTTTTAATAAAACATAACTCCCTACAAATTTTGCCTCTTAAAAAAACTTGGCATACCTACATTCATATCTACTTATATTTAGCTCAGCTGCCTAAAATGTTTATCTTAAATCAGATTCCAGTGTCATCTCTAAGATTAAGCAGCAGTGGCATTAACAGGGTAAAATGAAAACAAGCATGGTAATTTCCTCACTTTCAATGTTTAACATTACTCCTGCATTTGAGCATCCTGACTTGGCTTCTGAACAGGGAATTCCATACAGCATCTACCCAGAGTATAGGAAAGGTTATTGATAATAATAATTGCAATGGATCACAAGACACTGCTAAGCTCTGCAGATTAAATGGAATAAGGACTTGGAATCCTGGTCCAAAAGGCTCCCAGAGAGGGTTTAATATTTACTACATAAGCTTAGGCAACAGGTCATAGTCAAAGGAAAAGGCCTTAAGGAATCAGTATAGTTCATTGCATGCCACATCTTTTCTCCCAGGCCCTTGCTGTTCGAAAGGTTTAAATTCTTGCACTGGATCTAAAGAGAGAGATGAACAAGCCTTACCTTAAATCTGCAAGGTGGTGCATGAAAGGTAGTGCATCTACACTGGGTGACTGAGTAGCAGATCCTGCTATAAGCCTTGTTGCTGGCACTAATTTGGCTTATTTGGGAATAGCTTGGTTATCTAAATACCATGCAGTAGTGTGCAGAGGCAGAGACATCGAGTCCTGATCTAAGCAGAAATTCAATTTCACCACTCTTTGAAGTGTGGCAGCAGCCAGGTGAGAAGCTGGCTTTTCCCACCTGGGGAAATTATTCCTACACTCTGGAAAGCTCAGTACAGGTTTTAGTTGCTCAGAGTAACACTTCCAAATGCATGCCACATATATCTCCTTTAACCAAGAATTCAACATTCATAAGTGCTATTGGTGTCAATGTTTCTAGGCTGTAACCATAGCCTCTGCTGCAGTCGTAAGCAGTAGGCAGCTATTTTTAGCACAGCAGCCTGGAGTCCCATTTGATGTGTGTTATGTTGGAGGCTGCTTCACCAACCAGAATGATAACAGTACCATACACAGGGAGCATATTTTCCCTCTTCAGGCTAATTAAATGTTAGGGGAGGTTCCCAAGTGAGAGCATCTAACTACATATAAAATACAAAAGACATCCATCTTCCTTTGCAGCTCTTAATGAATCACCATTTAGATGCCTAATAAACTTGCACATTAAGTTGTAATCGCATCCTGCTTCCCTCATTAACCTGAAGCACTCTACTGGTGAAAAACCTATTCTTCTAGGAGGCACTACAGTGCCTGATACTCCCTGATCAGGCTAAAACCCTGAATCTCAGATCTGCTATCTCAGAGCCACCTAAAGTTGTAATTCCATCTTTTCTATTTATCATGGCCATGCAACTACTCCGCAACTCTCTTCTTTCTCACGGAGCTATATATTACTCTGCCCTGTTGCTTGCTTCATAAAAATCCTGTCTGGCACTGCAGCTCTGTGGAAAATAATGTCTGTTTTCCATGTAAATGCTTCAGACAGCTTAAGTCAAAGCCCAGGAAGTTCATTACATATTGCTATAGTACCTGTTACTATATCCCTTGACTGGCATTCTTGCTCCCATTTCACTAACATCTGCTTACAGCCATTAGAAGCCAGCTTTTTTTCCTCTCAGTCATGTATCTAATCACCCATCTTCAACAGCTGGCTTGCCTCCTTCATAATTTCTTAGGTTGTTGAGCACGAAGTAGACAAATTTAATCATGAGTCTTCTTACAGCCTAGAAACTTCAGTTCTGCATGTTTCAGTAGAGTGGTTAAATGACCCTGTTGTCTCCTCAACTTGAGGAGGGGGACTCCCAGCCCCCTTAACCTGGTCACAACCAAACCCCAGGGTGCTATGATATTTTTCCCATCTACACTTCAGTAGTGATTAAGTAGAAAGGAGATAAAAATTGTTCTTCATGAAAAGTGTACTGCTTGCATATTCAACATGACCAGCACCAGCAGTGCTTGTGCAGACTCCATAGTGATGTCCCACCTATCAAAACCCTGACCTCTATGGGCCACCTGCCAGGGAACACCTCCACTCTTCCTCCTGCAATGATCATATTTACCTTCTGGAGCCACAGAGTATATGGACAATATGGGCTCAAATTTGTGATTACTATAATGCCAGCTTGTTTGCTAGATTAGATATTTACTCTCTCTACAGAGAAAAGATGCCAATAAGCCATTTCAAGTGAACTGCCCATTGATAAAGTTTCTACCAATACAGGCTGGAAATCAGAAGAGAAACACAAGCAAAGGTTCCAATCATCAAAACGTGTAAATTGATTATTTCTGGAACTACATGTGAACAGATTTTGTCACTTTATTCTAAAAGCCAGAGAATCATTAATTTTTCATAAATATCAATGTCACATCTATTGTTTTCTAGCAGCTGAGCCATCAAACAGCAATACTCTCCAAAACAAGCTAACGGTACTATTAACTCATGTGTTGTACAAAGAATATATTCCCGTAGTCTCTTTAGACATCTCTGGGAAGTGCTCCCCTCTAACAGAAAAGTTCATGCTCACATCAGGAAATGCTTGTAAAGATGAGGTTTATTACAATAAATGAAACAGGGAAACTCACTGCAAGCAGAGCAGGGTGGTGACAGCAATGGCTCCCATCAGTCATCAGGCAACACACACATCATGTCAGAGGGCAACCTAGGAAATCCCCAAAACAATGCAGGAAAAAGACTAAGGGCAACCACTCTTACAGGCCGTCTTAGGAAAGGATTAAAGGCCCTGGGCTGAGCTGAAGTAGAGCAGCTGGTGAGAAGGTGTGAGTGGCACCCCAGGTGAGGATGATCAGGGCAATCAAAGCTTATTAGTGCCCTCACACCCTCACACCTGCAGTGATGTGCCTTTTTAGTCCTAAAATATGGAAACGAAGCATGCAGTGTAAGACGCATGGGGGACTGATTGAAACAGCTGAAACCCTTTACATTAGCTGTGATAAATTTTGTCACTGAAAAACATCTGTTTCCAAAAATTTCAGCACGCTCATTTTATACAAGGGATCTTGATCAGACACAGATACCTCTTCCTTTCAACAAAACCAACAGGGTTCATACCGTTCCTTGCAGGGTAATGGGTGAGGAACAGTGTGATTTAGTGTCCAGATGCTGCCAGTACAAGAGCACACAAGCCCACCCTCACTCTGACAAAGATGACTTATTGCAGCTTCAAAACTGAAACTATCCCTGTAGATCTCCTCTGTTTGCACTACAATCCTTCCCTTATTTCTCCATCCCTCTCCCTCCAAGCCATCCCTGCATCTCCTGCCTCCCCTTCCACATACACCCACTGCTTGCTTTTCTATCTGAAGGTCGCTCCAAGACAGCTGAATGCAGCATGTGGTATCACTGAGCTCGACCACTGAAGCCAGCTCCCATAAGACAAAAGGAAACTTGGCAAAATTTGGAAAATTTCTGTTTTGAAAAGAGCGTATGTTCATTCAGAAGTCATGGATTCTGTTCAACTTAATTTTAACAGCTACAAGGGAAAATAATGAACAATGGTTGTTTTGCTGGCGGTGCTGCTGCTGGTTTTTTTCATTTTATATAACAAAGTTGGCTTCTGGTACATGTAATTATTTCTATCTCCAGCCTGCCCGGTACAAGGTGATACAGATAAACAAGAGGTTGTGATTACTTGCAGATGGTTTCCAAACTAAACTGCAATGCTAAACGAAGCTAACTTACTAAAATGGAAATTACTAAAGCTGCTTGGAGCCCCCCAGAACGCTGGAGGCATTTTAAGGTTATGACACAGAGCTTTGTATAGAGGGCCAGTGCCTCTGCGGAGTTGAGAGCCTCCTGTGAGATGCCAGGGGAGCCAAAGGAAGCTTAGTGGCTCACAGACCTTATAAACACACATACTGCAACTGCAGCCAAGTATTTATTTTTGCCAGGTTGTGTCAGAAATAGCTGTACCAGAGGGACATGCAAGGTCTTACATGGAGCTCCAACATATGCTATAAAGAATTTGAGAGAAGAATCCTCTATTTTTTGAAGTTCACTTGAAAAAAACACACATGGAGCTGGGATGCTTTTAATCAAGATTCAGTGTTCACATTTAAGTTTTCTTCTTGTCAGTATATCAGCTGTCATTTCTATCTAAAAGTTTCTGAAAATTGTTTAGCAGAATTTGAGGACTAGGAGATGGGTTTTGAAGGCATCTCCGCAGCCTGGGACAGGTCTGGGGTCTAATTCAGTACTTTCTGGCAGTAGCAGGCCCTCGTGCAGCTGAGAGCTCATCTGGAACCAGCCAGCTCTTCAGTTCAGACATGTAGGTAGCCTCAACAGACAGCAGAAAATGAATTTTACTACTACGCAAGGTTTGACAAAGAATCTTTGGAGAATAAGGAGCTTTCCTCTAAACCCTTACCTGAGCAGGTTGCCTTAATAGCAGCCTTTCAAGTGAAGAACGACAACCTAAACCACTGCAGCAACTCCCATCCTACAATGCAAGGTACCTATCTGCTAGATGTCCTGCTAGGACAAAAACCTAAGCACTGCAAAATCCTGTCTCAGCCACCTCTTGGTGTCCCATCTCCCCTACTGTGATACGAAAGTTCAAGCTGTTCTCTCTCTCACCAGAGCATGGTGGGGTTATATACATTAACTGTAAGAAACACAGACATGATAACAGGGATTGGGAAACCCCAAGCGAGTCTGAATTCATACAATTCAATTGTAAATGCATCCAAGCAATTTCCACATCTTCACGGCTGCTATGGACTTTTAGGCGAATGCAAATTCTCTGTTTATTAAATCTAGATATAATATGTATAATACTACCTTGGTATTTTTCCCTTACCTAAATCCCGCAGTGTATGTATGACTAACAATGTTAATTATAACGAGAATGGTTTTAGAGCAAGAAGAAATTACCTGACAATGCTGAAAATGGGAATGCTCTGTATGCTATAAAACTTGGGAACTGCACTTCAGGGTGTGAATATTTCCATAAGAAAGCAATTACATTGATGAAAGCTGACTGGTAAAATAGCCTGAATAATTTGTGTATGTGTGGGAAAGGGAGTTCAGAGATAGCTGACGGGAACAGGAATGGACATTATTATAAGAAGCAATTAGAAAACATTCATGTATTTTTTTTTAAAGAAAAAGCATTTGCTATAACAAAAAAATAACAAAAAAGACTGGTGGACAAGACATAGCATAGTGTGATACCCTTTCTCTTCCCTAACTCTCTTAAGATTTGGCAATGTTATAATGCCAGCATATTTCATGACTTGAAAAATAAAACCCAAATTATTTTGTCATCGCTATTCCTCCCAAGAGACACATACTGCCTGCTCCTTCAGCATACTTCAACTCTATTCTGCTCATGCAGCTAATAGCAAGGACTGGTGCACATGATCCCCATGCAGTGTGCCAAAGGGAGAAGACGAAGTTGCAGAAAAAAGAAAGACCAGCTTTTTAACAATACGGCTTACATAGGAATTGGCTTTGCATTGTGGAAAGGGGTTTGGGGATAAAATCTTTGTGCCACTCACTTCTGTTAGGATCATCAGTAGGTTAACTAACGAATAATGCTGAAAACTACATGTTCATTGTCAGGTTCCTGAAGAAACGCACCACCGAGATGGATGGCAGCACTTCACATCCCCCAAGGTATTTTTTGCAGGGTTCTGCAGACATGGGCATGGGGGATTTTACCAGTTACAGTGTGTTCACAGGGGAGATGTCTTGTTTAGACATCTAAGAGATGGAATTTTATTTCAGCTACATTTTTCTTAAACGATGAAATACTGGTGGTTTTTTGTTTGGGGTTTTTTTTGCATGCAATAATGCAACAAGAACTGAATTCTGCACCGTGTTTCATGTCCCCAGAATATCAGGGTACCTGTTTAACTGCGGCAAAAATAAACGTACTTCCAAAACACTCAAGACAAAAATCCTGAGCATCCAGCATCTGGGCCCCAAGGGCACCCACAGACCTGTCCCTGCCTGCCCCTCAGCTTCCCCCGCCTACCCACAGCCCATGTCAGCCCCCCAAGGCCATCAGCCCCTGCCCCAGTGACACCACAGCAGGGCCAGTCTCTAGCTCCCCATAGCAGACCCATGTCCTGGCCCGTCCTTGGCCCATCTCTGGGGAAATGCCCAGTGCCCAGGGCCGCCCCGGTGCCTCCAGTGCCCTGCTCCTGGCAGGGCAGTGGGACAGGCCCCAGCTGCCAGGCCCTGCCCTGACAGCTCCACGGGGAGCCCCTGCTGTCACTGGCCCTTGTGGCACCCTGACATTCAGATTGAGAAACTGGAAATGCAGGAAAGAAAAGGAAGAAAACCCAACACGTCCAAGTAATGAGAGGGAAAACCAGTTACCATAGCATATGTTAAGCACTTATGCAAAGGACTGCAAGGGATTTTGATCCCTGATTGATTTATAAATTGTTTTGCTGGCAGCAGCCACAGAGACCCTTTCCACGAAAACCTCGCCAGGCTAGGCACGAGGTCCTCCCTCAGGCACCAAGCCAGGCGTTAGTTCAGGCCCCACATGCCCTTCCCTGGAGCCAGGACACTGGGACACTGGCGAAGGCCGGGCACAAGGCAGCTGTGGCAGCCACCACAGCCCCAGCAGGCTGAGGGAGGAAAGACCTCCATGCTCAGCCTTCTTGTTGAGACGTTTCTTTCCAGTTAACATGACAGTAGCTGTGCAGCTACACGGGGAATGTGCTTCACCAATAGCTTTTGCTCGGCTGTTTATGCCCTCTGTACATCAAGAGGATTGTTTATGTACAATGATATAAATGGGCAGAGCATCCCCAAACAGACAGATGTGCATTAACTGCCCACCACCACAGCTATAAGCCCTGTATAAACAGACCCTCTTATTCCTTTTCAGCAGGACTGGCCAATGGAAATAGCCACTTCCCCACCAGCTACCATGAAACAAGGGAGGGGAGAGCCTGCCTGTGCTCCAGGAACCCCCCACCCCTGCTGGGCATCGGTTTGTGCCCATCACCCCAGTCAAGGATCTCCATAGGCACACACTTTTTCCACCAGATGGGATCCACAAAGGAGTGCCAGCAGCCCAGTGACAACCAACCACGGACAAAAATTAAGGCAAATCCCCAAAGCAGAGAGATTTCAGGAGGAACCCCTGTTTCTCCAGACCTCTTTTTTATCCTCCCAACAGACAAGCTGCTGCAGGAAGATAGGAACATTTTTTTGCAGTCACCAAGGTGAAAGAAGAGGAAGTCGCTAAGATATGTTTTTAGGTATTTGCTTTGTTGAAAAATAAATTTTCTTCTGTGAGAGGCTCTGTTGTGACACCAATCCTCTGGCTTAAAAATTCCCCAAAAGGGCTCTGTGGAAGGAAAAAATGCATGAAACCCTTCCACCCCTCAACAGATATTTGCAAGGCTTTTTTGGAAGAGAGTCATTCCAAAAGAAGAAACATATTTGACCCACAGACTGAGCACTTGGGGTTTTACTTTGCCATCTTTTATTTGCTTCTGAGCAGTTGATGCTTCAGTTTAGGCAGTTCCAGGTCTCCTCTCACTCATGTGTAATGCCAAGGACATTGCCAGGAAGTCAAAAAGAGTGGTCCAAGCCCTGCGTGAAGGGCTGGTAGGACACAGCAGAAGGTACATGTCAGCTCTGCAGTGGTCTTGTGCCCTCTGGCATGGTGGGTGAACCATGTGTCAGTCCAGCCCCACAGAGTAATTCAGAATATTATAAAATGTGAGCTGGAGAACCGCTGGCCCAGAACAGAAGAGACACAATACCAGTAGATGGCAAGAGTGAACATTTCAGCTGGAGCGTTCCTTTTCTCAGCAATGAGAACTGCTTGTACAGGCTCTCTGCTCCCCAAAAAACTCTCCAGGAGGGCCAGATCCACTTGCTCATCACTAACACATAAGCTTAGGGCTATGTTATCTTTAATGAGTAATAGGGTTACATCTTAGTACACTATTTACAACTCACATGCATTTGTAGTTGTGCATACATTTTTACCTCATACCTGTTAGCTCTTTATCACGCTATATTTCTTGAGGAATATCTTTACTCCTCAGCACTGGCTTAACCAACCACTTTTTTAACCACAAGCTTTACACCAAGGCCTTACTCTGCCTCGATGGCAAAACATTCTCTTCTGACTGCAGGGTTTTCATAACTACCTATGTTTAAACTGCTACATTACAGGCCCATCTTCTGGATCCAACATCCCATTCACATCTAAAGCATTCAGAATTACTGTATTAACCCATGTGCTGTTGTAAGTTTTGCTCTCTTTATAACATTGCCGCAACATGCTACCAAACAGAATGGAAACTGAAACACAGTTGGAAAAGTTGACCGTTCTGCTACATCAAAAGACAAAATTTAATGGAATGATATCTGGACAATGAGTTTAGACTATCTTCTTGCAGGATGTTACTAGTCTAATTAGAGCTGGTTGAAAATCAAAAAGGAAAAAAAAAAAAGAAACCCTTCTATGTTCTTTTTCAATCATGTGTTCAAACTAAGATTTTTTTTTTTTTTATCAACAGTAAGGTATCTGTACATATGAATCGACCATACGCATAATTCATACTCTGAACCTCTCACAGTTCTAGAGACCTGATCCACATAAGAAAGTTGCAGTGATTTAACCAAAGAATGGTTTTTAAATTGACTCTGTGGACAAAGTAATACACATGGTCATTTGCATCCCTTTGAGTTATCAAACAAACATATTTCAGCTAAGAGAAATAAATCGTATGACATCATCTCTGGAAAATACTTAATCAAAATGGCTTTTGAAATGTCCAAGTAAAATGGGTGCAACTTCTGTTTGTAAATTAGTTCCTATGCATTGGACTCCCCCTTCCTGTGCATGCAGCTTAGCTGGTTGTCATATGAGGAAAATGGCTGTACATTTTAAAAATTAGCAATACTTCTCTATTTAATTTTTAATCCATGTATTTTAAACTGCTTAAAAAAAGATAAGTAGTTATCAAGTGGTTAAAAATTCATAGGAAAATTCAAATGAATCAGGGGACAATAATGCATCAAAAGCCAATGACAGTTGGCACTTTTCAAAATATACTCAAGGAAAAATCAGGGACAGGGAGATGAAGTAGAATTACCTAAAGCAACATGGTAGGCTGACAGCAGGGCCCAGAATTGAAATCAAATATTCCAATTCCCAGTCCAATGCACATGTTTACTAGATGCTATTTCTACCTCATCAAGGTTAACTAAAAGCACTGACTGAAGAGTTAAAAGTAATGAGAGTAAAACAAATAAACAAACAAAAAACCTTCCCAATTCTAATTCAAGAGGCTGCTCAGAAAGCCTTTGCATGAGTGAGAACATATCTATTCCAGAAATCCAATGTATAAGAAGCTGCTTTATCTTCAAAAGAATAACTGCCAGATTTGATTTCAGTTACTGTCTTGAAAATGCAGAATTCCTCCACTAAACTTAGTGGCATTAAACCACATACACCTAGACACAAGATCAACAGTTAGGCAGAGAGGTTTCACATGGGTATACACCATACCTACAGTATGGGCAATGCATGGAGCACAGAAAGAATTGTCAAAACTCAGCATGTTTCCAAAACTACTAGAAAACAAAAGAGGATTTGACATGGNTAAAAAAAAAAAAAAAAAAAAAGGAAGCCACTTTTTTAAGCTGCAGAAGTGTACTGAATGTGAGTTATATTTTATTTAATTAAAATATATTTTAAAAACATACAGTGTAAAAGAATTAGGATTCTCAATAATTTATTATTTACATTAGCAAATTCCGTTTGACTGTTATTCTGTAGATAGAAATGAAAAGTCTGCAGAAGGGAGTTCTATCAACTTCTTCAGGACCCAGCAAGCCCCTTTACCAAGAAACAAGTCCAAAATGCATTCTTTCCCATTTCGATCCCTTCAAATTCATGTTTGCAAACAGATCGCAAAAAGCTCAATGAAAGGTCACGTTGGCAAGTGTTGAGCACTCACAGTGAGAGCCGGGATTTCGGAGTGCTCTGCAAGACAGAGAGCCCAAGGAGATTTTAACATTGCACTTAGTAGTCAAGAGGCTGCAGGGTCCAATCCCACTCTTGCTCCCGCTATCCTACCTCCACTGAAATCCATGGCATTACATGACAACAAGGCCTGCACCTGGCCCTGCAGGCAGATCTCAGAAAGCTAGACAGACCCCTTGAGCCAGGTTGGCAGTAGAGAGAGTGTTTTTCCTACCACTGTAGACACACTGTAGCTTATCATTCTTTTTCAGTCCAAACAGAACATAAATCTCATTGTCTTCCTCCCCATCCTCTGAAGAGAAATATGCATAGGGAATTATCTCTCTGATGTAAACAACTGTAAGCACCATTCACATTTGCTGGTCCACATGAAAAAAAATCATATCCAAGTGCCTGCCATAGCCTTGACCCTTCTTAGCAGGGCACCTCAGCTTTCCTGCGAGCTTTCCAGATCTCTGAAATCACATGGGTACCCAAACATCATGCACAATCCATTGCAATGCCAGCTGCTGTCTGCTTTACTATTACAGGAAAGAGTAGTCGCCTCTTCAGTGATTATGTAAAAACTCATGATTAAAAGAAGTAAAGCCATCAGCTCATGTGTTCTGTTTCCTGGAGGCACTCAGTGGTGTTTCTGACATCTCGTGTAAGGCACCAGTCATCCGGTAGCTGAGCAAAAAGTGATGCGCAAGACCTCCATTAAGCAATCACAGAGGAAACTGACAAAATTCAGCTGGTTTGCTCACGTTCTCACATAGCATAGAAAGTGTGGTCACACCATCTGGGGAAGTTTCTGGCGGTATCCTAAAAGAGGAAGCCTCAACTTGCACTGCAAGCCAAAGAGCATGGGCTACAGCACAAGTTTCCAATGGCTGTGTCAGAGTGGCAATTCCCACAGACATAGTAGAGATTTCCTTGAGCCCCAAGAGGCCTCTGCTACCTTGCTTTCACAGAAAATGAGTTTGTTGTCAACAGCGAAGCAGTCATCTCCTTACAAAATGTCTCCATAACACACAGTGGAGGGCCAGACTACAAAACCAGCTTTGTGGCATACTTGCTGCAACTTCCCTGCTGTTGGTCTTGCCCTCACAGCCTTATTCACACAGATGCAACACTGGAGGTAGCAGAGCCTATGGATGAAGAGGTCGGCTGGATGCTGGCTGACTGCATCACTGAGCAGCCTCAGTCCAGAATATCAGTCTCAAATGGGACCAGGTGGTAGTATGTCAAATTGGTGACATAAGCTGTTGGATCATCACTGTCTTCTAGCTCTGAGGTAAAGTCACTAACACTTTCGAACCTAAGGAGAAATAAATAAAAAAAAAAACACCAAAAGGCATTAGGTCATTAATGTTCATTTAGGAAATCAAAGTCAGAGGAATTGGAAGAAAAGTACTGAGGCAGAGGAAGAAGGCTAGGATATCTGAAGACTGAGTCCTGCAAATTTTGAGAAAAGGTATTTGTGAGGGGCCTACTTGGGAAAAGGGCTCCAGGCAAGAATGCTTCTGCTAGTACTGCAAGTTAAAGTTCTGAGTAAATGTAACACGTGGACTTGCTTCACACCGGAGTAGTGTTGCATTAGAACTGTTTCTAATTCTGGTTTGCAGCTTAGCTTTGTGAAGCATGGTTTGCAAGACAAAGATCTAGAGTTCCAGCTCTTTTTCTAAAGCTTCAGTATCTCTCTCCCTCTCTTGGCAGCCTGAAATTTGAATTCATACTAGAAGTTGTCAAGGAAGGTCCATGCAGATCAGCTATGAATCATGAAGCCATAGTTTCTCTGACATCAGCCTATGTATTGTTATGCTAGCATAACCTACTGGAGACACCAGCAATGGCATCTACTGTCACTTTCATAAACCAAGATTCAACGCTTCCTAGAGGGAGTTGAGAGTAAATGGAGACTGTTGCTCTCCATGTCCTTAAATAAACAGAAAGCCTGTTTCTTTATAACCTATGGAAATGAATGGGCTGAAGATTTTGCTTTCAGTAAACCTGGATGGCTATTCCGTTTTAAAACTGTGCTAAAACACAGCTGTGCAGCATACTAGGAGAGCAAGTTCTTATTTCTTTAGATAGTAGTCTTCAGTAAAAGGGACTTTGATGACTCCTCTCTAGTATGACACTGTCTCTTCACAGCACTTGCCATTATAATACCTGAACTTCATCTCATGACACCTGGTTACCACCCTGCATTTAAGATGAGCTGGATCAAAAACATTTTTTTTTTTATTCAGGGCCCATGCCTCCCCTCCTACTAATGAATGAATGATTTTGTGGGACACAGCCTTTCTTGTCAGGCAGTTCTGGATACCTCTACAAAGAGATTTTTATGAGTCTAGAAGAGCTTTCACTGTGGTATGGGAAAATCTTCACAGAATGTACTCAGAGCTGAACCCATCCACATGTCCTCCTCCCCACACCCGTGCGTATATGAATAAACCACAGGCCAATGAGATGGTGAGTGCAAGCAAATCATCTTATTACCCCTGGCTTTCAAACCTGCTACTGAGGAAGGAAGGAAGCAGCAATTGAGCTCTGGAAGAGTGAATCATGCAGCTGAGGCCCACATCCTTCCATTTTGTTCTCACAGTATGTGGCAGCAACACAAAATGCCTCAGGTCCCCCACAAAAGTGGAAAGGAAACTGTCTTTCCCATCTGAACTCGGACTCTTGGCCTTTCACTTCACAGGTACCTTCTCTGGGTTTGGCTTTTGTATGAGGCCAAATGTCCATAAGAAAAAGGAAACAATGACTACAGTGTCCTTTCTCCAGAGTCCTCCCCATGGCACGAGATTTAGGTTTTGACAAGCAGACAATATCCGAATATAAAGAGATTCCCTAATTTAGTTTCATTTGTTTTGGTATTTTCCTTCCCACTTCTAACTCCTGTGTTATAACCTGAGCTTTTGCAAGGACTACCCGCTGTCTCATGCCTACTCTCAACCAGAAGGCATCAACTTGTTAAAATCTACACTTTCCTCAGTTACGCACATTCTTGTTCCAAGGAGGCTTGAATTTCTGCTGTATTTTACTTCTTCCCAGACAGCCTAGCAGTTAAAGGCAGTCACTGCAGGCCAAGGATTAAATCTCATTTCAGTCCAAGCAAGGGACTTGAAGAACTATCAAGTTTCTTTTTCTCACACTCTGTCTTTAATATTTTGAAAGACCTTGCCTTCATTCTGATAGAGTGAGAAAAAAATGAAATAGAAACTGAAAAATTGCGCAAGATGGAAAAAGAAATCCAAACCTAGTTCTTGACTATAGGACCAGTCTTTAACAACTTTTTAGGCTGGCATAGTTCAGCTCTCTGAATAGCAGATAAACAGATGAAGCTATAAAATAATTCGGTTTAAAACTGCATCTCACCTACACATGAACTAGTTAGACTCCTTCAGTTAAGTGAGGCAACTGCAGACATGCTGCTAACCTCACCCTAGAGAGCCCTAAGAGTCAGGTATTTCAGAGTACCTGAATAAGAGCGGTAGGGTAAACAAACAGATAAATCTCCTGCTCCCATCTCTCCCCAAAACATTCTTTAGAAGCATCACAGGTTATTGGATAGCATGGTCTATACATCCTGCAATGTATGGACACAGCTCTGTCTTTTCCACACTCCTACCTGGTCCTTCTCACCTCTTTTTTAACTATGAGGACCACAACATTTTTTGAGCAGAAACTCATGTGTTTTCTCCTGCAGTGCTGTTGCTATGCTCTTTACTTACAATGAAACAGAAATAAGACTGAAATTTGAATGTTTATTACCCTCATTCCTCTACTCCCTCCAGGCTGTTTGCTTGCCTGCATGTGTGGGAACATGTGCAGAAGGGAGTTGACTTGGTATCTTGCAAACACTTCACAGATCACATTGTGCTGTCTTACAGACTGCTAGTGATCCAGAAACAACAGATTATGAAATACCAGTGGGACAGACAGAATGAAGCAGAAGAGGATTCAAGAAGGCTATTCAGATTCTGCTCTCCTTCTTCTGTCAATTGTATAAAACTAGATTTTTACAACTGGAAGGCCCCACAGATCTTGTGGTTCTTCAGCCTCACTGATAGGGTACTACAAGTAGCATGTGAGGTACAAAGCAGTGGCACTCACATGCTGTGGTTACACAGAAAGCTTTCCTTGCCACCAAAAAGGAAGCGTGGGCACAGTAGTCTGCAAAGCACTGCTCTAGAGTGCTCATACAAAACCAAACCCAATAAACCAGGACTGTTTACTACAGCTACCAGCTGTATAGGACACCCAACAGTCAAAATGCTTTTGTGCTGTTACCAACAGGTCTTTTTCCCAAAATAAACTCTGCAAACTACTATGGACATGCAGATTCCTAAATGCCCAAACTGCTGCCCTTGCTGCTTTTCCCTCACAGTACCTTGACAGACACACCATCCTTCAAAAGGGCCTACTTCTTGTGCTGTAAGACAACCTTCTTTATCATTTTAACCTCTGTTAACGCATTAGAGTTTCTGCTCACATTCTCCAGGAAGAAGAGGGAAACAAGGTACATAGAAGCTAATGCCTTGAACAGGCATACTCTTCACTAGGTAAAAAACTGGCTGGATGGCTGGGCCCAAAGAGTGGTGATAAATGGAATTAAATTCAGTTGGTGGCCAGTCACAAGTTGTGTTTTCCAGGGCTCAGTATGGGGGCCAGTTCTGTTTAATATCTTTATCAATGTCTGGATGAGATCAAGCACACCCTCAGTAAGTTTGCAGACACCACCAAGTTGGGTGGGAGTGTTGATCTGCTTGAGGGTAGGAAGGGTCTACAGAGGGATCTGGACAGGCTGGATCAATGGGCCGAGGCCAATTGTATGATGTTCAACAAGGCTCAGTGCCAGATTCTGCACTTTGGTCACAAAACCCCCATGCAGCGCTACAGGCTTGGGGAAGAGTGGCTGGAAAGCTGCCTGGTGGAAAAGGACCTGGGGGTGTTGGTCAACTGCCGGCTGAGTATGAGCCGGTTTAGATTGGATATTAGGAAAAGCTTCTTCATGGAAAGTGTGCCAAGCACTAGAACAGGCTGCCCAGGGAAGCGGTTGAGTCACCATCCCTGGAGGTATTTAAAAGATGTGTAGATGTGGCACTTCAGGATATGGTTTAGTGGTGGACTTGGCAGTGTTAGGTTTACTTGGTTAGGTTGGACTCAATGATCTTAGAGGTCTTTTCCAACCTAAATGATTCTATGATCCTTCTCGTTAACTCACAGAAGTAACCCCAGTGTAAACATGGTGTGAGACAACAGCCCAGCTCCTCTCATCACCTTATGTACAAGCAGTACCTGAAAAAATCTTCTCCCATCTAAGACTAAAAAGCACAGGGGAAGCATTTTCTTTTCCTGTCAAGAGTAGGATTTTGTTTTCCTGGAAAAATTCTTTATCTAATTTCACCATCTCCGTGCTGCTTTTGCATCGCTACCCGTAGAAAGTCTCTCCCATGGACCACAAGATGCTTGTGACAATGGTAGCACTGTCCTGAAAACGCACATCTAGTACTGGAGTGAATTTGCCAAAAAGGCAGCATGTCCAATGCCACAGCCTCTGCTGCTGGCCTGAAAGGCTGAAGTGCAAACAGTCCTGACAGGGAAAGGCACCTCTGTAATAAAACCAAAGCATAAGCTCTAACGCATTTATTTACCACCTTTCCTTTCAAAAGGACTGCAGAGTACTCCAAGAACCACATATAAAAGGACTATTTATGCCACATGGATGCTGAGGACACCGGGTTCACCACATTTTGCAACAGTATAGTGTACTGCCAACTCGAATTAGAGAGAAAATGAAGGAAGCAGAAAGCAACTACTTCAGAACAACAGAGTAAGCAACTCCAACTTGCAAAAATGCTACAGTTTCTTTTGCAGCAAGTAGGAGTCTTTTCAGCTGGTGGATCACTGGGTAGGTAGCGCTGCAGGCTACAACAGCTAACCAGTGCAGTGGGACCTCAGGGAATGAATGCTACCTGCTGAAGCTCCAAGTGCTTCTATCCAAAAAATACAAGTTTGCTTCACAAAATGTCTGATTCAAGTACATCAGCAGCCAAAATCCAGAAGTTGTACAGAGTTTAATGTTGCTGAAAGGAAAAAATTCCCATCTGAAGATATACAAGTCCACAAGGAATTAAATCTGATTTCAGAATAGAAAACACCAATCCCGTTCATCCAATTTTACAGAGACCAAAAAAGAACTGCATAGGATTTTGAAAGATTTTAAAGCTTCCTTTCTGGGCTACTAACCTACATTTAAAGCAACAGTATAGAAATGCTTTTAAAAAAAGATCAATTTTTACAAAACAGCTGTGCTACGCAAGTGCCATTATCTCCTAACTATTACCTCTCAGCTATAAAATACAGCTACAGGATGGGCAAATTTAGGGCACCACGTAAAACAGACATTTGAAATTTATTACCTTCTTGACTCTTTGTTTAACTTCCTTCAGGGAAGTTAAAATACAAATGCACAAAGCCAGGCTGTTATCTTAGATTTTATTTGTTTATCCTAGTTTTTATCACATTGGTGTTTTCTGGCCTTAACAGTCTCTGACTTCAGTGGGATGACAGTTAGATGCTGGCAGTTTCTGATCGCAGACCAGTAAGTTTTGCTTGGGCTCCAGCACATTTTTAAAATTGAAACTATTTTTTAGTATTTTTTATCATATTTTTTTAAATTATCAAAATAATGCAGGAAAAGGCTTTCTTTAGTAATTTGCTCCTAATATTTGTCACTCTCGGTACTAAAGAGTGATCCACTATGAACTATGACAACTTTAATTTCCAGGCATTGGCCTTACAGAATCACCTCCAGCGTGTTGCTTCAGCCTCATCAATACAAGCTTACAAGCTTAAATGCTGTTAGCAAGGTCAAGGTTCAAAACACTAAGTGGTAAATTAATAGAAATTACTCTAGAGCCAGAAATACACCCCAGCCCCTGACAAAATCTTGTCAAGCTCTAAACCTTTCCACAGACTGGCAATGACCACATTTCAGATGTGGGAAGACAGAGCACTGCATTCAAAGATAAAGTCTCCATAAGGCTTTTAGTATTCTGTTTCCATCATTTTCGCTGCTCTACTGAAAAAGTGGGTCAATGTTTCTCATTAAAAATACTTAAATGCTTCAGTACATGAAGCTCATTGAAATATCAATCACTTGCCATGACAGAAATCTGTAGGAGCAGCTTTCCATCAACACTCATCTGTCAATACAGTCACTGACTTAAGACCTACATGAAAGCCCTCCTGGTTACAGGTCTCTGACCCCAGAATACTTACATGCATTAGGAGGCAGAATTTACAAATAAGACTAGTCTAACTTCCCTCTCCCCTAATGAAGTGCACATGCTTCACCAAGATCCAGCATGCCACAGCACCTAAGCAGCTGCTGAGCTTCCTTCGATTATGTTCAGGGGTGTGTTCCCCTCCTCCGAGGATGGTGTTTTGCTTCCCAAATAAAGCATACCATTCATAGTAGGATATTCCATTTGTAAGGATGTTTGAGTTTCCAAATTTCGGCTCAAACCAGCTCTGATCACAGTCATGAAAGAAAAAACTTCTCTGTTCTCACCTGGCAGGACCCCTGTGACAACCACAGCTTTTTTTCATCCACAGAGCACTAAGCTCCTTGGGGTCACTCATTCTCACTGACAGCCATTTAGTCCATTTTAATAGAAAGAGCTGTGAAGCGTTAATCAGGCCCAGCAATCTTTAACGAGACAGAATGACAGCTGTACTAGTCTTGCTCCTAGACAGAGGATAACATTTTGCTAGGGGGGGTGGGAAAGCTACAGTTTATCCAAAGCTGAGAGCATTACTCCTGCACAAACCCCACTTACAAGTGTTCTGCTGAATCTACGTCCAGGTGCTTCTCTTTTCCATTGGGTATACTGTGGTCAATGACTATTGTTTCAGTGTTGGCTAAACAAAATCCATTTGATCGCATGATTTCTGTCGGGATAAGAAAGAAAACAAGATAAAAATCCAAAAACAGCTGGAAAACCACTGCATATCATATGTAATTGACATGGTTATGAACTGTGTGTGTGACATTGAAAATCTGCACATGGAAGCAGGAATGAAGAGTTGGACTCATAGCTTCTTACATCCATGAACTGCCAGCGCTTAAGCAGTTTTATACATGTAAACAATTCATGATACAGAGCATTTGAAGCAAGGCCCACATTTCAGCCCTGTTACTGCCAGTGGCAAAATACCCATCACCTTTAGCAGAATGGCAGCCCTTCCATATATTGCAACCTACCACTACTAAAACATAATTGTATTTTTCCTAGACAGTCCCAGGCTTAAGCCTGTTAAGCAAGAATCAAGAAGACAGGAAAAAGAAAGTAAAAAGTGACCTTCCAAGTTAATTCAACCACCATCTTTAAGTCATGTACAGCGATACCAACTTCTACACTGCCTTCAACTCTGCTTATTTGTTTCTCACTGTGTAAGAAGCCTCCAATCCAGAATAGCTAAAATTTACACCTAATTCCACTGACTTAATACCATAGGGAGAGTTTATAATTAAGGAATAGTATTTGATGTGAATGGGAAGTTAATCCTCATCTGTGCTACGTGGAAAGGCAAACTAGGCAAGTCAGAAGGTTTTCTTTCAGTCACACAAGCTTAGATGAAGCTAGGGCCACCACAAAATGAACATATATCTCTGTGTAAATCTGCATTGACTTAAGTGGGATGACTCATTATATGCCTCAAGGTGTGAGGACCCTGTGTTACAGCCTTGCGTTATCAGCACAAACAAAAGGAAATTAGTCTGTGGCAGAAAATATGGTAGGCACAAAACATACATACAGGGAATCCTCAAACAAATTTCAACTATACGTACAGTTCAAGTAATGAGCAGGAGATGAGACAGGAGAAAGAAGAGAGGTAATTTTTTAAAGTGTATGTTTACATGTTCCTACATAAAGGTAAAGCCAGAACTCATTTCTGTATTTTTCTTGAGAAAGTCATGCTTGACTTTCAGTCTATATTTTAGCAGAATACGTTTGGAGGTAGTAAAACCACTGAATTCCAGCAGAATCACACTTCACTCATGACTCATCTTGAACCAGCATCATACTGCAGAATAAGATTTATACCATAAATTCAAATTCAGCTTCCATCTAAGAGGGCGGCCCTTTCTCTCTTCCCTATCACCTTCCACTCTGAACAAGACCATGTGGGGACAATTTGTTTTTTCAGAGAATATAAAACATTTTTGCCTACTTTTCTAACTCTGCAAGCCATGTAGATAGCTGCACTATGACTAATGTGAATGCCACAGTGTTTTCCTAGTGTCCTTGACATGACCTAAGCGTTACAGCATTTCATGGCTGTGTGAACTGCTTTAGACGTTAACTTTTACTGCCATCTACTGACAATGCTGCCAGACACTGAAACCATTGCCAGTGTGCAACATTCAGACAAGGCAAACACCAATTACCATCAAATTTCCACCTATGTTCTTAAATTCTTTGCTGCAACCACTTAAATGATAAAACTAATTACCACAAGATGCTTTTGGATAGCTGCATAGGTAGGAAAATCTTCCTCCAATTAATTAGGTATGACTTGTCTCTACCAAAATTAATTTAGAATTAAAACAAAACATGTTATTATTCAGCTAATGTGGTTTCCATAGGTCTTCTACATAGAGGCTGGCAGGAGGGTTCCCTTTGCTGCTAGCCTCTGTCCATCAGCCAGGTACCCTCACTCTGAATTTACTTTCATCTTGCCCATCTCTTTGTTGTACCCACCGTGTGACATATTCAGTCATGCACACACAGGGTACGTGTGCCCTAAGGAGGTACAAACACTCACAAAAATTATACAAAACCCTTCCAAACAGCAAAAAGTCCCAAGCCAGAGCAACACTGCAGTATCTAACCAGTTCAATTCCAAAGACATTTATTCTTGATATTTGCCTCTTGGAAAAAGAACAAGGTATCACTGACAGCAGCCACGCTTTGAAATATTTTTACAGCATATAGTTTGAGGATCCTTCATTTCATAATGGACCCACTTTGCAGGAATTTTACCTGAGGTTTCCACATCGACTCAAGACATCATCCAAAACTCCCTAGCCACAGAAAAGGTGACACACATATGTCAGCTCCCATCTCTCGCTCCCAGGAAGCCAGATCTGCATCATCCTCTTTTGCAGTACGGCCCTGAGGACTCTTCTTTACAGTCCATGTACGCACTGCACTGCAGCCCGGGCTCAGGGAGCCCTGCAAGAAGGCACCATACCAGACGGGCTGGCAAGACCACGCTTCTCACTGAGGCTCTGTATTACATGGTACACTTCTAAAGGGTTATTGGTGGGCTCGTAAACCATCTACCATTTAATTAAAAGAATATTTATTTAAGAGAGGACTAGTTCACTTAGAACCACAGCTCAGGATCAATTACAAAAAATCTACCCATAAGACACACTGTTTACACCTTTAGCATATTGACACGCTGACTGGCCATTAACGGATACACTGTTAGTACCTCAGAAAACTGATACCAGTTTCAAGCTAAACACTTTATGCACCTTGGAGGATTATGTAGTATTTTACTTTTATTTCACTCTCTGAAATAAACTCTTCTGGCAACACAAAAGCAGCAGTTGCCATTAGACTCACACAAACCATTTCAGTATAGAAACACAAAACCAGACACACCAAAAGTCCACAGACCTTTTAACAACAGTAGCAGATGCAGAGGGAAACAGCTGAAAGAAGAGGCAAGGATCGAGTAATACTGCTCTCCATTTTACCCACTAGCAACCTGGGGCTTAGAAACTTCCTATGTCTCCACCTGTAACAGGTCGCAATGTACTTTTCCTCCACCTGCTCGTCTAATGCCTTTTTGAAGTCATTTATGCTTTCAGTTCCACCGTATTGTATGACAATGAGTTCCACTCCTTAACTGTGCTCCGTATGAAAACAAAACAATACTATAACCTTTCTTTTGTTTGTTTAAAGCCTGTTGTCTGTCAACATTATTGGATAACCTATAGTTCTTATTTCATGAGAAATACAGGGTAATTGACCTCCTTCTATTCACAGCTTTGTAGACTTCCATCATATCCCCACTCTGTCATCTCTTCTCAAAGTTGAAGTGTCCTTCTTTATTTAACCTTCTTCTTAGAGAAGCTGTTCAATGATTTGAATCCTGTCCTTTATTTCTATGCTTTTAAATTCTATTATATCCTTTCTGAGATGGAGAGACCAGAATTGTGCACACTGCATTCAAGACGGGGTGGTGCTCCTTTCTTCTGTTCTCCCCTCCTTTCCTAATAATATCTAATATTCTCACTGCTGGTTTTGCTCACTGCTTGGCACTGAGCTTACTTTTTCACAGAACTGTATCAATAGCCTCAAAATCTCCTTCCTAAGTGGTAATAGCACTATCATATGTGACGATAGTGAGGACTGTATTTTCCTCACATCCAATTCTTTGCATTTACCAGCCTTCAATTTCACCTGCCACTTTACTGCCTGAATGCATGTTGCATATTATGCCAAGGCAATTCTGTGTTCTATATTATAACCAGACTATTGAGAACTATCTTCTGAACTGCTGGTGGAGAAAGAATAAGGGGAACAGCAAATAAAGTAATTTTCATTTTGTAATTCTTGTGTTAAATGTAGCAAGCTAACAACTCTTACCTGATATTTTAACTGGACTTTGAAAGCTTGGCTGAATCTTATGGACATTATCATTTTTTAGAACTTGGTCCAAAGGAGATCTCTCAAAGAATGTGAGGACGACCTCAGATCTTGAATACTTAAAAAGAGAAAAAGAAACAGACATCTGTTTTTACCAGTAGCTTGTTTTGTCCCTCTTCTCCCTCTCCACCCCTTCGTAGTACAACAGAAAGACTTATTACAAGCAACAGCCTGGAGACGTCATTACATGGTTCTGGCACTCAGCACTTCTCCAAAATACTGAATAAACTGCTGCTTCTTTTAGAGTTTGGCAAAACCCATCCCTTTCTAATCTGCATGAGAGCACGTGCCACCATCAAGGAGGAGTCAGGCTGGGCTAAATGTGGAACTTGGCTTACCCACCTTCCAGGGCATGTTTATAATAGTCTTCAGAAGCTTTTCCACTTCATTAAGTCTGGCTTCTATATCATGGGCTTCTTTTATTGTGATGAGCCCTAGAAACAAACAGATTTTGAGCATAGACAAAAGCACAATTTCATGCGCACACACACTTCAGCAGCCAGAAGCAGCCACTCAAGAAGATGGGGAAACGACCTCAGACATCATGCCTCCCAGAAATGTCTTTTAACCCACACTGATGATAAAGCATGTACCCTAAACTCAGGTGGGTGTAGTTACAAGCAGAGTTGCAAGCCTGACACAAATTCAGCTGTTTATGATCATATTTAGGAGTTGCCAGACAAGCAGAAGTAGAACCACCTACTCTCTCACCCACGGTTTCACTACACAGCATTCCCAGCAGTGATAATCAAACAGCCTGTTTTCTGCTTCAAAGAACCATGATTCATCCTTTTTTCCATCAATAAAAAGCAAAATAAAACTCAAGAAAACCAAAACCCACAACCCACAGATAAGAGGATAAGACTAAACACGAGCTAAACAAAAGGCTTTGAGGGCACTCTTGTATTTCTCTGAATGTAAGCCCCAGTGAGCGGCCCAAGGAAGATTTCTCAGTATCATGTTCTTCAGGTGCAAAACAACCTTTTGGGATTTTTTTTTTTTTTTTTAATCACTGAATTATCACAGTGCTGCAGAAGGGATTAAAATGGAAATTTTGCTGTCTCGTGTCCAGAATGGTACATTACAATGCTTCTAATTTTGAATTGCGTGGTGTGGGGATCTTCAGCTATAATACCGTATTTCATATGTATAACCTGCAGGACATCTGTAACTTCCCTCTCCTCTGGCAGACTCGGGAAATATAGCATAGGTTATATGTACATACAGGGAATAAGAGAAGAAGTAAACCCCAAATCTTGCATCCTTCTAGCAGCCCTTTTATTTCTGATCTTTGTAACCTACTTTTTCTAACCAAATCATTGTTTCACCTCTACATTTGGGCAGCTTTTCCAAGGAACAGAATACATGTATGAAAATAAAATACCTAAGAGACTATTAAATTTAACAAGCTTCACTGTTAAAAAAAAAAAACAAACCACAAAAAAGCTGGAGGAGAAAAAGACCCAGTAAATCAAAACCATCTAAATAAAAATAAAAACTAAAAATCTGCAAAGCACTCTGTGAGAAACCACTTCAATATACTAAAATTGTAAGTGCTAAACTCTAAGTGCATCTCCATCTCCCTATTCAAAAGGCAAACATACAGAAAAACCCACCAAACACGCACAGTGTGGGGACAACATCCACAAACAGTTTCAGGCTGCATCAGTCCTTGTTATTTGTTACTGCAAGATATAATCCCATACAAACTTTCCAGACAAAAGTGTGTCTTTGAAACTGTCGGCTCTCTTCCAGTTACAGCTCTAAATAAAACAGATTGTCTCCGGAGCAACCAGGTTTACTTGACAGTTGTCCCACAAAAGTAGCCTGGTTGCATAAGCCTTTCTATTGCTTGACAGTCCCTCATTTTGCCTGTTTTTGTCAGCATCACTACCACCTCACCCCGGTACAGCTCGCTCCCTTGTCTGACAGCGGAGCAGAGCATACCAGCAGGCATGTAAGGAAGGCAGCCGTGTATGCTGCTTTGACCGGTGTAAATTACAGTCAGGCAGCTTTGCATGGCAATTCTCTGAAAGGTTGTAAACATGAATTAACTCATCTGCATGGGTCCACAGACCGTGTACTAGCCGGGTTGTGCTTGATGTTACAGACCTGAATGGCAGACCAGCACCCTTCATCTTCCTAACTACCAGGTGTGAGCAGGCTTGGGTGGATCTGCTTCGTCCCTCCACAAATATGTTCCCCTCCCACATCTGAATGAAGTTCAAACCTTTCAAAAAAAGTGTTCCCATCTTCCTCAAAAAAAAGCTGCCAACAGTCCCACAGCTCAGGCACCCACCTATGATGTTAGAAACATGCTGTCGCCCTGCTGTAGCCCACATCAGAGAAAACAGAGCTAGTTACCCTGGTGCCAGCTACCGTGGGGTGCCTCCACTTCTCCTGCTGGTCTTGCTCCAGTCTGCATAAATACTGAGACAGTCAGAGTAGAGACTGCCCGACTGCAGCTCCCACCTTGCAGGCAAACACTTCATCGCTGACCCACCCAGGATTCAGCCTTCAGTTGCTCTCCAATCCACCCTCGGCCTCAGACCCTTTTCCAAATAAGCATTTACTGCTGAAACTAGTATTTTAGCAGGAAGATGGATACTTTCAAACAACTTAGGATATTCAGACCAGGAGAAAACAAGAAAAAAAAAAAGAAACAAAATACCTCACCAACAACACTGAGCATTCATCCTGTGAGGAAAACCAGCCAAGCAGTTAGGATTTTCTCTCATTAGTAATCAGGGAAAGCATCTGCAGCTCCACACAGCCTTTTTATGCTTCAGCAAGGGAAGCTGGACAAGACCATCAGCCTGTTGCACTGTCACAGATCACCCAGTGGGAGGTTCTACAGCTTCCTGCATTCACTGGGAATTTCCAGCCCTGGTATATTCCTCCTTCCAGCTCTTGGAAAGGCACCAGCCATGCAAACGCACACTCCGACGTGGAAACCGGCACAGATGACTTGTAACATCTGACACGATAAAAACCGTTTCTTCCTGAAGGTTTTAGTAATAGCAAAACCAAAAGGCAGACAGCGTAGGAAGGAGAGTAAGTGATACATCTGCATGGACAGCTTCCTATAGTCTTGCTTAATGATTACAGATGCACAGCTTTAGGGTGTAAAGCTGCTGACCTTACATGAATTCCCCGTACAAGGAATGCAGTTTGGCTGAGCTAAAGCCTTCCTTTTCATACGTCTACAGTCCAAATACACAGAAACCACTTGACTGATTATATATATAGAACCCCGTAATTTCTTCTGCAATAGCCACGAAGTTTGTAAGGCCCTCATTTATCTTAATTCTACAAGTCTCTGTTTTTAAAAGTTAACAGATGCCCTCGTGGTTTTCAGTTAGTCGTAGCCTATGATCCCACAACCCAAGGGATCGCTCACAACCCGACAGCCACGCTAATCGGAGCAAGGCACTGCCTGCCCAAGGAACAAGGAGGAACAGAGGCCCCAGTCCCCCCTTTCGCTACCTTTCAGCACTTGCTAACTGGCTGCTGTCATCAACCACAGCACATATGTGCGTGAAGAACACTGTGGTTTAGCGAGGTGAAGTCTCCAGTGGCAACACTGGTTTAAGGTGCTCTCGCCCTCCCCTGCAACTCATTTCCTCTCCTACACTGCAACACGGGGCTGCCTCTGCTTTGCCAGCACAATTATGCAAGCAGCGGGGAATACCTCAAACCACTCTTGTCAAAGGCTTCACTTCAGGAAACCCCAGCCTTCACAGAAGCAGCAAGAGACCGCAGGCTAGGATGCCCCATTCAAGCTCCTTTCTTAACTAGGCACTAGACTGAGTTTGAGCAGGAATCAGGACTTGTGTAAAGAAGGGTCACAGAACTGCACCCAAGCTTTCCATCTCTATTCTTCATTTTGTGGGGGTTTCTCCCCTGCCTGTCTTCTTTTTCCTGTTCGGAAGCTTTGACAAGGCAGAGAGAAGGAGAAAAAAAAAAAAAAGCCAGACTGGTGTAGGATCTCCATCCAGACTCTGGGAACGCCTGAACAAACACACGCACATGCCAGCTGACTCTGCAGACAGAGCCCAGCAACTCCACCATTCATTAACCCTGACACAGACGCACCACAGGCTGGATGCATCTGGAGTGCATGGGACTCACTGGCCACGTACACAGCATCCGTATGGCAGCTACAGCATGTCCTGAGGCTGTTGTCTCTCTGCCCACGGACCATAACTACATTCCTATCTTTCACATCTGGGGCTTTTAGACACCAAGAACCCTTCTTCAGAGAGTTTGCTGTAAAATAAAAATAAGACACCAGTAAAGCAACCAGTAGCCTGGAACCAGTTGTGCTTTCTTCCCCTTGTTCGGTCATGCAACAGAGCTGAACTTAGAGCTGGGAAATCTCTTAGTGAGGTCATGGTGAAAGGCTGTTCTCATGCCTTTTCCTCTGCCCTGGCCCCATCTGACTGCTAACGGAAAACATGTGCAAACTCCTCCCAGGAAAACTTTGCTCTCTGTTTTGTTACCCATACTGTGCTCGGACAATTAACTATCATTTCAAGTGAATTAAATGCTATAAACACCTACGTTTATAGGGCACGAGGTAAACTGAAGCCCCACTGGCTCCTTTTTTACCACAAACCCTGTTGCCAAATACCACAAACCTCTAAGATTTCTTTACCCTGCGCACAAAGGAGCCCACACCTTGGGTGACAGGAGGGATGATACATGCACACCGCCTAACCCTGGGTAGCACTCACCTGTACCAGGGATATTTGCTTTTAGCAGGGTTCCGCTGTGCGGGCAACCCCCGTAGTCAGCAACCTCATTGAGTCCCTTTGACATCTTCTCTGCTCCTTTCCAGACCAAGAGCCCCAGGCTGAGTCCTTAAGACTGGGTGAAAAGGATTTGCCTGCGGTTTGAGACCAAGTGTAAATAGCAACTTTAAGCATAGCAACATGTCTCCGGAAAAACATGGCACAAACAGCACCAGAGGCCTGCAGCATTCTTCCTGCTCGGGGACCCTGGTGCTGGAGCAGCTGCAGGAGGCTGAGAGAGCAGGCCAGCAGCTGCGTACCTGGCATGCTGGCTCACGGCGTGGGAGAGGGGCCCAGAGCTGCAAACAAGCAGGAAATGAGCTCAGCAGAGGAGGAGAACGAACTGGGAGCCAATTTCTGATGTCAACACACAAGCCTTGGTAGGCCTGTCCTACTACTGCCATGTAAGTCACCAAATCTGCAACTAATGACATTTTGACAACTCCAGATATAGCACTGCATGCTTCTACCTAACAAAGCAGGACAGGAATCGCAGCGTGTCCTCCATGGCTCATAATGAAAATCACAATGCAGTCCTGATGGTCAGTGTCCCCAATGAGCACGTTGTCTCAACAATCCTCTAGTGCCTTCCAAGGAGGAGTAAGTTCATGCCTAGGTCAAGTATGTCTCATGCCATCTCTCAATGGTGACACATAGAAGTCTGTTTTTCTGGAGAGGTGTTGCTATGTACAAGTTGCTATGCATACGTGATCTCTAACTGTGGGCAAACCGTATTTCTCCAATCTGAAGGACTTCACTTCAGGCTTGTGGTCAGGAGAGGAAAAAACTTTCTCAAAATCAGTTCAGTATGTACAGGAGGCTGAGCAAGAGCAGAAGCCAAGGTGTACTTTCTGAAGATGTGTGCAAGATAGAATGGCAATATGCCTAAATAATGTGTATTTTAGTATGTACGTGAAGACTAAAATACTGCATTGAGGCCTCCTCACCTAATCCTCTCTCCATTCCCTATGGTAAGACTGCAGAGTAGATATCAAAGTGAAAAAAGGAGTAGCAAATAAATCCAGGGAGAAATCTTACTGTGTTCTGCTAACCTACACTGCAAGAAAGATTTAAGGCCTATAGATTCAGATCTTGAGCCCATTCTTCTCTCTTTGCACAAGCCCATGAGCAGCAGTTAGGGATTTCAAATCTTTAGGGAAGACACATAAGCTGTCTTGCACAGGTGACTGCTACTCTGCTTTCTCTCCTGACCAGACTGTACGGTTTCAAGAGGAGATATGTGACTTTTCCCCAGTTACAGTATTCATTAGCACTGCAGTGCTCAATCTTTTTTATCCTGTACCCTCATTCCTCCTTTCCCTCAGATATGTTCTAACCCACGTGCACACACACACAATTCAGGATGTAGATAGAGCAATAGCAGGAAGGTCCCAGCCACAAGAGGAGGTGTACAAAAATCACAGAATAATGACCAATAGAAGAGTTCAATCCGGTTCATCCAAAGAAGGGCCAAGTCCAAAGACAGATCAGGTTCCTGGGGACCATGTCCAGTTGACTTCTGAATATCCGCACAGACAGATATTCCACAGAATCATGCAGGAACTGAAGCTACTCAGCTGGGACGTGGATCAGGGCTGAAAAAAGGCAACTCAGCCCAAAGTTTTCTGCTGTTTTGCTTCTTTGCACTGCTTCCTATTTCCTCCCTCTGCTGAACCGGGCTCTTCTCAATACCACTTCAGCTGGCACCTTTCCCTGCTTCATGGCCATGATGCCTCTCTCCTCCCAGCAGTTGCCCTGGTAGCACCCCTCCTCCCCGCAGACACACTTATCCTCAGCCTCACTGCCTGGGAACTACGGCATTAGCCACCTCAGACTGGACTCTGAAGAGGCCAAAACAGCTCCTGCTTACAGCTACCTCCTCTCTGACACAGGAGAATAGGATAAAAGGTTGGTAGAAGGACAAAGGAATACTCAGTGGTATGTAAAGGCAGGAAACTCAGAAAAACAGCAGATGGGAAAGCTTCTTTCACACAACTTTTCTTCACTAATGCTGAAGAAATAACACCACAGGAATCCCTTAAGTCCAAAGACTTGATAAGATCCAGAGAAGGGCAGATAATTACAGGCAGTCAGGGATATCAGATCTTCAATTACTAGAGACCAGGACTGTCACTCTTCTGTTCTCTGCTGATGATTTATGCTGTCTTCTGCAGCATCTGGTTCTCATCACTAGGCACAGGACCCCAGAGCTAGCTATGGCACTGGTCTGACTTAGTCTGGCAGCTCTGGCAGCTCTTCTTTGATGCCTCTTGCCTAATTCTACAACACCCCTCTCTTGGGGCAGACACACTTGCCCCTTCCCCTCATGAGGAAATTCATTCATCTCATATGACAGGCATCACTACAGTCTCTAAAGCCTTTACAAAGGGTTTACTATTTATGCAGTATCACTGACAAGATCCATCTTGGTGGCATTATGCAGGGAGCAGCTAAAAGCATATGATGGAGTTGAAAAGAGGGGGGCAAGGAGGTGGATTTTTGAAATTTGTTACATGTTGTGCTGCTCTTCTTAAACTTGATGAGGAACAAAACAGGGACAGGTGTTTTAAGAGGTATGAGTACACAAAGTGCATGTAAGTCACTCCATACTTTTACAAGTCCCGCTAGGTAGCAACAAGCATATTGAAGAAACTGAGAGAAATTTGTTAGATGCAGACAGAGAGCTTTCAAAACCCTGCCTGTACTGCACACACCTAGCTCTAACACATACCATTTCTTCTTTTGCAGTTCATATGCAGCAGATGTAAAAATATGGATGGAGCAAAGTCCTATCCAAACAACTGTCCAGCTGAAATCGTCTAGAGCAGAGGTTGTGATCGTGACCACCTGAGGGCCCTGGCACACTTGAATACCCATGCAAAGCAAGGAGGCAAGTTAAAAGCTGAGAAGCCCAGACTCTCCAGCTGACGGGTTTTCCACATATGTATTGTTAGTTATGGGATCTCCCAGGATCTCTGGAGGGGAGACGGCACCTCCTCGTGACAGAACTCAGCAGACTGGCTTTCCCCACAGAGCTCCCCCTCTTGATGCCTGATGAGCCACAAGAAAGAGAAAGATGTCAAAGAAGCACGAGATAAAAGCGAACAAAGCAGTCAAAGCCTGATGAAAAATGCAAGCTCCTACAACCATTTTTAGTGCTGAATTCTTATCAGGTGAGAACTGTCATGAAAAAAAAAAAGCTCATTTCCATTCCTTTCCACCAAAATCCTCCCAGACACATTGCCTCAAAAAGGCAACTTGTGCCTAGCTTTATAACAACACAGCCAGCTTCATTTATCTCCATCATTACTGATGAACCATGAAATTCAGCTAATAAAAAACAAGCCCAGAAGCCCCAAACTTAATTTTGGTTATACAGCGCTGCTAGAGCCTGATAACCAAGAGCTGCATTCTTTGTCTGCCAGACAGAAGCTCTGAGCAAGCTCCACTAATGAACTGTTGACAATGTCAACAATGAAAAGAGCACAATAGATGCAGTGTATTTATCTGTATTGTCACAGCACCGAAACAGCTGCTGCCTGTGGAAACCACTATGCTGCTTCTGTAGAGCTCCCTCTTCTCATAAATCACACTCCCAGATGGTCTTGTAAACAACACCACCACTATAAAGCAGCATATAGAAAACTGTAAGTTATGAATGCGACATTTGCAAGCAAACATAATGTTCCTGGGCTGGCTCTTCAGGAACTGCCTTCTGCTTTGCGCAAGTCCTTCCAGTGGCAGCCCTGGAGGAGCTTCCCATGTGCTTCCTGGTGCACAGCCACTCGGACACAGAAAACAGCTGACCATCTGCTTCCTTCGTGAGGCAACCACACCGGAGGGCCAGCACAAGCCTCAAAGCTAGAGCTCTGCGTTAGTCACCTGGGAGAGACTGCTCAGGGTCTGCTGCAGGTGAAGTGACTACCTCTACGCTACGAGGCAAGTTACAGACACAAAGTTTCTATAGGGAATCTCCACCACAACTGGACAACTTCTATGGACAGACAGAGGTTGAGCGCCAACAAGGCAGAAAGGAACAGAAAAGTTCCGGAGAGCCACAGATAACCATGGATGGCAGCAAGCTGGTGAGGGGAACCTGGAGGCAAAGAATGGGAACAGAAAGCAGCTCAGGGAAAGTGACTTGGAGAAGCAGAGACAAAATAACAGAAAAGAGAGCAAGGGGAAAAAAAGCCACGACAGAGCAGAATGAGTCAGAGGACAGATGGAAAGAAAGAAGGGGGAGGAAAATGAGCCTTTGGGAAGAGAGAGCCCAGCTAGCAAAAAAAAAAAAAAATATCTGTAAGACTGAAGAGAGTTCCTGACTTGATGGCTCAGAGTATCAGAGCAGGACCCGGCGCTACACGTAGGCACAATATGAACAGAGACATTGGAAGAGCATCTGAGCCTCTGTTCTGATGACAGAGGCAACAAAACAGTGGCAGAGGAGGATTGCCAGAAACCAACCTGCCACTCCAAGGGGAAAACAAACTTTGAAAGGCTGCTAACGTGCTCTTCTGGCTTCCTGGTCCAGGACTTAAGGGGCTGATCCTGCCCTCACTGAAGTCAGAGGCAGCTGTCTGACTGCTGACTGCACTAACTTGGATCGAGTTCTAGGATAAATCTTAGATGAGAACCACTCAGAAGTAACATTTAGAGAAAATAGGAGAGAAAAAAGAGAGTACTTTTCCAGGTTTATACTTCACTTCCAGTGTCTATTGGATCGTTGCAACTATTTATAAATTACCAATTTTAAGTCAGCTTCTAAGTCCATAGGGCTGCCTTTCTCATGAAGATGGATTTAAATAGAAAAGTTGTTTATTTTGCATATAGAAACAGACAGTTTAGTAACATTAGGCCGTGTTCTAGCTCTGCTAAGAGTGAACTAGCCTGTGTTTTCCTGTGATCCTCTTTTGTGCATTTGCCTAGAGCAAGGGATGGGCACTTTTCAGACACAAATAAAATACTAGCAAGTTACTGGTAACATCACAGTGAATCATATATAGTCACCCTGCAGGTATGCACATATCTAACCTTGTTTACCAGCTTACTAGTAAGATGCCTTGTGTTGTTGAATGTCCTTGGCCCTTAGCACCATAGTACACCTCAGATGCAGAGAATGCACTTTGCCATGTATTTTTATTAGTTATCAAAGACAAGACCGGATTGTGTGAATGCCATACTCCCGTCCCCGGGACCTCCTCTCTCCTCACATCAAAGAAAGGGGAAGATGAACAGCCAATGCAGAAAACTGTACCTCCTGTCCCCTCCTCTGTCATCTCAAAGCGCTCCGCAGATCTGAGAAATATGGAGAGGGAGAGTGTTGTGGAAGTCAGTCCAAGGGGAGGGACGGGGGTAGAGAAAGGAGAGGGTCATTTGCTGTTGTTGAGCAAGAAAAGGAGCACACTCCTGTTCAGTAATAGCTCTTTGCTGAAACCAGCAAAAATGGTAACAGCCAACTGTTTCTAATATTGCTGATGGCTTTTTTTTTTAAAAAAAATCTTCTTTTAAAAAGTTAATAACATCAAATAGCTCAAGCTTTCACTCCTCAATTGTATCCCTTAAATGTAAGGTACTGTAGCTTGACTGAGCTGTAGGTTAATGTAGTCCTTTTAATGCTCCTTAGGCAAATCTGTAGGAACTCTGGAGACCTTCAATGCAATGCAAATTTGGTTTGCAACATTTTACCACTTCCTCCAGATAAAAGGCACAGCTAATATTCACCTTCTTTCAGAAAGCCTAAGATAAACACACACACACACACACACACATATACAAACTCACATACATATGCATACACATTTGTATGTATATAAAAATACACACAAACATATATGACTGAATGCTAACACACACAGGAGTGTGTTTTTGTCAGGTGTTCTTGTTGGGTTAAGTATATTGAGCTTCACCGTAGGTGGCAGGACATCTGCTTTTAAACAGGACATTAAGAAACCATGCATACCCCAGGAGTTTTGCAAAGACCGGACATGCACCATGCAATCTCTTCTCACATCCAAAGCTTTGCATCAGTGTTACTTCGTTAAATGAGATTTTTATGTTTCAACTTAGTGAATTTACACAAGGCTGTGGCCAGTCACTTTAAAATGCTGGTATGATGAAGTGTTCTCTGTGCAGAGAAGCACCCTCTGCAAAGTAATTTTCTTTAGAGCAAGAGCAGCATAATTTTAAACAGTATTACTGAAATTGTGAAGTGTGCTGCGGTTGCTTAGAAAGTAATCCTGATTTTTATTCGATCTCTGGTGCAGAGTTAACCCCCACCTCCTTACCAAGCTGAATAGATCATGATCTGCTTATATTGGGTTTCGATTTTTCAGATCCTGGACTGATGCTTTGCTCATTCCCAATTCTACTGAAGTTGCTGCGCCTGTTCCTGAGATAAGGGTAAGTGAAGGTTGCTGGCTCCAGGTCTTAGGCAGGAACTGAGCATCGCAGGCTGAGGATGCTTACTCTTTCCCAGCTGTTCACGCACTAATGGTGTATGTTACCTGGGACTGTCAAGTAAAGCCAGTGCAAGGGACTATAATCCCATCTGGCTCTAACTGCACAAACGGTACCTCAGAGAGATGTGAAAACAGTTCAGTATTTTGCAAAAGCTGTGATAGGTCTTGAGGCAGGAGAGGAACCACGCTCACTTAAGGCAGGTGCTGAGGAATGAGAATGGCTTTAGGACGCGCAGGGGCTCCTGTGCAGAAGTGATGGGGAGGGAGCGTGCTGGGAGGGACAGGAGGCCAGGGCCGGCAAGGATTGAGTCTGTCTCCAGCCAGCCCAGCACACGCCCCAGCCTGGCTGCCAAGCTACTCTTCAGAGCGCCATAAATCCAACAAGCACAAAGACTACTGGCACGCCGGGAAGGCAAATTTTAGTCACAGTGACCCTGGCAGGTGCTGTGTGCTCTGCAGACCGCAGGCAGCCTCACTCCAGACCTACCCAGCATCCTCAAAAGCTGGGGCCAAGGTGCCACATGCACTTAAAGGCCGGGTTATTTACTGCCGCTCAGCACCGCTAAAAATCACGCTCGGAGTACTTTAGGTAGAGCACCCGCAATGGGTAATAAATTTTCGCAATATTTTGGATCCCTGGTCAGCAACCTCATCGTGTGAGACACTGTATAAGCGCCCTGCGCCGGGCACACAGCCGGGCTGAGGGCAGGGAGGGGGATCTGCAGGAACAGCCAGCGGACTCCCCCATTCCCAACCCGCAGCCAAGTGGAGGGAGACAGCCCCCCTTTCCCCCCCC
>VYZV01025179.1:2380-67922 GCA_013401275.1 Pandion haliaetus | reverse complement strand
CAGAATGTTGGTGTTTTTTTTTTTTTTAAAAAAACCCCAAACTTCCAGCCCGGCCAGCTGAGGGAGGAAAAGTGGGAATTGCTTACACAGCCTCCAGCTGCGGCATGCGAGGCTGCCAGCCCCCGGCAGCGCACACTGTTGAAATGCGTCCCTGGGTGCCCTGAGAAGCCTAAACGGGGACCCCGGCAGCTGTGCCGGCACCTCCTGGGAGAGGGAGGTCCGTTCAGAGAGGAAAAGCAGGAGAAAGGCAGTACCCGGCTGGTGCCTGGGACCCCCTCGGCCTTCTCTTAACAGTCTGGTGGGCCCCCATCCCTGAGGTTGCCTCTAGCAGCATCGCATACAGGAGGGAGACGGGGAAATGGGGAGGCCTGCGCTTGCAAATACAGCCCCTCCTTCCCACGGGACCCCCAAGCAGTGCCTTAATGCACGGAGAGGGGGGCACTGGGAGAGCTGGCAGGGGCTGCAGCAGTCAGCAGCAGTCATCTGGCAAAACCAGAGATGCACTGCAAAGCAAGGAAGAGCGTGTGGGAGATACCTGGATGCCTGAAAATGCCTAAGAAGCTGCAGGGTTAAGATATACGTAGTGAAGGTCAAGAGAATGACAGCGTGGTGATGTGGGATGCATCATCCCGGACGGGCCTCTGCTTGAAGGCACTGGCCTCCAGCACCGGGCTTTCTGCTGTGGAGGGGCTCGCCGGGGCGGAGGGAGGTGGTGGGCGACTTCCCGGGGTCACGCCGTGGCCTGGGGCCGGAGAGACCCTTCCTGTTTGTGTGATTTGGGGAGGTCGGAGGTCGTTGCGCTCACGCTACGTATTATCAAATTTAAGCCTTTTTTGCCAGCGTGACGTCTGTGGCTCAGGAACTCACACGGCAACAATTCAGGTGCTGTTTAACCACTCAGAAAAATCAGCAGCGCCCAGAGACAAGACAGATTACAGGTATCAGCCAAAAAGTGGTGCTTGGAGAACACCACAGCTGGATCAGCTTGAGATAGTACAAATAAGCACAGCGAGGGGGGCACAGGAGTGAAAGATACTGAGTAGTTTTCTGTAAAGTGCGTAATTAAATAACTAAATCACACTCTTTTCAATAGATAACATGTTGCTAGTAACTGCCTAAATCATTCAGGTGCCACATGCCTCTATGGTAAACCAACTCCAAACCAACAAATGCAGTGATATCCCAATCTCCCTATTCAAATACATCATTGTGTATTTTCTCAATTTAACTTCTATATAACACAACTGGTTTTAGTTCACTCAGAAGCATAGTCATATATAAAGAATGCGAACAACTGAGCCCCATCTCTCCAAACAGAAAGGCACGTGCCTGTTTACTGCAGTCTCTCTCTCCAGCACCTGCAGACATTTCTTTAGAGAAATCTGCATTTTTCAAAACAGGACGGGTGATACTCAAGTTGTTGGAGCAAATCCTGAGGCGCTCAGCACCGATTCCTACCAAACCGACTTCACTGAGAACAGCACTGGGCCTGTAGCTGCGATACAAAAAACCAGGCAAAGCAAACAACCTGAAGGCACACGCTTTCCAAGGAGAGCTGTGTACCCCTGCCCAGAGCAAAGTGTGTGACAGAGGCCCACCCACTTCACCTTGGGTGACCACAAAAAGGGATTTCATATCACTGTCGGGCTAGACATCTCCTGAATATCCCATATGAGCTGTTCAGAGTATTCAGCGGGGCTTCACAGGAAAGGAATTGTTGCAAACCTTTGTACTGTAGGAAGATCTCCACACAGCTCCTTTTGTTTGGGGCAGGCTTTTGTGATCCCTCCTCTTGTTCCAGTACACGGTGGTCTTCCCAGTTCTTCCGTGTAAAAACAAACCAAGAAAATAAAATGCCTTCTCTTCTGACAGTTGCTGTGGTAACCTGAAATAACCACATATCCTAAGGAAATGAAACTTCTAGGAAGAGAAATGTGAGAGTAACCCCCCTTTTCTTAAAGATGTCAGCCTTTCATTGCTTCTATTTAAGCAAGGAAAGCACTTGACTTCTGCTCATTCCGTCTGGCATTTTCTGCCTTTGCAACAGAATGATTTTTGCCACTGTCAGCCTGCCCACAAACTGAGTGTCACTCAATAGACCTCTCAGCACCTTGCCAGAGCTCTGGCTTCAGCTGGATTCTGCAAAGTCTTGGTTGGGGGCCCTCGACTTCTGCTGGGCTAAGGATGCCATGCACCGTCCTGTAGGCTCAAGCATTAAACGTTTGGTTCTATTTTTCTCTTTTGGTCTGACTGGTGCCACACTTCCGACTTAATGAAAATATTCAAATCACACAAAACCTTACGTGCCTGTTACTGCCTGCTCATGGAAAATGAGCCTATGCTGAAAATTCTACATCCAAAGGGCTTGAAGCTGACATACCGATGCCAGACTCTGAATTTTAGGAGTATGAACAGTAGAAGTAATCCTATGCCTAGTGCTGCACATGCAGGATCAGTTCATTATTCCCCCATGAGTACAATCCTGTTCCAGAAAACGGAATCTCAACCTGGTAAGTACAGAAGTACAACATCCCCTTTTTGGAGTGGAAAGTAAAACTGTGGCACAGCTTTAAATCCTGCCACTGAGCACTTCTGGTGTGGCCACCCATTGCCTGTGGGCGAGTCGGTAGCCCACCACAATTTAATCTCGTTCTCAGCTCAGGCGGTAGGATGTGTGTATATATGTCCTCTCACGTCCCAGGTATGCTCCTGAGCATCCCTATTACAGCAGTGTAATGCCACCCAGCCGTTAAATCAGGGCACAACTGATGGTGATGAAATTTGGGTTAGTAATAATTGTCTGTTACTCTGTGGCTCCAGAAAAGTTTTGCCAGAAAATGCTCACACACAGAAAAGAAATGCTTGCATTAGACTGGTGGAGTGCCAAGGAGGACGGCAGGACTCACAAGATTATCTGCAGCATGGAATGTAAAATGGATGTGCAGGAAGGATGGATAGTCCCAAAGGACATAGACATTTTCCAGATGAAAGTATCTTTTATTATCAGCACCTTTTATTGTTGCTCTACAAATTGTATCTGTCACACACTCTTAAAAGTACATAGAGGGTGGGCATTTGCATTTGACAAGTTTTTCACATGGGTGCAGCATGGGCAGGACACCGCACAGCAGCTGCTCTTCAGCAGAAAATGGGAAACATGTATTTGCCTTTCTTTAGAGAAAGGCTTTTATTGAAACACATTTTATTCCTTCTTGTGTGACTTGTAGGGTTACTATTTTCCATATTTTGATCAATTTTTGAGACAAAAGTAATTAGTGGCAATTGCACCTTAAGAGAATAAAGATGCTGACTGAGTACGTGTTTTATCCCCTTGCATTTTTGTGATCCTACCGTCTCCTTGGAGTCATAAAATATTACGGGAATGCATGCATTTTCTTGGCCACTTATTAGTTTGATTTCTACCCAACAATTTTCCAGTTTTGCATTTTACTTTCACAAACTGGTAAACAATATAATTCATTTAAAATACATGCAGAGTATATACCACATACTGTTAATCAGCTTGCTGAAAGGACTCAGGCCCTGTGAAGGTTATTCTGGCCAAAAATTCACTCTCAAGTCTTTGACTGATGCAAACGCAACCAAAGTGATGCAGCAAAATTGTCTGAATTTGAGAAGAGGCCAGGGCCAAACCACAGGGCTTAACAAGCCCAAGGGCAGGTAACTCTTGCCTCTTACACTTGCGACGTGAACCATGGCTAGAAACACAAATGAAGTTGAATGAGCCTGTGGCTCTAATTTTGTGCTGTGCCATGACATCTGTCAGCCCTGTTTTTTCAGGTTTCTTCATCGGTGTGCAGTGGAAATGATAGGGATACTTGCCTTCTGTCATGCAAGCTATGAAGACTCCTGAAAGCTATTTCCATACTATCTACATTTTCTCCATGTGTCCTACACCCTCTAGTCCACTGCAGCACTTTCTTCTGCCCTCACCAGTTATAGTCTCCAACAATTATCACCTCCCAGCCTGCATTCGTGTTTGGGAGGAACTTCATCTAAATGTCTAGAAAGATATCTCCCTGTTATTGTTTGAAAGTCATTTTAGGGCTCCCTTTTGCAATTATACCTTCAACCCCCTCAGCAGAGAGGCAAGATGATTCCACGAGCTATATACTTCACAGGGTAGGAAGAGGCTTTTGTACTGTATTTGTAGTTAAAGTCCTCATTTTTGGCAATAGGCTTTATAGTAAGTAATAAGGAGTATCCACTACTGCAAACAAGAGATAAAGAAAGTAGTTTCACCTTAAGGAAAAAAAAGATGGTATCTTTTGTGAGCGTGACCAGTGAAGCTGGCAGGTTTCACTACTTCAGTTTACGTCATTAAGGTCTTTAAAGGAAATAGATCATTGAAATAGCAGCAGCCACTAGCCAGGCAACATACATCTCCACCTCAAACAGAGATGAGAGGTTTTTGCGGAGTCTCTCTGGGGCAGGAACACCTAAAGGCCATGATTCTCCTGGAAGAGCCAAGTTGGAGCTCAAGGACAGAGGCAGGCTGTGATCTGAAAGCAGCCTGGCCTTGGCAGCACTGTGAGAGAGTTACGTTTTCTGCACCGCAGTGACTACCCCTGCCAGGTGATCTGTGTTAAAAACACAGTACTGAGGTATGGAGCAGGAAGAACCAGCTGGGGGCAGAGAGGGGAGGTATTTTCCTTAGCTGATATTGCCACCAAAACTCAAGCGTTGGAAAATGCTGATCTGAGGAAGGAGTCTGAATAGCTTTGACGCATCACCCTGGAAAGAGTCTGAGAGAGGCAGGAGGGGCACAATGCTTGCCTTGGGGAAAGAGGCTCTCTGGTTGTTAAAGACTTCCTTTGCTCAAGGAAGCTGACTTTCTACATTCTTGTAAGTAAGCAAAAATTGCATCCAAGGTGCCTGGCTCCATTAATAATTTCTCCTTCTAACTGGAACAAATGTTCAAGACCCAAAGGTTTCAGCAAGCCACTTACAAGTCAAAAAGCAGTCACAGCTCCCAAGCCTGGAGTCACCAAAGACCTGTCTTGTCTCTTGCCTGGTGACTTCAAAAATAATTCCTGCTGTGAAAACATGGACCATCTGGACTCAACAGTGAGGGAGAGAGTCACATTTCCAGCCTCAGCTAGCAGATTTGTAAACATGGGAGACCAGAGCCTTTGCAAAAAGACGCTCAGTTAGCTCATTCTGCTCTGTTGCCAGTGCAGTGTTGGAATAAATAAAATGCTCACCTATTGCTCAATGGTATCAAAAATAATTTGGAAAGCAAGAGGGATTGAAGCTTTATCCACTTACACAAACAGTGTAAAGAAGATAATGAGATTTAAAAAGCAGCCCACACCTCTGTAATACCTGCAAGCAATGTGGAGTGGGCACCTTTTTCTGTTCTCCCACAATGTGCACCCTTCTGTTAAAAGGGGTTTATTTAATGTGCAATCCAAAGGCAAAGCAGCTCTGCCTGTTCTAGTCTTTAGTTCATATGACAAGATCGTTCCTTCTGAACACCTCTGGTGAGAGGCAGCCCTCGATGAAATGAGCTACTGACTGAAATATCCTTTCATGCTTCTGTGGGGTGGTTTGACTGCAAAAGGTTTGCATGCACAGCCAGAGCACTGCTGGGACTGTGTTCTTTGTTCTCCTCCTCTCTCCCCCAGGCTGATTCTGTGAAGTACTGAGCCCTCCTGGAGCCGATGGGAGTTAAAAAAGTGCTCAACATCCTTCCAGCTTTGGCTACCTCATAATATAGCCATTAATGTATGCACAACCTATTTTTAGAATCTGTAACATGTTTTCTGGGTAAAAAATTGCTTGAAAGACCCCCTTCTTCTCCCTCAGAGTTGACATTGAATTTGATTTAATAGAAGAGCCTGAAATTCTTTCCATTAAAAAGTGTATTATAAATGCTCAAGGAGCTGTAACTGCAGTTGAAAGCTAGGTATATTCCTGCCAAAGGGTAAACTAGCTTCATCTAATAGGAGAATATTTCTAGTGGATAAATTTACCCTTTATGAGCCTTTTTCCTGGAGACAACATAGAAAGTATATCTTCGTTAAGTTTTCAGCAGAGCAAAATAAATTAAATAGACATACTTGCAGGTTACTAAAAAAAAACTGGCATAAAATTATGCAAGACAAAATTTATCTGTGTTTTCAGACTCTTAGCTTAGTGCAATCAGCCAGTTGGGCAATAAAAGGTCTACAGTACTGGCCTTCAGTACGATTTGTAATGATCCTTTGTATGGCCTAACACTGCAAATTTGAATTGCTCATCGAAATAGAAAGCCCTAAAGTGTTAAAAAAGACGAGCATTATTACTCTGAGTCTGCAGAAGGGGAGACAGCCACAGAGCAGAGAAAGCAGCTTGCCTAGGACTGCAGAAAGAGGTTGTCCTAAACGTTGAAATACTTGTAGCACTTGGCACATGGACTTGTATACAACCCTTAGAGAACATACTGTTTTGCAGGGGAAAAAAAATAATCACATTGCATATGCCCACTAGAGCCATAAATGCACAACAGAGCCATTTGCATGTGATAAGAAATCATAGCTTTTTTTTTTTTTCTAAAGGATGAAGCTGTTCTGATGTTCTTCATTTTTTTTTCTCATTATTGTGAAGAAAAATCATTCAGTTTAAAAATGGTAGGTGGAGATAATAACTTCAAGTTGGGTGGATTTTGCTACTCTTGTTAGTTATCGGAACAAATTCTTCCTTTGCTCTCGCTACAGTACCCCAAGGTAAACAATTGGCCTTGGTTTAGACACTGAAAACTCTGGTGGTATCCTAACCAGTGGTAACCCTCCCTTAAAACATATGAGCAGTTCAGCTGACCTGCATCAGACTACTCGTGCTCTTAAAATTAAGGGCACACTAAGTGCTTAGCTATGACAATATGGAGCCCTTCAACATTTGCTCAAGGCAAGAAGTTCTCAGTGAAAGAAACATATAACGAAGTCACAGCAACAGGAATGCTGAGTATGAAAGACATGCAGGATTGGACCCTGAGCCTGATGAACAAGTATTACTGAATTGCATTCATTCACACAGCAGCATCCGTAAGATACAGCTCATCAGTGTTTGCTGCTTCAAATACTTCAAGTCAAAACAAGCGTGAGTGATTTGATGTGTCTACATGGCATAATTAGAGATGTAAACAATGACTGCCATTGCAGAAACTAGAGCAATATGCTAAGTAATTACCTGAGTTATTTCAGTCTGGCTTTATTCTGCATCATTAGTATAATTACGAGAATTAAATTCAAGCCCATCATACATTTGGTAGTTCTGTTTGTGCACAACAACCTCATCCTCAATTTTTATGATGTTTCCTTGATCACCAGGGTGGCCCATACTCTCCCCTATTTTTCGTTATCTGAGCCACAAAGGAAAGACCCATTAACGAAAACAAGGTTAATTATGCTTTCATCAGAATGGCTTCAGAAGGGATTCCTTCTGAGAAAGAGCAGACTGGGGAGTCCATTCGTTCTGTTCCTTTCCTCCTTAAAAAATGAAGTAAAACCACACAATGAACGTCTCTATTTACATTTCAGAGTTCTTTTCATGCCTAATATGCCCATGTGAATGTACCAAACATGAGTGAAGCGTGAATAATATGTGACTATTTTTTCTTTTTTTTTTCCCTATATTGCTCAGCACTCTATTTTGCTAACTCTTCCCAAGAGCAAGAAGGAAACCATTTCCCTGCCCCCTTCCTCTTTGTTTCTTTTTCTTCTTATTCAGGACGAGGCTTGTAGTGAATGTTAGGACTATTGTGCTATATTCATCAGTTCTACTTGGCACAGCTCGTGTGAATCGAGGCTCTATTCTCTATGAGAAAAGATATTTCCCTTTATAGTGTTCTAAGTCAATTATTGTGTTGGCCTTATGTATTTTTTGCCTTCCAGTCAGACACATGATAAGTATTTTCCCTAAAGCCCTTTTTATTATTTGTCATATTATAAAGACCAGCATACCTTAAACATACATATAGTTTGGTTCATGCATACTTAGCGCACACTGAAAAAGGTCGTGAAAGATAACATAGCACCTTGTTCTTATAAATAAAGGACAAGATCTGATGGACAACTCTTATCACTGTCAATATAAGGAGGTTAACAAAGAACCTACAAAATTTTTGTGTTTGCATAGGACAGTGACCGTTTTTCCCTTAAACAAATAAGGTCAGTTCCTTCAACCAAGGGTTGACTCTCAACTGAACACACCGTGAAGCCTCAGAGGAACATGAAGAATGAAGCAAAAGACATACAGTTGTTTTAGTACAGAATGCTGGAAAAACAATCTCTACCCTGTTAAAAACCTTTGGGCTTGATTGCATAGATGCTCTGAGCACAAAAATCCACCAGGTTTCAGTGTTAATGATATTTTGTTTGTTTTATTTGGGAGTAGATGGGATGCAAAGCCAGTGGGAGTTTTCTGGTTCTTTTTTCCATACAACGCAGGTATAAAGCTCATTGTATTCCAGTGCTAATCCCACTGGACACCAGTTTAAGTTTCAAGTGCAGTCAGGCCCAAATTAGACCAGCTAAAATATCTACAGAAGCCTCCTGGTTTCAGCACACAATGTTGTCATGTCCCATGGGGCAGAGCCAACAAACACTGCAACATGGTGCACCAACCCAACTCATCTTGTGCGAGAGGGAGGGTCTTTACCGTCAACGTCAAAAGTACAAGTCCTCAATTTCTGCTCCAAGCGGAGGTTATGCAGCAGAAATTGCTGCAATATCCTACTACAAGATTACTGTAAATGCAATGCATGTTTTCTTCAGGCCTCCCCAGCACAGTTTTACCCCTAGTCACCACAATATGAGCCCAATGCAGTCCTTAGTCCAAGACCATCTCTTCTGTTGCTTCTGTGAAACCAATACAAATAGAAATTAATTGTATTAGAAGTTGGCAGTTGTGCATACAATCACTGACCCTGGAAAACAACTGGAAATTAAGAGAGTTCAAGGACACCTCTCCTAGAAGGACTAGGTTTTAATGGGAATAGTTAAAAAGAATTTGACTTAATAAAATTAAAGATGCAATACAATGAGTAAGCAAAGAATGATTTAATACAGACTTCTTATAGAAAATGCATACTGTCTAAGCAGAACGAAAAAATTAACAAAAGAAATCATAAATACCTAAAGATAAAAGAGAAAGGTTTCTGCAGAACTCTAGTAGGGAATTTACCAATGAGGGCTGAAAACCTTACTTAACTTCAATTCAGGGACTAACTGTCAAAGAGATTTTCACAAGTTCTGTAGATGGGAACTTCTGCGTGAACAGGGGTTCACTGCTGCAGGAACACCAGCTTGGTGCCAGGCTCTTCTTTTATGCCAGACCTTAACAGTGTTGTCACTAACAGTAAATGATTTAATTATATAAGGCAAAAAGACATGATAATGCAATCTTATCTTAATCTAAGTATGTTAAAAATTGCATCTACTGGCTAGTTTGTTGATCAAGCTGCTTCTCTTCAGTTGTTGCCTGCAAAACACTAAGGCTTGTTTTTCCTCTCCTACCACTTCTGTTTCTCAGTTGTCTTATTTCCCATTGCCCTAACTCAAGCTGAGGTGACAAACACTGCCTAGGATTGTTACTAGTAGCTGCTAAACCAGTACTCATATTTTTCCTCCTCCAATCTTTAGTGAACATCCTATGTTAGTTCTTATGTTATCTCATGGTAACTACTGCATGTAGGCCTACTAAAAAAGCTAAGATTAAATGAGAAGTAGCTAGATGTTTCTTATCCAAACAAGAGATGCACATTCCACTATTATGTGCAATTTTCTTTGAGTTGTATTTTGGAAACCCATTTGACAGTGTATATTCCCAGTGCATGCTCTGTTTAAAAAAAAAAAAAAAGGTAATGTTTTTGTGAGGATCTGTTTTCTTTGCATTTCAGTTGCTTTCTCATAGCATTTGTGATCAAAACCCCATAATGCTGCTTGTGCAGTGAACCTTCTGAATAAAAAGATCTGGAATTAAAAGTTCTGTTAATACTCTAAGGATACTGTTTGCTCACAGGGTCCCAAATGCAAAGCAAGATTTGTTAGTCGCTGCAAGAAATTTCTAATAATTCAGCTTGCAGGACTGGATGGGAATAGAGGGGGAACAGTCTTTGTGAGGACTAAAGGCAACAGGGGATGCCTTCTCCCTCAGCCCTAAAGATATTCCCCATAAGAATTGGAGGTTTTCCTGCCTCTGAACATTTTGGAGTGACGTAACTACACAAATACAACTTCATCGGTGCAAATTGCTAGGGAGCTCTAATCGCTCCCAGGTACAACTATGTGTCAGCACAATTAAACACAGATGCCAATTAAGCCCATGCATAATTAAGCACAGAATTGGAGCTTTATAGCAAAATGCTTCAATAGGACCAGAATTTCAGTTTTCTTTTCCTTCCTAAAAGGAGTCACCAGGAAGGGTCTAGAGGAGACGGAGGCATCTTCATAGATGAAAAAGAGATGAGAGGCCTTGGGAAGACCTACAGGGAATAAGAAAACCGACAGTCTAAAGCTTCAAAAGCACAGCAGCTTTCTTCTTTAGCTGCACAGAAAAATCAATGCTAGGGCCTTGTATCCTCCTATCCTGAAAGGAAGCAAGAAACACAAAGGCAAAACAGCATAAATACCAGCCATCTGCTTGGGGGGAGCTGCCAGTCTCATGGTTTCCAATAGGTGATGGACAGACACAAGCCCATCCTTCTGGCAGGTGGGGCAGCGGCAAACTTTTGTTCCTGCTTTGCCTCAACTCACAAATGCCACCTTTCGATCAAGAAGTTGTTAGAGTGGCTTGATTCTACCACATGCCAGAAAAAACCCTGTCTCCAAAGTATTTAACAGCATAACTATTTTATATATAGCTAGCCCCTTGCACAACAGCTGAGTAAAACAAGGGAAACTCTTTCAACTTCCTCTTCTCCACAGTTTTCANGTGTGTGGGTGTGTGTGTGTAGATTCAACTGCCTCCTAATTGTTCCCTGGCTTCCCGTCAAAAAGGTCTGGACCTAAATCCCAGGAAACTTCTCACTCCCTGTCTGAGGCAGGACTCAGGAGAATAGCTGGCTACAATCAACAGTGCTGCAGCAGAGACTTGTTAAAATACATGCTTGCTTTGCTATCTTCTACTGAGAAGTGCCAGTATATTAAAGCAGCACATAACAGTTACAGCAGAAAAGTATTAGTAATTCTAAGTGCTGAAAATCACCAACTAATTTACCTTTTAGCTTCTCTGACAATTGCTAGCAAGAATTATCTCCCTTTAAAAAGAAAACCAGATGGATGGAATAAAAAGGTCTACATAGAAATTTATCACAGTACAATTCAAAACCATGGCACAGTGTGGTTTAAAACAGAAGAGCCCATTTTTCACAACGCCATCATTTTTCATCTTGATTTCAGTTCCAAGGGTTGATGATGCCATAACACCTGCGATGGTGAAACAGGGTGGCCCTAGAGTCATTATTCTTCATATCCTTCTCAATGCTATATCACAACCTTCAAAATTGATAAGCAGTTTCTTTTGGTGCAAGCCCAAAGGCTATTTATCCCATAGTAGTTTTCCAAAATCATATTTGGTACTCAAGTTTGCTTAATTTTCCCAGAAAAAGCAACCCTTCTTTGCCTCCTGGAGCAATGACAAAGTTGTCCAGCATGGAAGACAGAGCCTGAGTAGCTACCCCTTCACGTGGTGGCCACTACCAGACCATGACTGAGGGAAATAAACATCAGAATACGTAACAGGCTATGTCATTCTATAAAGTTGCCATTGTGTCCAGCTTGCTTCCCACCATTGTCAGCATAAAACTATTAAAAATACATAATGCTTTTCCAGGTTGCTTCAATATATGTGATAAGATCTCCCCTATAAAGGTTTTCCTCTTCAAATCCTGCTCAGATTTCCTTTGACAGCAGGGGACATAAAAAAAAAGTAGTACATTTGAGGCTGACTTCTTTGAGAAAAAGGTGAAGTCTCATCTCTTACTTTTCTGTCACATTGCTGATACTCAGTTGAGTCTCCCACTCAGCACTGGGATCATCCAAGATATCAGCTGCTCCCACTGATTCGGAAACTTGAAAATCCATTCTGAAAGCAGCAAGCAGGACTGGAAGGGCAAATCCTGTTTATCTGGCTTTAAGGCAGAACCGCACATTGAATCAGTCCTTCTTCCTGCAAAAAAGCACGAAGCATAGATGTGGTTGCATCAGCAGCTCACTTGGGGAGATCCAGTCAGACTGCAACGTATCAGATAAATTAAAAGACCAAGCATAGCACAATGCCCTCCGTCCTGTTGAGAACTGGTAGGTTTGATGATCAAACTGTCTCAAAATCAGACTGCTTACTAGAAGCATCTCTGCACATGAATATCTGGTGCCTACCCACAGGCGCTCAAGCTTGACCAAGTCACACAGCCTAAAAATGTCAAGATCACCAAGGAAATTCTGTGAAAAACCAGGAATAAAACCCTTATTGTCCTATCACTACAAGGCTTGCTTTCTTCCTTTCTTATAGTAATTCTTTTTGTACAGATTTAACAAGCTAAATCTTCAAGACCTTCCTAAAACAGATTTGGATCCAAGCTGCTCTGCATACTAGCTGGCATAACTGACGTCAGAATTCAGACTTTCATTCTTCTTCATTCCTTTCCAGGCAGCCCTCCCGCTCCTTTAAAATAAAGTGTAGATGCCAGTTACAGAATTAAGGGTTCATCTCAACAGAACTAAGTAGGAGTGCATTTTTTTGCCATACTTTTTGCCTTAATAGCACCATGGTATTTCTGGAAAGTAATGGTGGCTTTTACAACTAATGATCATTTTAGAAAAAGAAGTAAGGCTTTGCTTTGCTTTCCCTAATAGGATTCAAGAAACACAGTGTGCAGTAGAAACCTCTGTTGTGCACCTCAGTCTCCCACAGAGATAATTACTGGGGCACACGTGTTTAACAGAAGAGCCATCACCACCTTTCTATTCCCAAGGAGAGGAAAGACCACTGGAAGGAATTCATGACAGTTATTAGGCCACAGGTTTCTTGTGCTCAGAAAGGATCACCAAGCTCTTAACTCCTTAAAGAAATGGTGTTGAGAAAGCTCAAGGGCTTGCTTCTGCGCCAGGGAGGAATACTCTGAGGAACAACCCCTGACTTGAATGCCAACTGGGGGCTACCTGGCTGCGGAGCAGCACTGCTGAGAAGGACCTCAGGGTGGTGGTGAGCAGCAACCTGGGCACCAGCCACAGCCTCCCTGGCAGCCAGGAATGCCAGCAGCATCCCGGACTGCACCACCAGTGTCACGGGCAGCATATCAAGGACAGTGATTATTTCCTTTTACTTGGCATTCATGAGACTGCACCTGGAATATGGCATCCAGTTCTGGCCCAAGAGCAAGAACAAGGACAGTCACATAGAACAAGCCCAGAGGAGGAGGGCCAGGGGCTGGCACAAAGGTCTGAGGAGGCACTGAGGAACCAAGGCTTGTTCAGCCTTGAGAAGGGATGGCTTTGGGGACCTGTCAGCAGATGTCCAAAGCCTTTGAGAAGAGGTAAGGTGGGAGGTGCACAGCAGAGAGACAATGGCCACAAATTGAAACAGGAATAAAAGGTGGAAAACTTCCCATTGGGACAGTCAGGCAGTGGCTCAGGTTGCTGAGGGAGGTTGTGTAAACTCGGTCCTTGGAGGATTTCAGGACCTGACTAGATAAAGCCCTGAGCAACCTGGTCTGATGTCATCGCTAATCCTGCTTTGGGCAGGAGGTTGAACTAGAGACCTCTTGAGGTCCCTTCTAACCAAAATGGTTTTATAAAAAATTACGAAGCAATAAAAATTGCAAGGTATCTACACAAACAAGTAAGAAAAATCCACCCCTTGTCACAGTAGAACTGCAAAGTTTTAAGAAGCAGGATTTTTCAGATGCAATGTATAAAACCAAAACCAAACACCCCCCCTCTTCCTCAACAACATGTAATATTGAGACATTATACTAAAATCTACTCCAGGTATCATTATCCAACACTTAAACTTTGTCCTGCCCAGTCACTTCAGAGATTAATGCATTTGGGATTCAGAAGAAAGAAATCCTTTCCTTTCTTCTGGCAGGTATTCATAGCAAAGCAAAGAAAGGAGTGTATTATTAAAGCTTAACTGTTGTTGAAGCTTTTGACATAGGACTTCTGCCTGTTTCTTCCAAGAAAATCCCTGCTCCCCTGCTCTACAAACATAAAACCAGACTAAATCCTCTAGTGTCATCTAGGGAGATTTTTATCCTGTTTACACTGGCCTGAGTCTGAACAACTGCCCAAGAAAGAAATTCTTCTTGATCTATACCACAGGGACTGAGAAACGCACACCCTGCTGAATTTCAGCATAAATGACTGTACAAGAAAAAAAACAATCAAGCTAGGTATTGCTTAAGAAGAATGAAAAGGCATCAAAAGAATGCAGGTAGTGCATATCACTCTTTGTTGGCATAGTTAGGAAGCTGCATAACACTCTCAGTCCCAAATTTACATGCCACGTAAGTTGGCCAAAGGGTCCCGTGGGACCTGAGCAGGGAAGGCTGCTCTCCACCACCTGCACAAGGACTTCTAAAGTCCTCTCAGCTCTACAGGGATATGCATGAAATGTCCAGAGTGCTTATTGCAGGTCCCATCAAAGGGCCAGACAGGGTACTGCCTTCTCACAGAAATTAAAGGAGTCAGAAACCACTTGCAGTTCATACTGCTGCTTTAGCTCTTTTAATATCGAGAACCATGGGCCTGGCTTCATTCTTCATAATGACCTAGATCGGCGATGATCAAATTGAGAAAGATGTGCAGGATCAGGTTCCACATGAAGAAGAGTTTTTAACTGGATCCTGGGTGTATTATAGGTTTTTGATCTGGAAACACCATCCATATGGCAACTTATAGGGTGAAGAGTAAGCTCTGTGCTGAAAACTTACCACATTCCATACTTTGAAATGCTACACTCTGTTTTCAGATTAACTCCCTTTCTTGCTTGGGTAATGCAAGTTTAAATACTCCTTCATATATATCTGTATTTTAAAAAGCATTCCAGAATGAGTCCCCTCCACCCCACAAGAAAAATGCTTTGGGGAATTTGCAGGAGGATTAGAGCTTTAACATCAACATGCAGAATAAAATATTAAAATCATATAATGCTTTTTCAGAAACCAGCCTTTCAAAAAGTGGCATTTTCTTTGGCAGTTCTGTGGTAGAAAGCCCTGCCCATGAATCTCCTCTGCTTTGAAGTCTTAGCACTTTTGCAAAATAGGAAATTTTGAATCTGGAGCATAGGGACTGTAATTATAGTCCATCATTCAAAATAAGGGGGAATAAAAAGCACATGCTTCCTTGAGTCTTAAAGCTGCAATGGTCATGACCATGAAGGAGGTGGTAAAGCCTCGGGATAAAATTCCAGCTTTGCTGAAGTGGGCTCTACCATAAGATTTCACACTTAGGATTTCACTCTAAGGGCTTGAACCTGGACTTGTGCTGGTGTAGGTCTCGTTTTGATGTTGGCATGCAATGATGCACAACTCCCACATTTCAAAGGGAAAAGCCCTGGGTGCAAAATCCTTCTTTTCCTCTGCCTCAGCCACACAAAAAAAAGCATTCAAGTCTTTAGTTAAGTCAATAATATGGGAATTTTCAATAAACAGAAAATAAATTTTTGTATGTTCAAGAAGAACAAATTTCAATTCTAGGTAATATTTAGCAGCCTGTAATTACAAGAAGTTTACAAAGATTTCCTTGCAAAACACAAGGGGTAATTAAACTTTTTCCTTCAGAGCAAATATGATATCATTCACTATAACCAAAGTTATAAGTGGGGTTAATGAAGAATTTTATTATGTGTGTTTCTTCTCAGGAGGGTGCTGTGTGTCTCCAACATATCCCTCTAGACAGGGAAAGATGTTCCAGAAGCAGATCTAGTGTTTATAATGGGGAAGAAGGCCAATGATCATGAACAATTGTGTGAAAAAAAGATTAAAAATAGTATTTTTCCATTGCATATACATCCTAGTAAAAGTAAGAAGGAACTATTAGCACTCAGAGGATTTAAACCTTCCCTTTCTTCTAACATTTCCAGTGCGAATGTTGGGTGTTCCTACCAACAATCAGTGACAGAAAGAAAAATAAAGAATAACATTTAAAAAGGGAAATCCCATTGCTCAGTTTTGCTTGTCTGCAAAAAATGTATCGCACACAAAGGAAGACAAAGGAAGTCAAAAGAGAAAGCAACAGTTTTTCTCACTGTGGTGGGAAGCAGAAGAAAACCTATGATGCATTTGCTGGTAACCCCTTGCATACCGTCCCAAAGTATGATGTAATAGCAGCTCTCAACTGCATTTAGGAACAATTTCACCTTTACTATACTTGCAGCAAAAACCTTCACGAACAGTGCCTCATTACAACATATTGTCATGCTTATGCAGCATCATCACGTGTCATGCTGTATAGGCATGCATAGTGATACTCTAAAGATCAGTGATACAGGTCAGACATGATAAGTATTTACCACTTGGTTCAAAAGGGAGTGCATTTTAACGTTACTGCTATCTAGTCTTATCGCATATATTTTGTTAAGTATTCATACCTTGCTTGCAAATTATGTTTTGCATCATGCCTGTAACCCTGTAATTCTGGTTGGATCAGATCATCTGCCACAGATTGTTACCAAGACTTGCCCAGAAGAAATACAGTTTTAGAAAAGCTTTTTTAGAAGTCTCTCAGGTCATTCCTTCTTACCTCTCATCAATTCCAGTACAGGACTATAGCTAGAACCCAGGAGCACCTGTCAATACAGTACATTGCACTTGGCATATAATTTATGTACCCTTTTGCAACAGGCAATATTATGTTGTTGTTATGTTCAATTGTGCCTTGAGTAAATCTCAGCAAGATATTATGAACATTTCAGTTTTAGATCTATTCTCAAAGATGTTCTCCTTGGGTAGTTCTCATGCCCCATAATTTACCTACATTTTAATCTACTTTAAAGGATTAAACCTCAAATGTCCTTGTTCTACTCAAAGAGAATTAAAGTTACCGGAAATGCTAAAGCCTGTAATATCATCATCTTCTTTTCTGCCATGTTTATGGTCATTCCCTGTCCTGTGATACATGGTGGAGTCATTCCCCTGAAAGCCAAGATGGAACAGCATAGAAGGAAACAGGTTCTTCTAAACTATTGCGATGCTTTAAATGACATGTAACTCTTATGGTCATTGACTGTGAGTAACGAAGTAGTCAGTTAAGTGACAATAGGTCCTGGTTTCAGATTATGCTAACTCCTCTGGGGTCATTTGGACTAATAAATGAGGTAAGATCTTTCCCTGACATCTATTCCACCCCAAAAAATGAGAGATCAAATTATTTCAGACAAGCACAATATAATAGTATTACACCATGTTGCACTGGATCACCTAATGCTTCCAGACTCATGCAGACCTCTTCCTTCGCTGCTCCAGTCCCTTCAGAAGTAAACGGACCAAATAGTTTGGGTGCAAGCTCTTCCACTATGTAGAATACATCCACATAGTCTTAAAGCTGATACCTGACAAAGCGTCAGAACTCAAGAGCATCAGTAATTTACTGTAGTTCAAAATTAAATAGTCCTTATACCAGGTAGCAGCAGAAAAATGTGGTCCAAAAGAAGTTAGGGAAGAACAGTATTTACTGCATGCTCCATGTTGTCACTTTCATTAAGATCATGAGGATCTACTATTTGTCTTACTGTAGGTTTAGACATTCTAGAAAAAAACCCCCAAACCATCAGGGCCTAAAGAAAGAAAGAATAGTTCTCATTTGGTGTGCCTATTTAAAGATAAACAAACCCCTTGCTTACACATGCTCTTTCCTCATCTTTCTGACACTATTGGCTTTTGGTTTATGTGCTTTTTAAATCCTGCCTGAAGAAAACACTTTCCTAATTCAGGCCTAAATAGTTCAGAATGCAAAACTGAGGGCTAAAACACAATGACAGGATCATCAGCATGCAGCAGGAAACAAGAGAAAAGGAGAGGAGAGCAGCAAGGATGAGGGTGCTCTGGAGCCCCAAAGCCTTCTTGGTGTTATCTTGGACCTCCATTGTGGTGTGCCCCCTGCAAATACAACTAGGAACAGTATTTTTAGAACACAGGAATAAAGCTTTTCTTCACCCCACGTATTGAGTCTGGTCAGCTTATTTGTCCTTAACTTAGTCATAAATGCTGGAGTGGAAGATAACATCTGACTCACTTCCACAGTAATTGATTGTGATTTCATAAAAGCGTCGTTATGTCATTGATTCAGACAGAAGGAAATTGAAATAGATAAATAATACTTAACAATTACACATATACCAACTATAATCATACTATGTACTTGTAAAACCCTTCATTTAAGGAATTACACCACATCTGATTAAATATGATGGAAGATACATGGAAAGCGCATGTAATAATGTTTTTTAGCAGTGGCAAGTGTTCCTACTTGCTAAGTAGTTCGAGTATAACACGGACAGACACTCTAGGATCAAGGAGATCCACCTCCAAATCTCCCCAGCAACAGAAGTTTCTCCTGAAACTTTTAATGAGTCTCTTCTAATCACATTATCTGTGAAATGATTTTCTCTAGTCTAAGAAACTCCAGTATTTCAGGAACTTTCCTCAGTTTGTGTCAGTGCCATTGGCTCTTCACTGGGTTAGCAGAGACCAAGCCTGAATGCCTTGATACAGATCAAGAATCCGAATGTGATCTTCTAAACTTCAGGATGCTTTGTGGGGATGGAAATGACTGGCTTGGCTACAAGACTTTTCCTTTGAAAATTCTCTTCTGTAATCAAAATTCTCATCCCAATAACAGATTTCCATTCCTAACTTTTCAGAAGCACGGATAGTCAGAAATCACTCTTGAGTTCAATTCCTCCAAATGGAGGCAACATTTCTCTTGGTGTGTTTACAACCCACAACACTATGAAATATGCATTTAGCTTTGCTAAGGCAAAACACCCCAGAAAATGGCATATTCAGGACCCCACAAATAGAGCTTCCTTCAGCTGCCTGCAGAAGAGAGATGAAAATCCTTGTGAGACCAATCCAGAGTGCAGACTGGACCAGGTAAAATAAGAAAGCCTTGGGTTTGTTAGACTAGNCTGGACCAGGTAAAATAAGAAAGCCTTGGGTTTGTTTAAAAAAAAAAAAAAAACCAAAACGTAATTTCACCTTTCTGGTTGCATAGCATGGCCCCACAAGCAATTGCTCAGGCTCCTGTTTGGAAGAGGAGGGCAGCACAAACAAACCACGCTCTAATTTAGCTGGTCCTGTATTCTAGTTCTGTTTTAGTCAGCAGCAAATCTCACTTTTACTTTATCAGATCTTAAGTTTATACATGTTTGCTTCTATTTGTCACTTCAAAAACTCAGTTTGTCATAACTGGTTCCCAGTCTGAGTTTCCCCTTAAGCACTTCAAATGCTCTCTGTCTAGACATTACTTCTACATCTCAGGTCAAAATTACTTTCTCAGTTGTGCTCAGCTCTGGGCAATAACTCCCTCCTGTGTGGTAAATGCTACAAAGACCTTCCTCTTCAAAAACTGAAAGAAGGATAAAAGAGGTATTTTCCTCACATAGAAGTAGCCCTCCCCTCCCTTTGTAGACCCAAAGAAAAATGTTTACAAATGAGTTTTCATTGAAACTCTTCCCACTTTCATTTGCTTATGTTTTCATTTTGAGATGTGTTACAAAAAGGAGCAGAAAAACAAGTTTCTGTATTTGGTTGGTTGTTTTGAAATCCATCAAAAGTTTTTTTCTCCTCAATTTTGTATCCAAAATGTTTTCCAGGAAAAGAACATAAAAAGTAATAGAAAGCAATTCCGGCTTCTCTTCTCTCCACTAGGAATTAGAAAAAAAAAAAAAAAAAGAGGAAATTATAGTCTCTCTACACACATATATACACTGACTCTTTTATCTTCTCCATTAGAAATCTAGGACATTTAAGTGCATTTTACTACCCTATTCATTTCCCTTCATGATTTTATTCATGTTTGCAGAAAATGAAGTCTATTTTCAGTAGGCACTTCATAAAAGCATAAGCATTTTAAGAGTTCGTTTGGCAGAACACCTTATCAGAAGTTGCTCCTGTTCATAGGAGTCAGACACGGCATTCTCAGGCACAGCGCAGCCCTGCTCTGTAAGCAGCTCCATAAAGAAAGAGAGATTCAACTTTGCCCATTACTTCTTTCTTCAATAAAATTAACTGAAGGGTTGAAATTTCAAGCGTTGGTATGTGTTCTGCCAAGACTAGCGAGTGACTTCTGTCTTCAGAAGCAAGGAGGTAACTCCACCCTCACCAAGCGTGATAGCTGCTGACATCAGAAAGGAGCCTGGAACACCTTCAAAGTCAGGCTCAGCCTTTACTTCACAGATGCAAATCCAGAGGAACGCCTTGTATCCCTGGAATTGCATTAACGTCCCATATTGGATGTTGGGTTTGGTCCATGTACATCAATAAAACTATTTTCAAGTCGAATCTTGGTTACTGGGGACAACAGAGGTGTTTGGGTACACCAGGAGTCCAGCACAGAACCAACCTGGGCATGCTGAAACATAATGAATGCCTCTGTGTGGAGGAGAGGAAAAGGAAATTCTTCACACATATAGAAACCAGATTTTTATTGTTTGAAAAGGGTTCTTTTAAGGACACTCCACAAGGACAGGTTTGGGAGTTTTTTTGATAGCTGCTATGTCACTTCCTTCTTGTCTAGCAAAAGATGAATTCATGCTTTTTGACAAACTCCTACTCACAACTCAGATAATTCCTAGCCAGCCATCACATACCATACAATTTAAAACAGCATAAAAATAAAATAATGTGGAAAGTTCAGACTTTTTAAGAGCAACCTTTTACAATTTCAGCTCAAACTTGCTGTCAGCAAAGAAAGTTGGCGCTCTGGGGCTTTCAACAGTGGCAGACTTAGCTTTCAGCTCTGGACACTTGATCCAAAAAGAGCTTATTTTCAGGTCAGTTCTTCTGAAAGTCTAAGCCTAATGGTAGAGGACACTACAACTATACCATCGTGTAAAGACCATTTGAAGTTATAAGCTTAAGCTATTTTTTTTAATAGGAAATACTGGACAATATGTACACTTGGCTAACTGGTGTATACATTTGGGAATTGGAACAAGGAAGAAAGATAAGAAAGATCTCATTGTACTAACGGATATTGGCCTAATGCTTTTGGGAGTTCTGCAAGCTGCAGAACTGCAAACCCCATCAACTGCAAACCCGGCCTTGGTGAACTTAGTAATGCAAGGGAGCATCAGAGCTTACAATGTAAGAGAGAGATGACTCCTAGAACACAAGACATGGAAGGTTAACACAAGCCGATGAGGAAGCATTTTTAGTACCTGAACATTTACTGACACTTTTGTTGCAAATATAAAGGGGCAGTTTAGTTGTAGGATACAAGAGGGAGACCATAGAAATGCCTTATCTGAAAACTACTAACAGCAAAGCATGTCCTTTTGAGACCTATTATCCATATGTATTTAAGTTCTTATTGCTGCTTTAAAACCAAAAGTGTCTCCGTGAAAGCCCTAGATACCTTAAGTAATGGAGACTGACTAAGAGCTATCGATGCAGAAGAGCCCACAGAAACAATCTGCTCATGTTCAAGCTGATGTTTTTGGGCACTCTAACTTCTGTCACTGCTGAATGTGATCAGTCCTAACACTGTAAGGAAAGCTGGAGGTATCTATAGGCAGAAACCTATTGATCTGAGTTTGAATGGGTTTAAGGTCCCCTCCCAACAAGATGGTGAGATAAAGAATGGCTAGTAACTTGTCGGCAGCCTGGGCCATGTCTGCAGTTGTGCAGATCACACAACAGCAGGCATTAATACTCCAGTCTACCACTGCTCCCTCCCTTACCTTAGCTCTGCTTGTCTCCTAGCATGCTTTAAAAGGAGAAATGGCACAGGGGAGAACTGGGCAGTTTGGGGCACATCAGAAACCCCTGGTGGGATGGAGCAGGGAAGGGAGGAAAGGAGCAGCGAGAGACACATGCAATCCCCTGCAGTGAGAGCAGAGAGGAGGCTGCTCTACAGCAAAGGGCAGTGCTCACAGTCCCTGCCAGGCAGCTGCGGGACACTCACTCTGAAAAGAAGGATGGTAAGACACACAGAAAGTTTGTAGTCACAAGATGTACTGCAATGCAAAAATCCTCCCAGGCGCCATGAAATACAGCCGATGGGAGAAAAAAAGCGTGTAATGTTGTAGTTCAAATGCAAAACCAAGTTGTGCCTGTTCTTAGTAGGTGACCTCTTAGGTGTACATACGCACGCACGCATAGCAAGATGAGACAGTTGTGTGCAAAGGAAGAGCCAGCACCAGTGATTGGATATAAAATGACACGCCTTTCTGAAATAAGGGTTAGATTAACAGGCTTTTAGGGTAAGCCGTTGCAGTCCATCTAATCTCACAAAGGCTACAAAGCTGTAGAGCTGGAAACTAAGGATTAAATCTGAATATGGTTCTAGATCAATTTTGACAAAAACTTCCAGAAAACTCATCCGAGATGGCAACAGCCACTGTGCAAAGACTTCCAGGGCTGTGTCAAGGCTCTTCTCAGGTCAGACTCCAGCTCCAAGAGGAGGTGGACCATCTTCTTCGAGTTTCAGATCCTACCTAGAACCACCATCTGCACCTGGGGATTGACATCTGGAAAATACATGCATACATGCAACAGGGAAGAAGCACAATATGCAACTTGAATTTCTCTCCAGGGGAAAAGAAAATAGCAGGAGGCAAGAAAAAGAAGAGATTATATGGAATAAAGTATATGAAATAAAGTAGGGAGGAGGTGGTTGCAATAAATGTATCAGCCCATGAACAGCACTTTCCAGTTTGGAGGCAATAGAAGTGCAGTCATGAGCAAGATTCAAGGTGTGACAGAAAAAGTGAGAGAGGTTAATTGCAAAGAAGAAAAACACCAGATGTGAAGCACCAGCTCACAAAATCATATGAGTTTTGCCACTGATTTCAGTGCAGCCAAGCCTTTGCTGCAGGTTTCTTTAGGGCAAGCTGTGGTAATTTCCTTGAGCTGCAAAGGAAAGTGTGGGATTTCCTCTCTTTCCCTCCCTTGAGACATTTTCAGGTTTACTGAATAAAGCACAATGAGGATTTTGCATATGCCAGGGTAAATCACAGCCTTTGTGTAACTTCCCCTGCATCTACTGGTAGAGTATTTGCACCAGGGTTAACTTTGGCTTGGTAACCTCAGTGGACGTCTCGCTCGTGTTGGCAGTCCCTCACAGAGTTTGTTCCTGCCACAATGCATTATCTGGAAATCTCAGGTCTCTGTTAAAGATTGATTTCCAAAGATCTCTTAAGTCAAGTTCATTATGCTGCACCACAGTCCAGGACAGAAGACAAAGGCAGTACATTTCATTAGAACGACTAAAAGTTACAGAATATGGTACAGGCATTAATATCTAGGACATCTGCTCTCCCAAACCCATGGCAAATTTACTTTTACATTATGAGGAAACCCTCAAAACAGAACCCAATAGATGCTACAGAAATAACTGTACTCCCTTCAAGCCTCAATGCCATGCATGTAGAATATGCAGCTCTCTTTCTGCACTGAGGCAGAAAAGGAAACTTTCACGTTTCGCTTGAGATCCTAGTTTGGAGCCTCTGAAACAGCACTAGTGCCTGCACCAGCATTTGTCTTTGTTGTACTAGCTTTTCCTTTCTGCAGGTTTTACATCGCCTCAGGGTTCTTTCCCTTCCCCTCCTCCTCTGGTTTGCAGCCAGCTCGCTCAGATAATTTCACTATTATCACCCCTTAGGTCAAGAGCTGCAACATGTCTTCAGCAAGTTCCACAGAGAAAGCCAAAAGAAACATGCATTGCACAGTCTTGCAACCAGCAGCCTTTGGCATATGCCCTCTGTCATGAGCCTCTGATCAGGCAGTCAAGATTATATCCTTCTCACACCCTTTGCTCTGGGCTTGCTGAGGTGGTTTCTGTCTTCTGAACTCCCCCATGAAAGCCAGATACCAGCCTGTTGACATCCTCATGATTCATTTGTAAGCACATTCAAATCAATACAGTTAACATTCAGGTAGTATGAACTTGTGTAAAGAAGTTTACACAACATTCAGATTTTTTATGAAACAAAATCAAGAAACAGATACATGAGAACTAATCTCTGGAAAAACCTCAATTTTATTATTTGTTCCTCCCTTGGGTTCTTCTCTGCTTTCTCTCCTGTTCTGCATGGTTTCAAAACTCTTTCTTACTTTGTGGAAATATTCTCATCCTTGACTCCTGCCCTCCAGCCTCAAGGGTTTTTCTGTTTTGCAGAGCCAGCGTGGGCCAGGGGAGGCAGGCACTTCCACCGGCAGCCAAGGGGCTACTGTATTTTCAGTAGGGACTCAGCCCAAAGCAAACCCCACAGGGCAGGGCTGGCAGTGACAGCTTTTGTAGTCGCGGCACTGTACAGCCACACTGGTTTTGAGCTGTGCTCTCCATAATGAATGATCTGCAAGGGGGAAAAGTGAGGTGTCGCAGCACCCAATTTTTATTGTTTCTCTCCTTCTAACATCTTTAACTTCTGAGGACACTTTCCCTGCAGCTCCAGATTCAAGCCCAAAATCCCATGCTTTTTTCACGGGAAAACCAACAACTATTCCTTGCTCCTGAATAGCTTGCAAGAGCCTGAACATTGCTTTTCCAACACAGATTAATCAGTATTTCCATAGGGGAGAAAAGAATGGTCTACAGTAATACTTTGACTAATATTCAAGGATACCAAACAACAAATAGCATCCAGGCAGAAATGAAATCTAAAAGGAATCTCTCATTCTGCCACCCACAGCTTCCTAACCCAGGCACACCAGCAAAGGCACAGAACTAGAAAGAGTTCCCATGGCCGTTTTCATTAGGAAAATCATAATAAGATTTTGTGAATGAGGTAACAATTCATATTACGGTAGGAAAATCATATTATGATTGTTATCTCATTCACAAAACACATGATAACTGTACCCTGCATCTTCTCAGAAGACCAGTGAATTGCTTGTTTGCACTATAGCAAAGGAGAGCAAGTGCTATGTTTGGGACTGTTGCCATGGTTGAATTTTCAAATGCGCTGATTTTTTACTTCTTTAGTTAAGTTGTCTGCTTGTTCAAAAACACTAACCTATGAGGAAAGGAGTTTGCTGGTTACCATTATATTGTTTAGTGCAGTGTCTATGGAGCATCTTAAAATATTGGTAAATATAATGCTAGAGTAGCACCAGCAAACCTGTAATTGAAAGAGTCACAAGGGACAACTATAATAAAAACTGGCAGCACAGATCCCTGGATTAGCTAGGCTGAATTTCTTCAGTTTATAAGGGCTTTGGAAAACACTGCAGAAAGAATTTTGAGACGCACTTGGTTTTAATTTCTCTACACATTGCCCAGAAGTCAACTAAATCACTGCTAACAGCTGCTGGAAAACCCACGTGATGCAGAGTCAAATTTTTTTTAACCTGATCACTTCAAACCTCCTCTGTGATTTTTTGGTGCTTGCTGTGTCTGTCATCTGGAGTTTGTATAAGTTTCAAAGAACCCCAAACCTCACTTGAGGCTTGCAGGTGAACAGAAAACATCATGACCATACTGCTCTTCTTTGGGAAACAGCTGTCAAGTTAAGAAAAATATCTTCTATTCTTAAATATTTTTCTCTGCCCACTGCTTTCAGTTGTCATCAGTAACTCAGAGTCAAGTAATTAGTCTAGAAGGTTGATCAGGATGCAGCACTCACACCATAATTCTTAGGGGAAAAAAAAAGAAATTAGAAAAGACCATCTCCAGTGAGTATTACTGCTATGCAGTCAAGAGCAGGGAGTCAGAGTGTCTGCTCCTTACCTGGAGGCTGCAATAATTGTATCGTGTGATCTTCCTGGCACCTGCTAGCTTGATGAAATAATAACCCAGAGCTGCTCCCGCTCCCTTCCATGATCTCATGTGTTAGCTGCCACGCAAGCTCTTGTTTTGACTCATGTGGAAGAGGGCTAGTGCCAGTCTCCATCCTCTGCACCGGCCACAAAGCAAAGGGAAAACAATGAGGTCTGAACGTATCACTCATTAATGACTGCCAGGGTTTCCTTTCACTTGAGATTGCAATGCTCGGAGTTAAGAAGTTTTATTGCTATCATGTCAACAAGGGAAACCTTTGGTCTGTGAAATCATACATCCTCCCAGCATTTCCTCTCCTGGATTTATGTCCTTCAGCCAAGCCAATCTTCCAAGTATTTCACAACGCTGCAATTATCACTGTCTCTTAGCATCAAAGCAAGCACACAGTGAGGAAGCCTGCATAGGTAACCACAGGAATGGCTCAGGAGAGGTGGGAGAGCCAAGTCTGGCAAGCAGTGTCGAGTGACCTTACCTCCTGGAGGGGTTCAGCTGCCTACCCAGCCTGCAGTAAACACATCTTCCCCTCTGGCAGGAAGGAGGAGTCATCAGTAAAGGTTACCTACTCCTGCTGCTATTTGTGAGCCTAATATAAACTTTGAGGTAGCTTCATCATTCACACTGAGAACTTAATTAACTTCTCATAGATCTAACTAGAGGATGGAGGCCTGAGTGCAAAAGCAGAGGAAAGCACCACAGCTTCAATTTTTAGGTAATTAGGTGGTATTTCCATGGCTTTAAGAGGCCTAAATGTCATTTTCAAGAGTAACTTAGGTCTGTGAACAGTCTCAATGATGTGCAAGGCGATTTCTGTTGAGTCACAGCCTGAAGCGACCTTCAGCTGCCCACATCACGTAGTCCATGCAAAAAGTGGAAGGACACCCAATAACCTGTGAAATCTGAGCCTGGGCCCCATTCATTGCCAGCACTATTAAATTTAGAAATCTACATTTTATTTATTTTCTAAGGGATTCACCCCTTTACTCTTCCATAGTAGAGGGAACAAACCACTCATTTTGGATGAACCTGCTAGAAGGTGCAGGCAGTACCTCAGATACACTGTTGCTAACAATCTGATGACCTGATCCAATTTGTTTCAAAACATAGAGGAAGAGTGGTCTTTTGAAATAGTGAACCAACTAGTAATAATACAAAATATTTACTTTGGAGCTACAACTATTTGGAAAGGAAATGTGATTTACCTATATACATCCTTTAGATACTTTTAAATATCCCTGTTGTCTCCAAAGTCCCCTTGGAGAGCATTCCTTTATGTGTCTGGACCAACGGAAAAAAGGGGTGCATGAGAAATAAGACAGTCGCTCAGGTAAGCAGATTATTCAACAGAATATGAAGTCCTTGGTAAGGTCGGGAGAGCTCTACAACATAAAGAAAACACGACTGTTTTAAGAAAATGGTTGTAGATAGAAAAACAGTACTCCTAGGAACACAAAAAAATGGCCAAAGCAAGTGATTTGTAATAAAAGAATCTCAAAACTGTTTTGAGAAAGCATCTCACTGAAAAGCTGACTACAGAAAATTTGCTACCTGTGTGGAGGAATTTGGTCCCAATTTTCAGAGGCGCTGCTTTCACGACAGTCGCAGTTTCATGGCTCTTCTGCTGTGGATCATGGGTAAGGAGCAAGAAGTATAATTAAATGACCCCCCAAGTTTCCCAATAATGCTATGAAACACTGGAGAACTGCCCGCAGTTTGTCAGTGGAAGCCTGGACATCGTGAAGTGAAGGCCTTTTGTACGAACGCCCCGCTGAAACAGGGCATAAAAACGCATCCCCTGCAGACGCAGGCTGTTGCCGAAGAGGAACACCCCCAGCCGAGGGTGTGCAGCAGGGTATGGGATGGAGCCGTACGTGAGGAAACGTGCAATGCAGGTCTGCAGTGAAGTACCAGAACCAGGTAATATGATATGGCTATGGTTTCGTATAAAGGCCCAGGTCCTTTTCAAAGCATCCTGTTACTTCAAGCATATGCCCAAAGTCCTGAATAAAGGCCATTTGAGGCAATGATGCAGATCCTGGTAATGGAAGTGACATGAGAAAGAGGTACCATATGCCTTGGAAAGGAATAATTTTATCAGGAAATAGCAAAAGCCAAACAATACCCATAAAAACTGAAACCGACAGAATATAATTTATTTCCTTGGGAAAGGAAATTTTCATGAATGCTTAGAAGGTTCCGTGTATTTTCCCAGATCCACAACAGCTATTTTCCGTATGAGCCAGACTGAAATAATCAGTCACATAACTCTGCTCTGGTCCTTACAAATCCTGGCAAAGTTAATCTCGGTATGGACTTTCCCATAAACTATAGCCCCTCCACATGCAGCTGGGTTCATTTGCAGACCCCATGCATTTCTAGGGGTCAGATAAGACTGAGTCACAGTCTAGATCCAACTCCAAACATGTCAGTAACTTGAATCAAATGCATTTTCTCTTGACAATAGACTTCTGGCTATAGGCTGAAGGATACCAGTGACTGTGGTCCACTGCATACAAGCGAACATCAGAACCACAGTGAGAATTGTTGTGAGCAACCCACTGGTGGGCAAGAAGGGACAGAGCTAATTTAGGATGCCTCTACCTGTGTGGAGGTTACTTCTGCAGCTGGCAAAAAGGTTCCAGGGCAAACTTCAGAATGACAAAGATGCCAGATTCCTTCTTTGCAGAGAGCATTAGTCTATCACCACCCTCTTGTGAAGAAAAATTACTTAAAAACTTAAGCAGCTGCCAAGCGCTTGATAAAAGTTTAGTATTGTTAGAATAGTCAAGGCTGCACTGGGGACACCAGTTTTGTAGACTCAGAAGGCCTACAGTGTAGTTTTCATAGGAAGCATGGACCGTTTCAGTGCCCGGAGAGAAAGCAAGTTGTACTGAGCCAAAGAAACTATGTGGGAGTCAGGAGTTTCATTAAAATTTCCAGCTCATTGCCTTTCAGATCCCTCTTTTGTCAATTGTGGATGAAGTTTCTCTAACTCACAGATGTGTTTTGAGAACAAGCTAACGTTCATTAAATACTTTGAAAGTAGAATGGTCAGAGTATTATTCTATTGCATTCATCTTCTCACTTCCTGGGAATCGTTGTCCCATAACAAGATCTCAAACACTCTTAACTGTTTCTTTACATTCACGTATCTGCTCAAAATGGATGCATATATGAATTCATGCTGGTCAAAAAAGATGAAAGGTTGTAGACAGATCTTCACCTAGACCATTAAATGACCACTATATCAGGCAAAGATCTTGAGACACCCATATTCCTCTGTTATTTTAAACCATAGCCCAGACTGTGTCTGCTGACAGCATTACAGCATGGGCACACAGAGCAGTAAAATCCATCCCCTGAATGTTCCTGGGAACAGACTGCAGAAGCAGCATGAACCAATGAAACAAACAACAAAGAAAAATACATCTGAGTGATTGCTCACAGAAGATTTTCCCTGGGTTCTCACGTGGGCATTTCCATTAGAGAGAATAATCTTGGGGTTGGGGTATCTGAGCTGGTCGTTCACCTCCAGGTTCAACCAGATGCCGCACATCATCCATAGGAAGCAAAACTGGACTTTCTAGGAACATAAAGGGTGTCTAAAGGAGCTGTTGGAATGAAACTGAAGCTACCAATAGCTAACAAAAAAAAGAGAAAAAGATCAATAATGCATTTACAAAGTAAAAACCCAGACCAGAGGAAATACATTACAGCCACCTACTACCATCTGAGAGAAAGGGGTAAAACTTACTCATCTGGCTTAAAGGCCATGTAGCTAATGCTTCTTGAGTTTTTGCTGCCAGACAACACATCTAAAGAGAAGATTTTTTCCTCTCCCCCACACATAGCTAATTAAAAATAGTTGTGGTGTTACAGGACATCTGTAATTGGCCTTGTTTGGAAGCTCTGTATCCACTGGTTATTACAATTATTCTCCCATTACAACCAACTTCAGCTTCACTAAATCAGCCACTTATTTTCTCAGCTGTCAGGGTCCTGGCTGAAAACACAGGAACTATTTAACTTCCATCCTCCTCTTTCACACTATGGTATATAAGAAACATCTACATATTCTTCAGTTTTCATAAGACATTTTATTCCTTCAACTCAGAGCAGATTTCCTCCAATAATGTACACATTCAAGGCAAAATCCAGCTCCTTTTGGATGGCAAGCTTCAAATGCAAAATAACTTTTTGCTTTTTTTTTCCCCATAGTTACGTCTTGCCCTTCAAAGTACTGTTGGAAAAAACCTGAAGATGTAACACATAACACCACTGAAAATGTCAGATCCCACATCGAACCATAGTCTTAAATACAGGTTGGACGTTCAGCCCGTGTAAGAACTAGGCAGTTTCACATGAGTTTCGTAAGAACAATAATTGGCATCGCTCTGCTTTTTAGGGACTTCCTTTGAAACAGATTTTGCAACAGCTCTAAATTTGGCATCACTGCAAGCCCACAGAGTTCATTAGAAATAGCCGTATTTACTATGCCTCATGGAAAAGAAAAAAGGCCAGGGACTCTTTGGAAATCCAGTCACTTGCAGGCAAAGTGCCAAATTTTTAAAGCAAAGATGCAAGACAGTTGTTCCTGGGAATTTCAGAGTGGATGATTTTGGTGAAGACAAATTATATGTGGAGGCATGTATAGGAACCTGAATTCCTATTCAGGAAAGAGTGACTAAGCATGGGAATGACAATTCTGCTTGCTCACACCTGGATCTGGGCATGCTTTGGGGCTAAAATAGCCAAATAATTTTTTTTCTATTTTGAAAATTGACTAAATGTAATTTTAAAAAGGATCTAGAGGAGGTTCAAACAAATGTAAATGCCTCAACATAATTTGGATACTGCCAAAATATTTTAACCAGTCAGAACAGTTTTGGTTTGTTTGCTTATTTTCCCAAGAAAAAGGGAAATGGGGAAATAATTCCTTTTATTTGTGCTTTCTGTACGTGAAAATAAGCAATTTGCAGCATGTGCTTGAGTCACCAGTCAATGTCAAATCTTGTGACTTGACATGACTAACCCACATAAGGTCTAGTAGTTTCCGACTAGCTGCTGCTGCAGTGGGAGTGCTCACTAGTCCCCACTGCAACTCCCTGAACTCTCAAGGCAAAATATAACTTCCCTCCCACACATAAAGCCATCCGCTGCTGCAGTATTTCCCTCTTCAGCCTTGTGCTCGCACTACCAGGACTGCTGTAATCTGAACATGTGCACTGAGTGACAAAATATAAGGCTTTAATTAAGCCGGTTTCAAACACTCATCATTCCTGAGATTTCCTCCCCATGAATCATGAGTTTATTTTCGTACCCCTGCACCAGCCATGCCTGCCGCAGCGGCACCAGGGCTGCTAGCAGGGAAGGGATTTGTGGGGATGGTCACCCCTCCTCCAAAACAGATGACTTTAGTTACCCTCTTTGCACCACCTTTTTTCTTCTTGCCGAACCACATTGTAAAGGCAAAAGAAGGAAAGGTGGTGCCTGGGGCTGCTTGCTGCCACCAGGCAGAGAGGGTCCTTCAGCCATGGCTTTGAATATGGTACAGGCACTGCTCATCTGGTGAGGAGCTCCTCCGAAAACCAGTGCTGGTTGGTGAGGGTACTGTGGGAGGCAAAGGGGTAAAACACAGTGACTTCCCCACTGGGATTTCCGTCTGTGAGAGCATCCACCACCTGCAGAAGGTCCTCGGCACCAACCAGCTTCCTAAAGCGCCTTTTACATGTAGGGCCAGAGAGCTCCCCTGGCCAAAATAAACACACTTCTGAGCATCACCTGCCACATCAGGCAATGACCAGAGCCCTGCTGCCAGCCACAGCTGCCAGGAAAGCTTACTTTAGCAAACCACAGCCACTGCACACCATCCACAAGCCATCGCAGCCTCACCCTGAAGACCGCGGCACCCAGCTGGGATGCTTGCTCCTTCTTGCACTGAGCTATTTTTTTACCTATGCTATGATTATCACTGCCTGCTTCCTCCCTTTCACCTTCCTCCTGACTTGGTCCCATGGCTCTGCCGGTGACATTGTGAACTGACCTCCCTGGCCCCACCGCTGCAGCCGGTTCCCTTCCAGCAGCCCCAGTGTCTGCTTTGTTTTATGCACCACTCATGCCTATTGCAAATAAGCATGGTCAGGGAGGTTAGGGAGAAATCACAGGCCAGAGGGGCAGTCTAACTGGCTACACCTCCTTTTCCTATACCTTTTCCTACACTACACTCCCTCAGCGCAATATAGGGAGCCTGGAAGAGTGGCAGGCACTACAGTAGAAGTGGTTGCAGCAGCCCCAGGAGCGTGCACACTCTCCGCCTTGCATTGGCACACTGGGTCCAATGTCCATGCTTCGGCTTCAATCTCTCTAGAGTAGAGCTGAACACCTGGGTCACACTGCAGAGGCTGAAACTGGGCTTTTTCAGTCCTTTCAGCAAGAAGACCATAATGCAGGAAGCAGAATCAATGTGTTTTTGTAAAATAAGTTTTGAGCCTATTGATTTAGAAAACTTTTTTTCACCAGCTTGCCACAAGGTGTGACTTTCAGATCGCTGTACTATGTCAGTAAAACATCATTACTAACATTAAATATCTACATTCCTTAAAAACAGGACACACTGGACAGGAATACCAGTATTAATGCTCATAAATTTATAGAAATCAAGTTTTAAAAAAAGTTTTGAAATCAGCAAAAATAATTTTGTTCTCCACTGATGTATGTATCTCTGTCACTTTTATACTGGAACATGCAAGAAGAACCAGGCACTGCCACTGATTTTTATTTTATCCCTGTATTGTAGCAGGTGCAGAAACAACCATTGTCCTAGGCACTGTGTACTGAGCTATAGCAATGTGCTGGATTTCAGAGTCTTATCAGCTCTGCCACTGAGTGGTCCTTAAGCCAAAGCCCCACTTTGAAAGGAAAATATGTTAATGCAAACATGCTTCTTTACCATCTCAATATTTTCCAGCTAATCTCTTATGAGGTACCAGAAGCACAGTCTCAAGAACCCAGAGATAAAGGATATCAGGTTGTGATGAGTGCCTGGCAGCCTCCTTTTCATTATCCTGGAAAATAGATAAATCCTTTGCTAGCTTTGTGCTTGTGGAGTTCACAGGAATTGTCACCTAAGTATAATTCCTATTCTTAAGAAGGAAAAAAAAGAAATTCCAGCCAAGCAAACCTGCACTGGCAATCAACTAAGAAATGGAAAGAAGATTAGACACTTCTTAGAGTTTCTGTACTTTTTACAGATGCATCATCACCTGTTTGGATGGGATTTTTCTTCAATAATTTCAGTTATTTCCCTCGCTATAATTTACACATCCGTATCTCCTACTTGACCTGTCATTACCGATAAACCTTACAAGACTACATCTAGTGGTATTTTGCAGGACAGCCAAGAAACCAAACCACTTCTGCCTCCGAGCATCACTCCACAACCCTTCTTGGAGCAAGGGCTGCATTTTCCAAGGCCTTGGATGGGATGCCGAAGCACTGATGTCATTTGCCTGAACTGCCAGGCCCTTCTTTTCCTGTTTCTCTTTGCTCAACAAAGTCCTGAATCATTCCAGCTCCACCATGTGACTCACAGCTTGTTCCATAAATAATTGGAAGTAGGAGGGAGCTGAGAGCAATAAAAACAGAACCTGAAAGTTCTGGAATAAGATTGGTTGCCTTGGTGTTGGCTTTCCCCCCCCTAAGGAAATCTGCTCTTTAAAATGGGAAAAAAAGTCATCTGCTTTATTTAGCAGGAGTTAGCAATGCATGCTTTGTTCCCTGCAATAAGCCAAGCTGATGTCATGAGCAGCAGCTGGCTGACAAATATTTTTCAATATAGCTTCATATATTCCTCAAAGCCTTACACTGAAGTTGGGATGAGAGGATTCCAAGCTGATTTGCCTGAATGCAGGTCAGAGGAATAAAGTGCCTTTGACAGCTCCATTTTGTGCTGTTGTAGGTATTCATTAGCCACCAAATACCTCACTTGGAATAGCGATAAAACCTTGCAATCCCCTAGCATCTTCCAGTCAATACTTAGCAAGTATTAATTACATTAACCTTCAAACACTCCTGTGAAGTAACAAAGAATTTGTCTATCTTATCTCTATTTTAAACAGATGACAACAAGACAAAGGCAAGAGTATTTATGCCAACACAGCCAATAAGTCTGCACTAAAAACACGAGTAGAATAAAAGGACTGCATTTTCTTACCTGTCATATGACACACATTCAACTGAAAATGTTAGGTGGATTGTATGAACTACACATAAAAAAGCATTATCTAAGCACCAGGGGCAAGGAGAGGTATCACAGTGTTTTGACATACTATAAAAAGTGTGGGAGTGATATTGCAAGGAAGCAAACAAGCAAGGAAACCAATGGCATTCAGGGCCAAATTTCCCACCAACCATTTAACACGGTGCACTCCAAAACAAGAATCATTTAGACCTGTGACAGAGATTCAGCTTGCCTATTTTTCACTCTAGACAACTGATCTACACAGCAGATATTAGTGCAGATGTGAGGTTACTACACATTTGGGACAGGCTGGGAGCTTTGAGATGTCCCATGCCACAAACAACCTCCAACTCTTTTACAACATGAAGGATTAATTGATGATGTTACATGCATAGCCCAAAGGGGCCAGTATTGGTTTCTTGGGACCCTCCTGATTTGTGTGGTCACTGTTTCTTCTGGACAATTCACGTCTGAATGTATCATATAATTCAGAATAATAACTTATTCTGAATCTCTGTTCTCATAGTAGTTTCTATGTTGCCAAATTGGATTATCTGACCCATGGCCCATGGCACATTTACAGTATGTGCACCTGTGAAAACAGTTTCAGGACTGGCAGGTCTGCATTTCTACAGCAGAATTGTCACTGCGGGAACATACCACGCAAAGCAGCTGTGCTTGTGGATGGCTGTGCCTAAGCTGTCCATTTCCTTTTGAACACCTCGAAATCACCCCCGAGATTATTAACTCATCCATGATTGCAGCTCTGTTGCCCATTGCTACAGGTTTTGGAACAAAATGGGAATTGATGTCAGAGCATCTCTAGTAAATCCGTGCTAGGAAAGACCTTTCCTTAAAGTGGGCACAAGAAAAAAAGAAAAATATATATCAAAATAATAATGGAGCAAGAAAAAAATAGTAAAAATTCTCCACGATTTGGATTTATTTATTGCAGAGGGCTATTCTTCAGTTATTTTGCTACTGAGTGTTTTAAGGCACTTCTTTCCCCTCCAGCCCCCCATAGTTCAGGGGATCTGTCATACAGTTCTCTCGTGCTTCAGATGCCCTTGGCTTGGCCATTACTCATGAGTTAGACCAGCTCCATTCTCCACAGAAAGGCACTACCTTTTTCATCTTCTAAGTCAGTTTTTCTGCCAAACTGTGGCACTGACACTCTCTGGGTGTGATTCAGCCAATTTTCTCATCCACTTCAATGAGCCTTGACTCTGTTAAGAGGATAATTTCTTCCCACAGCTTCTGGGAACATCAAATGAAATTAAGACTGTCACTTACTGGACTCCATTTGTCTTGTTTTTAGGGCAGCCTAAGTCTCCAGTGTACTCAATCTGCTTTATTTTCATCTCTTTCAGCCTGTGTCAACCTACCCTTTTACCTCTGTTTTTCTTCCACAGCACAAAATAATCTGTCCTGTCATCATACATGGCTTGAAATTCACCAGCATGGCTCAGTCTGCAGGGGAAAAGGTCATCCCAAATTTCCGTTGTGTAGAAATCTTCAGGTACACAGAAGAGCTGCTCTCATGAGGGTGCCACTGCTTGGGCCCTCTGGCAATTCTGCTGGATGAAAACCCAGCAGGAAAACATCAGCATTAGAGCAGGTAGGAATATCTGTGCAAACATCCAGGAATATCTGCTCACATTGTGAAGAAACCTGCTGCAGAATATACTGCTCTCCTTTACAATTGTACCTACCACCTTGGCAGAGCAGATTCTCTGCCCTGCAAAGCTATCCCAAGAAAGATGAACTGAAAAGTGGGTTTCTCTCCCACAAAAAGCTTTATGGGATGCAGGACTTCATTAGGGTGTCTGAGGTGGGCCAGGGCCAAAAGAGCCTTCCCAGCTCGTCCTTGCTGCCTTTCCTGCCCTCGAGCAGGTATGTGCCATCCTCAAAATGTATGATGCCCATCTCTAGAAGCATTACGATTTTTTCCCTAAGGCAAACAGTCAAACCAGGAAATGTTGCAACCCATAGCAAAAGAGAATTTGAAATTAGGAAGAGAAACTTGAGCTAAAGAAGGAAGAAATCTGCTGAATGTGTATCTCACTGTCATCACAGTATTGTCTCTAAGACAATTTTTCAGCATAGTAAAGGCAAGAAGACAAAACTAGCAGCTACCTACCAGGTCATTCAGTCTAGCCCACTGCTAATACACCTGCCCACACCACCATTCCCCATTCATAACCGCAGCATGATTATCTTAGAAGCAGTCACAAATCCCACTTGTGGGGCTAGTGTTCTAATACCTAGAAACCATTTTCTAATTTCAAGCTTAAATTTATTCCTGGTCATTTGTATTCTAAAGCGTCTGTGGCTCCTTTTCTCCTCTCTGGTATTTACCCACCTGATGCATTTCCAGACTGCAAACATAGCACATTTCTGCTTTTGTTTTGCAAGGTTAAATAAATTATTCCCTTCAATTTCCTACTGTAAAGCAGGATCCCTGTTCTGCTGATTCTTCTCACTGCCCTTTTCTGCATCTGCCAGTTTCAATCCACCTTTCTGCAAAGAAAGCGATCAGAACTGTATGTAGTATTGGAGTTGATTTTAAGTACCTCAAAGTGGGGAGAAAAAGGATCACTTTTGAGGACCAGCTTAAAACTTGTAAACTACCTGCCCAACAACATTTATAGCATATGTTAGAACTAACCTCTTTCACTCCTTACATCTGTTGAAAAACACTTAAAGAACAGCACTATGGGGCTGTTCTGTCTAAGGATTAGATGGTCAATTAGTCATTGCTACTAATATCTTGTATAATTGTGTTATAATTTTATTCTAGAATCAAAAAGAGGCTGATAGAAAATAAATTTTAAGGTTTGTGGGATGTCTACTGTGTCATGGTAGCATTGCTGCTGTCCCTGAATGTGGGATTTGGGGCTTGAGGGAAGGATGGGGAACTCAAGTGACAGCCTACGTGCTGATTTCAGCAGGCAGAAAAGCAGCTCCAGAGGAGTTCTTATTCCTTATAAGAGAATTTTCTTATTTCTGAACTAATGGACCTTCGGTTTCCCTTCTTTAGGCAGGAGCAGAGCACAGCGCGTGGCTTGCCGAACAGTTGTAAGGCCCTGTACAACCTTGCAGCCCCAGTGTTTGCTGCCTGCTGGGATGCCTCCAACATAAGCCCTGATGTAACCCATGCAACCAGCCAAAACTATTTTCTGGAGCCTTCTGACCAAGGAGGGTTTCCCTGGAGCAGAATTTGTGCAAAGCTTCCCTAGGAGTATCCTTGGACATACACAGAAGCTTTCCAAGATAGTTTATGAAAGACCATGGGCATATTTTCTCAGGCCGGACGTAGAAATACCCTCATAAAGAATAGCAAAAAGGCTCTACCTGGCAATCATTTCAGTGGTTTTGTTTCTGCAGTCCCAGGAAGGATTCCTTCAGTTGTGAAGGCAGCACAGCGCAACCACAGCAGATACTGTCAATTTGCCGGATTAGGAGTCCTTCCAGGGAAAAAGCGTGTCACCTTCTGGTACCACTCTGTCTTGTGTGGATGCATTCTGCAAATGGGAAAAGGAAAAAGCGAAGAGATTCCCACAGCCATCTGCTTTCTGTCCTTTACACCTTGAAAATTTATGTTATGAACAAAGGAAAGAAATATATGCAGGCACTAGAGCCATAGTGCCAGCAACATCCTCAGAGTATTGGCCAGACTTTCTCTGTAGGCTGTTTCTGAAGCCATCAAAAATAGAGGGATTTCTTCCATATAACAGAAATAAAGTTCAGAATGGAAAAATATGTCATGGCTAACCCAAGCAATTGCTCCACTTCAGCACTTACTGCTCCACAGATCTCAATAGTTATTGTCCTTACTGGACCAGGTTAATTCCAAATGTACAACTTTTGTAGATTAGATTTATGCAGACATACACTAGCGCTCTACTCACATACAGCAGAGAGGAACAATACCCTTGGGTTTTAACTTTTCCAACTTTCAGCCTTTCTAAGGTCTGCAGTGCAAACTGAATTGGGTTTACATGGCAATGGGAACAAGAGATGTTTGTTTCTAGGTCTTTTTGTATGGAGTTATTTGAAACATACATATTGTTTTGTAGCACAAAAGATTTTTCAGGCTATCACATGGACACCAATGAAACGCACGTCTGCCAGCACTGGTTGAAGTCACAGAGAAGTCATAGTCTCAAAGAGGGTCAGCTAGGCAGGCAAGCCCTGGCTCTCATGCCTGCTCCGTTTTCTTTCAGGAGACTCTGTACACATATTTATTCATGGGAGAGAACCATAACAGAAGCAGAAACCTAATTGAGTTTTAAATTTTCTTACTAACATTTTCTTGACCTAAGGCCCACCATACTGGGAATCGCCAGAGAGAAAAACATTAAAGTAACTGTAAATACAAAATTTCTGGTGAAGGGATGAAAGCCAACTCAAAAGGCTAAGCCCTTCCCCCAAGAAGTCTATGGCAGGCTAGTACTAGGAGAGAATCCAGGGCATCTAACAGCAGTTAATGTCTCGGGAATAGGTCCTTAGACTGCATTTGTGCCTCCTTTTCTCATCACAAGGACTTATTAGCTCATCTGCCTTAAAGCATAAAGCTCCACTAGTAAATTCAAGCATGCCCACAATGTGCCTATGCACTCCAACACTGTTACCTATGCTAATAAACTGTGAGAGAGTTCCCTGGCATGAATGTAGCCTGCTCCAACCAGTGCTTTCCCAAGCAACTTCTGGACCTGTTTTAGTCGCGGGAGTTTGCCAGGAACCACACCCAAGCAGCAGTTTGCTTGCAGCCACCTAATACAGGCAAACCCAGTTCACCAGCATAGATGCAAGCTGTTCCATACCAGTTGGCCTCAATGGCTGTGAACATTCCCAGGCATGTTTAATATAGTGGTATAAACCCAGCCTAAGTCCTTTAACAAAATTACAAAGTCAAATCAAATTGTCACTGAAAAGCTGTTACACATACGGTTTTAATAGTGGACTATTTTGCAAGTGTGGCATTTTCTGTGCTCGCTACACTAATAGTATGCTCCAGCTATATACGCTGACACAATTTCATAGTTAACAGTGGAGTTGCTGCGATGCAGAACTCCAGAAAGGCTGTGATGAACTGGCTCCTTTAGAATGACAAGGGTGGAAGAACCTAAAAGAAAGACTTTCTAAGGTCAAGTTTGGTCATGACCTAAGTTGCTATCACTAAACCTTTTCTACGTGTGACAATCTCATGACAATTTTCTGCTGTGTCATTGCAATTACCTCCCACAGCCAGGAACCAACAATTCCAAGAAAGCAACTGCTCTCCTATTGTGAGAACAAAGTTGGAAACACAATTGTGATTGATTGGAGGTCTGGCAAACTCCAAACTCTATTTTTAACTCCAATCACAAGATCCAGGGTGTCCCATTAAATTACTGGAATAAATATAATACTTTACTTCCTTCAAAACCAGCATGTCATCATTCCGGTTGGAAGGGACTTCCAGAGGTTTCCAGTCCAAATTCTTGCTCAAAGCAGATCTAGTTAAAGCAAGTTGCTGAGGGGCTTGTGCAGCTGTGTTTCGAAGATCTGCAAGGGTAGTTTACAGCTTCTCTTAAGAACATGTTCCAGTGTTTGACCACCTCCACGGTAAAAAAATTTCCTTGTGTAAGTCAGAATTTTTGTATAAAATTTTGTATAAAGTCAGAATTTCCCATTTTCCAGCATGTGTTTTGTTCTTCTCGTCCTGCCATAGTGTGCCCGAGAAGTCTGGCCCAATCCTCTCTGTATCGTCCTATTGGGTAATTGCAGACATCAGTAAGATCTCTCTTCAGCCCTCTCTTCTCCAGGTGGGACAGACCCAGCTCTCAGCCTCTTTTCACACATCTTGTGGTCCAGGCCTCTAATCATTTTGGCAGCCTTCCACTGAACTCAATCCAATACGTCAATGCTTTTCTTGCACTGGGGAACCCAAAACTGGACATAGTACCCCAGATGCTGTCTCACAAGTTTCCATGATCTTCCCAGAGACTGAGGTGAGTCTGAGCAAGCCATAGCTCCCTGGATCCTCCTTCCTCTTCTTGTATGCAGGTGTGATGTCTTTTCCCAGTCGTCAGGAACATACCTCAGTCACTATAACCTTTGGATAGAGAGCAGCCTCACTGTGACATCGGTCAGCTCCTTTCACACCCTTGGGTGCATTCCATGTGGTCACGTGGACTTCGGTATGTCAGGCTGGCTTAGTACTCCCTATCATATCTACAGAAAGTAGTAAGATTTGCATTCCCACAGAGTCTGCTAGAAGGCTCAGGGAAGCAGGAAGCATGAAATTAGACGATTTTGGTTTCCGTACCTTTTAGACACGTATCTGGTCAGTCATGTGCACTAAAATTGTAAGAGTCAACAAAGGCTTTATTCTACTCTGCATGCCAAATGGGCCACATTCAGATTGCACTGCGACCTTAATTCGCAGTCTTCTCAGTTTCCAAGGGCGAGACTTTAGCAATGTTTTCTTCAATGCAGGATTTAGTATGTATTTGTAACACATTGTAGAATGCAAGATTGAATACAGAAAGCTTGACAGCTAAAAGCCTACCTCTTACTCTGTCTCCCAAATTAGATGCAGATGAGCAAGGCCCAAACAGACTTTTCCTCCTTGCACTTATAACGATATGATGCCAGCTATGTAGATGAACACCAATGAACACTAATCAAACATGCAGCGTTCCTTACAGAGGAGCTATATGGTAAAGATACTGTGCAGCGATATGATTTGGCCTTTAAAGTAATTGGTCCGGGCCTTTCATAAGACAGCTGAGCTCAGTTTAGTTCACTATGATTGATGATAATTCTGATTGCTTCCATTAGAAGGCTAGCTGTACTATGAACAGTCAGGAAAAAAACCACCACTACCTTCATTAGGAGAACTTCTATACCATTTAATAAAAGACAAACCCATCAGACCTATGTGTCACAAAAGCCACACCCCCCCACTAAAGCACTTTGTTGAGTCAGGGCAGATGATGACACCATTCACTGAGCATTTAGGCCAGTGTAGGCACATCCCATTGCATGATTAGGCCCTAAGAGAGGCATCGGGGATTAAATACAGGATGGTTTTTTCTAACAAAGGTTCAAAACCTTTTGACAGAAGATACACTGTGCCCTGACTATTACTGAATTCAGTCTTGTACAGACTGCCAATAAACTTTATTTTGGTCTCCATCTTTTGCAGTGACTCATGTTGTGTCACATTTGTCAGGGGAATACTCACATATACAGAAATACATGCATAGGGCAAACAGGCACAGTATTAAAAAGGGAGGTCAAATTATGGTTCCATTAACCTTGAGAGCATCTTTTTAAAAGGAGATGAAAAACAAAACAACAAACAACCAAACCTAACCTCCAGCTAAAAATAGGAGCTCTTCAGCTGAGCTCTTTTGTACCAGAGCAAATATTTATACATTGCTCAGAAATCCTGAATAATGGGGGGTTTAATGGAGACTGACAGGTTCTTAACTAAAATAGTGCTAACGGGTACCATGATGAGGCTTCTCTAACCCTCTACCAAAGGGGCCATTGTGCCGGCAGACAGTTTGCAGTCTCTACAACCATGGATAATTCATGTTACACAATTAATGACTCCTCAGAGGAAAGCAAATGACCATTCCTAGAGCTTAACGGCAAAGTAGGTGGGTAAATAAATAAAACCTACAGCTTTCAGATTTCTGTCACATCTATCAGGCAAATCTCAGAATAAGATGAAGAGAGAAAGATCTATCAGAGATAAAACACAAATGCAACAATAGCATGTTTTTGACTGCCATCCACCTGCAACTGGAAGCGATGAAGAATTTGGGGCAGAGGGACAGTGCACTCAAATTTTTAAAATTGCATGGGTTTTTTTTAGAATTTCCAGTGTTCATTTTGAAACTTTCCACCGGAAAATAAATGGATCATTGTAATGTCAAAACCTGTCAAGAAATGAGCAAGAGACCTGCAAAGTTCTTCGTCCAGCCCTAGGGAGGGCTCTCTGGTGACAGTAGACAACCCAGAGTGTGTTTAAATAAATCAGATGCTAAATCCCCTGGAGAAACAGTGGGCTCTATTTGCTACTCATAGCATTAATAAACAATCTCCTTTCCATTCCTTACAACCCCATCATGACTCTTTTTTAGGGCACAGGATTTTACAGGAGCCAGCGGGGTAGTTCTGGTCTCAGTGTCAATTCAAAGGACTGAGATATTTGGCTCTAGAGCTTGGATTTGGCCAAATGTAAAGACAGGAGAGAGCAACAGGGACCAGAACCAAGGCTAAACCTGGACATCTCTGGACTCAGCATGCCCACGGTTGGCATCTGGAGCATCTGCTCACCTCCACAGCAGGACTGGAGAAGTACTAACAGTTACAAACTTGCAAGATCTGGTATTAATCCCTATGACTTTTATCCCTCCGTTTCAGAGTGACTTTGTTTATGACTCCAATCACCAAGATAATTCTGGAAGCTTTTATTCTGGTGATCCCAAAACATTATTTTCCTCTTAGGAAAATGTTAGCATTTCTTTGGGGTGTGGTATATAACTTGGATATAAATTTTGGCTGAGGGCTAAGGCTAACTAAGAAGAGTGGGAATGACATTTTGCAAGAGATGAACCTTCTTAATTTCTCTCAGTAATTACTGCAAATACCTTAGGCACTTAATTTTGAAACAACATAATCTAAAAATACATGTTAAAAGGCTAAAACATACATTGCAAAGTACTGATCCTTACAATACCATATTTAGAAAAGTTCAATGCAAGAAACCGGCTTTAAACCAGTAAATAAACAATGCCTCTTATTTTGTTTCAGATAGCTAGAGGGGGTGGCCAAATCACAGCTAAAACCAGGAAAAATCAAGTCCAGCTTTTCTTATTTTGCTGATAAAATAAACATAGTTTCATCCTCTTGAGTGAACAGTTTATAATAATGATTGCTTAAAGAATTCATTACCTTTAAACACACCACCTCTTTAACTCTGCATGTCATTACGGTTTCTCTGAGTGCCAGTCATAGTAGCAGTATGTGCCAACTACCGTCCTTTTCCTCATGAATGGCTGCCTTCCAACAATTTTGGCTATATATAACTACTGGAGTGTTTGGGGAATGAAAAATCTCCAGCAGATTAATTTGCACAGGTCTGTAGTAGAAGCTTGAGACCTATCTCTGCATTTCCTAATTAATGGTAATTCAGGAATATCTATTTTGTTCACCTCTGTATAGTATATTACATCTACAATCCACCCAGACCACGGTTCTTGAATGTCTCTCTCAGTGGCAGTGCTCATGTGAACCTCCACCAGCTCCCATTCCCTTCACAGCTATTCATTTCCACTATTTCACCACCCCCTCAGTGGTGCCAGGACATTTACTGATTTGAAACTGGTGTTTGAACAAACCTCAGGTGGTATCACTTTGCTCTTAGGGAACATTTATTCAGGATGTGGTTATACAATGCAGCTATAAACATCACAAGTTGAACTGATTAGGGAATTGATCCAGGTTTTAAATCAGAATATTTTTAACCCAAATAAGGTTCCTGGCCTGATTCATCATTATAACTAATGAAAAATGAAACAAAAATGACGAGACTGGTGGTGCTGAAGGTGGCACTAGCATCAAGAGTATCCATAGATGTCCTAAACTCTCCTTCTATGCCCACAAGCCTCTACCAAGCTGCTTTATGCCAAAATTGATGGCTTTAACTCACCTGCTGATAGAGCATATTGACATGTGTGTAGGCCATGAATTAAACCTGAGAGCAGCTTCCCAAGCAAGAACCAGGAAAAGCATTCAAGGGTTCATCCTTTGCCAGATAAGAACACGATGATCCGGAGGAGGGCTCTGTCTCCTCCTGTGCTCAGCATGTGCTAGCTGGGGGCCACCCCTCTGGCCAGAGCTGGCCAGGAACTGGATAAAGTCGGTAGGAAGGACTCCAGAGCATACCGCAGGATCCAGCACATCAGGTCTTTCAAGTGGAGAATTCATGCTGCCCAAGCTCAGGCTGCTTGTAATGGAGAGAAGGAAAGCTCCATCCTTTAGGCACTCTCAGTCACTCTCTGAAGGTCCCACTGGCTGCACATGATGCCTGCAATTTTATTTTAGGCTCTCAAGCTAGATGAATGTAAAGCCAGACAATGTGAACTCTATATATGTTTCTGTACTTACCATGTCTTTTGTCACTTTGAGGGCTAAAGGAAATGAACAGTGGCTCCAATATTGCAGACTGCTCAAATCCCAGAAGCTCTATAACAGATGCGTGTTTGCAAAAGCCATCAAACAGCAGTATGTAACAAACTATTCTGCAGAAGAAAATCTTCAGTTAGCAGTTGAAAATTAGATCTTTCTTTAACCATTCTCTTATTGCAGTTTCTCATACCATCATCGGACATTTGAAATTCTATCTGGGCACCCTTGTATACACAAGAATGATTTCCACTTTCTTTATTTTAACTCTGTACCTTGTGGTATACAGAGTTCATCTGGATCCCAGTGTGAATTTTGTGCCTCACACCTCTCTGTTAAGACTGCAGACATAGCAGATGCATCAGCAGGTGTTAAGTTTCAGATTATTGAGCAGAATGTTACAGTTCTGAAATTCTTCCTTTTTTTCTCAGTCATATTTGCCATTCATTGAGTAGAGTGAGGATATCTGTCTCTGGTCTTGGTTCCCTATAATGAACTTTATTTTCTTTTTCTTCAAAGATGCAGTAGGAAAATCAGCTTCTTAAACAGCTGGGCAAAGCCAACAGTTTCAGCAACTATCATTACGAGATGCAAGGTTGTAGGCTTTTACCTGCAGGACAGTGGGTACACCATCCCCACCAGAGCTTTATAAACCACGCTAAAATCTTTCTTCATTGTTTGGCCTTAACACTCTCAATCATGGGCAGCATAACACAATGGAGCTAGCATGTGATTAAGACGTACCTGTAACAAGTTTCCAGAGATTTGTGTTTTTTTTTTAATGCCTAAATGCATTACAGAGTTCTCATGCATTTGTGCACTTGTGCAGCAGCCCACAGTGAGCGTTTTGCTGGCTGTTCCCCACACCCTCAGAGACAGGCATGTGGCAACTTGGGCTGAACATAAAAAGGAATGCACAGGAAAAAGTTACAAGGTCTTAAAATGTTAATGGTCACTTGCTTCTGTTTTTCAGTATATAATAACTAAATATACTTAGGCGTTGGAACAGGCTACCCAGGGAATTGGTTGAGTCATCATCCCTGGAGGTATTAAAAAAGCATGTAGACAAGGCACTTCAGGACATGGTTTAGTGGGCATGGTTGATGGTTGGACTCGATGATCTTAAAGGTCTTTTCCAACCTAAATTATTCGATTATTCTAATCTTGTTAGTACAATCTTAGTAATAATAAATAACTCAGACTGTTCTGGTTTTGTATGATATTGTTCCACTGCATTATACTTGTGGGCACACATGCACACACATTCTGCTATAATATTTTCTGCTCTGATCCCCCCAGCTAAAAAGCATTTCAGCCACTACTGTCACCAGCAGAGAAGGGAAGGAGGTACAACATATTTTTTAACAATGATGCTAAACAAGCTAATAATTAGAATTTGCTATGGTCAGCTTCATTCCAGAACACTTTACTGATGGCACATTAGAAGGCAGATGTGCATCTGTGGTTTGCAGCCTTTCAATAAATAAGTTGCCCACAACTAAAATTTAACAACCTGGAGAAAGCAACAGATGAACCCAGCTATTAAAGAAGCAAAACAAATTTTCCTGCTAGGAGGATGTCACACACAAACTACGTGAACAGAACATCTGTTGTCTATAATCTGATGGTAGTCTAGTTTTTGTACTGCACAAAGAGACCCTAAAACATGGGCAGATGTGCAGTTAAAGGCTGTGCACGGGTTGGTCCCCATCCTGTGCTACACTCTCCCCTCAGATAGAGGAATAAAACCTCAGGTCTACCAGAGTGCCGTCTCACTGTCAGCACACATTTGGACACCGTAAGACCCTATAGGTTGTTTTATAGAGTACCAGACTTGCATCAGTCAACCTGAGCCTTTATCCTTGTGAAATCATGCCAAAAAGCTGCTCGGGCCAGGGACAGATGTCCTTTGTTGCAGAACAGATGCAGCCTTGCTTTGTGCCCTTTCTTTCACGGCCTCCTGGGTGGGGCTGCAGTGGCACCCTGTCCCCTAAATTGCCGTGTCTGACATCTGCCATCACAGCACTGGGGACATCCCTGCCTCAGATGCAGAGCAGCTGCATGAGCCATAAGGGCACTGGTGCCGTGCAACTGGCAGGATCCGGCCGTACGTGTGCGTGGCGGGGGGTATGTGTGTGTGCTCGCCTCCCTGTCTGTTTTTTATGACTGCAGGAGGTGACACGTCTGTGATTAAAAGCCGTGACACCAGCGCTGAGGATGCAGAGCAGCAGGATGCGGGGAAGCACTGGAATCACTACAGCTGAGTCAGCAAGCCCCAGCCACTCTCGTGCCTGTTTATCTTACAGCAGTCTGTGCAGCAACCTTCCCATTTACACCCTGCTTGCTCAGTAAATTAGAAAAGTGCATTAGAATGGTCTCAGCACTCCCAAAGTATAACAAAATATCTGAATTTGCATCCGTAGGCTGGCTATTTCTGCTCTGATCTTTGCAAGCAGAACATCACTCGCATTTCACCCTTCACAAGACCTCCATGACATTCCTACAGAACTCATTGATGGAGGCAAGGATAAAGACATTTAATTGTGCTTCCCCATAGAGTTCTGCTTCTTTACCATCGTTCAGAAAGAAACTCTGGCCACAACTGTTAAAAAAATCCTGATCCAACAGTAAGCATGGAATCACTATGGCTGTATCTAATCTGATTTTAAGCATGTTGCAGGATGCTGAATGACCCAGAAATTCTGTCTTTGTAGATTGTCTCCCTACCTTTTCATTTGTGCCAGCAATAAGTAGTACAACAACTGGAAAATAAGCCACTTCAGGGAGCTTAAAACTAATCTTTTACTTTTTGCTAAACTAATTTTTAGCCAGATCAATTCCTTGAACCACTCCACTGCCTGATAACAGAACTACCTGGGGTGGGAGCAAGCATGGACGGACTGGTGGCCAGCTGGATTTGGACTGGCTTCAGCCATCCCTTGGTGGAGCATGTAATGCCTCTCTTTTTCATACACACCCTTATTTGGTAGCCTCATGGCTGAGAATTAAGCTATCTAATTTCTAATCACTGCATGGTGTGGCAAGGACTTGCTACACATACTTTCTGGATGGTGAAGCTATGAAGCTCACACCTATGAAGCTTAAAGAGAGAAATATCTTAAGACACTCAGAGGAAGAAAAGCTCCCTGTGAAACCTGAGGCAGCTACAAGTGCTCATGGAACCAGGTGGGGGAAGAAGATCTGATTCTGCCTTGAAAGGGCAGGGAGAAAACTTCACGATTTTCATAGAGAAAGTATCCTAAGGTACTTTCAGTCATTGCAGCAATACCCCTGCTGTTGGAAACTGTGGAGTCATTTAAAACTGTAGAGAGAAAAAAAAATAATCAAAGAGATGTCCCCTGATGTCTCATGTTCTCTTCCTGAAGCACATATTGTAGTCATGGCTTTTGATGTTTGGTATCACATCTTTAATTTGTAAGGAAGTTCTCTGTAAGTTGTGATATGTAAGGGCAAGTGAAGACAATGTTCTGTAGCCCCCAGGACATCTGAAATAACTTTTGTCTTGGAAAAAAGGAATCACTAGGTTGAAGTACAGAGGTTTCCTCAGAGGACTCACTTTACAGGGCAAACTCCTTGGATCCTCTTACCTGAAATGGTGACAGCAGAAGTTTCAAAAATGCTATCCCAACATTTTCTGTATTAATTTATCTCACTGAATTCAGAAATAGTTCCAACCCCAGCACAGTCCTTGTACAAAACTGCTTCTTTCTTCCAGCAGTTGAAGAGGAGTACGTGTCATATCATCAGCCTGGAGATTAGGGCCAGCAGATCAATGTCAAGGGTTAGCCCACAGTGAAACACTAAGCATCTCTTCCTCAGGCATTGACACAGGCTTCATATCCCTCCCTGAGGATGAGACATGTCCCAAGGATTATCTTTAATATGTAACTTCTTTCAAGCAGACTAATCTCCCCCATTGTCTAGACTGCACAATACAGCCTTCAAACAAGAAGTGCAAACGAGGACATTTGTATGTTCTCTCCTCATCCCTCCTACATGAACAGCCAAGAGACCAACAGGGAATAGATACTTAGATCTTGGATTTGGTTTATACACTGCAATAAAATTGCAATCCAAATTGTAATAGTATGACAGGAGAAGGATTCCTTGGTATATTCATAGACTCCACAGGTATTTTGTCAGAGATATTCTTTGAAACTCAGGGCAAAGTGCTTCCTCCTTAGACAAAGGGTTTTCTATCATTTCTAGATGACTTGTTGCAGAGGCCTTTCCTTGGCTTGCCACTTGGACTCCAGTTTTCAGATACGACCTCTTTCTTTGAGAAACACTCAGAAAGCCTTTGGGGCTGCTGGCATTAACTCCCCCGTGGGAAAACCAGTCAGTGCCAAGGAAGAGGAGGCAATGTTTATAATGTGCAACAATCGGGTGGCTCTCAGCCAACAAGAAGTGAGGTCCAAGGGTCATGTATGCCCTGCTCTGCTGCCTATTATGAACAAATACTAAAGACCCCTGGAAGATAGTAGTTGCTATAGACTTGTGCTGCAGGTTCTTTGATGGTGTTTCAAGGATTTTATTTTAAAAATCACTTTTCTGGCCACAGTTTCCATCTGTTTTTCCTAGAGTTGGTGGATGGTCAATTAACTAGAGTTTGGGGAAATCAGCAGGTTTTTGTTTGCAATCATTCATGCAAATCTTCCTCTGCCTTCAGTCTGAGCTGATTTGCAAAGACAAACAACTAAAATAAACATAGCTATAACACTGCCTGATTCAGAGTCAACTGAATATTCAGCTCTGGAAGTACTGCATGATTTTTAGGTAAAAGCACAAATGAGTCCAAATTTACTTCATGTTTGAACGACTTCCATCAACAGATGGGCCTGCCTGGGAGCCAGGGGCTGACAGAGTTACACTGCGCCCACACTTCCTTCCCAGCAGCAGCATTTTTAGTAGAAATACTCAGAGGGTAAAAGCTGAACCCTGAGCATGAGCCTTATAATTTAGTCCTTTGGGTTAGCTCCATTTCCTTGGGTTCCACATTGACTGGTCGGGAGAAAACGTCCTTCAAATAGTTCCTGGCTTATTCCCCTTACTTCCCTGCTCCTCAGCCCATGCTGTTCATCTTCAGCTCTGGCAACATGGCTCTTTGCATGGCCAAACTGTAAAACCAGTAAGGGGAAGAATCCAGCTTAAAAAAAAAAAAGAGGATGGATATTTGGGGCAGAGGAGGGAAATAAGGAGTTATAACCCAAATTGGTTCCCCAAGCCCATTTAGAGTGGGATCCCACCAGCCACTGTGTTAGCCCAACTGAGTGGGGAGCCTGGAAAGGAGAAGGGGAAATAAGGGCAGGCAGAGATGGAGCAAGTCTTGCTGCTGAGCACAACGGCTTGTGAAACCCTGACCTGACCCGACAGGGACAGGAGCTCCATAAGCCAGTGATGCTGCTGCAGCACCCATCTAATCATGCCATACCATGGGCAGCCTGAGAAGTACATTTAAATCCCCGTGGGCCTTCAGAAGAAGATAAAAAACCCTGTAGCTTTGCATGGGAAAAAAGCAGAGGGTATGTTTCGCTGCTCCTTGACTTTTATGATTAGATACTGATCTAAAGTCCACTGAATTCATTTGAAAGACTGAGTGCACTGTTTTGGATCAAGACTTCTGATCAAATATTTTAAAGACTTTATCAATTCTTCCACTGGCTACAAAGCACTGGGAAGGAAGCCTGGGAAAAGATACAAAAAGGAGAAAGAAACACAGAGAGACAGAAACAGCTGTACACCATTGAAACAGCATGTTACTGAGAGATGTAGTTTATAATAATTAGTTGATGAACATGCTAGGCAAGGGATTTTTTTCCATTTTGAACCAGTAGACGCACAGATGGGGTCTATAATAGAACTGGCATGCATAGATTTTTTTTTTTTTTTAAGGCTGCATAATTTTACAACCACTACTAACATTCGCATGTGTTGATTTAATGGTAAGACTACTCAAACTTCTGAGAATTAACATTGTCAAACTGGCTTCCTGCCCATCAGGTGACACTGAAATTGCAATAGTCCTTGTCTGGAGCAGCAGTAGTGGCTACAGCCAGATCATATAGATCCAGAAAATGCTCCTAAGTAGTAGTAATAGCAGCAGTAGTAATATGATCAGAAGTCATTTAAGAAATGTAACTTCCCCCATGTCTTCAGCCAGAGAGACAGTGACAGCTACCTTGATGAGGATCAAGCAAAAGATCTGCTTTTGAGGCAGAGTTAGAAATGACCTTTTCTGACTCCTGTTCTCATGCTCAGGCCATATGCGATATGGTTTCCATGTGAAAGAAAGCATCGGCACACACTACCCATTTAGGCCACATTGACAAACCACGTCCGAGAGCATTCCCAAGAGCTGCAATGTGCTCCTCTCAACCAGTTAACTACCTGAGTGTCCCCTATGTAACAAATTACCATTTCCAGTCACACTCTCCTCAAACCATCACCAGACATGGTCTGGCAGTTAGGATGGTCTAGGGATCTTTCCCAAGAGGTGGCTCACCTGTGACAAGCCTACTCTGGAGGTGACAATAGGCCTCGTAGCCCAGAGGTGGGCTGTCCTGCACAGGTGGCCAACTGCTTGGGTTGTTTGTGGCCACAGCCGCAAAGGTCACTTCACAAACGTGCCTCCTGATTGCCAGTTCACAGGTGTATTAAGCAGCAGATTTTCTAAGGCAAGTTTGAGGAGGGATCATTACCCCTTCCTTATTCACCTGTATCAGTGAGAAGTGAAGAAAATGACTCAAATGACACCATCAGGAAAAAAAAAAGCCTCAGAAAAAGAAATGTACATCAAGAAATATGTATTCTGCTTCTCTCCAAGGACAGTGTAAGGAGTACATTTTGTTCTGGGATTTCCACAAGGAAACAATTAACTCTTGGAGATTAGCAAATAAGTATGAGTCAAGATTTTAAAAACTGGATGTGTTAGAAAAGATCAGCACTAGGGAAACTCACACAAACACGCTTTCAAAATTCCTCTAGTGCTATCAGTTCAGCTGAACGCCAGCAGTTCACATGAAGTGCAGGGGGTCCCCTAAGCAACTCAGCACCTTTGAAACAGTTATTTAAAAGTCCAGCTATAGCAGGAAAAGCCTAGCCTTAATCTATGTATCTATCAGAGACCCATACAAAAACCATTACACTAAAAGAAGCTATTGCAGCATTTGGTCACTCCTAAAACTTGTCCAAACTACTCTGCAAAAATGTTGGGGGATGTGTCCTGATCCCTGGCATACAAGCCAGTTATGATATATGCTGCTGTAGTCATAATTGTCAGTGCTTTAAAAAAAAGGCCTATATAATCCTAATCTGATCAAACCACAAGCTCAGCGCTTGAGCAATAAAACTGCACAGTTTTATTGGTCTTTATTACTGCCCAAGTCTTAAAACCTCTGACGTGATATGACATCTAAAAGACTCTTGATACCTGCTTTTAAAGGCATAGCAAACCGAGACAGGAAAACAAACAAGTAAAAACATAGTAATAATTGAAGTAACCATAATCCAACTAACTAATAATCAAGAGCCTCTCTGAAGGGCTTCCTATTTCAGATGGGTTCTGCTGATCCCTTTTGTTTGTTTGATTTTTATCAGCAATGTCAGTGAATCAACAGCCCTAAGAGATGAGGCAGTACAGGCAGCCTCTGCATGGCATCAACATGAACATTACCGCTCCAAAATGAGTTGCAAATTCTGTGACCTCAGGTGAACAAAACCCACCACCACCAAAAAACAAAACTACAGAATTCAAGCTCTGAAGCAGCCAACATGAAGAAAGCAGTGTTGCGCCAGTAGAGCCACAGATTTTTTCCAGTATGCTTGTCATTCCAATTATTGCCTCCTCAACTGCTGGTAGCTGAACTCCCATCTTACAAAAGCTTTTTAGAGGAAAATCCCTCAGAGATAGTCTGCTTTCCCATTCTTTTCTTCATTTCTTTAGCTGTGGAAGGCCCACCCACAGTTTTGGCTCCCTATTGCAGCTCTCTATTCTCTTTAAGTTCTTTTCTTGCTCAGTTATTTGCAGCTTCCAATTAGAGCAAAATGTCTGCAGAGGTCTTATTAATTTAAAAAAAAAAAAAAGAAAGAAAAATCTTCATCCAGTGCTGAAACCAAATTTGGAAAGCTACAAATATTTCAAAATACATCCTATCTTTTTTTATTTGGTTGGTTTTTTTCTCCTCTGTCCCGACTACCTCTGAAATCATCACCTACAATGGATAAACACAAGAAATATACCATCACCTGTAGCAGCAATTCTCAGTTTGAGGTTTGTGAACCACCATATAGCCATGATGATTTTCTTCAAGAGATGCCAGAGTGGTCCTCAGAGTGAAAGGGTTGCAGACATGCTGAAGTTGTTACGGCAGAAACTGTAAGGACTGTATGACCACCATTTTGGCATTATAAAATACTTTTGTATAGAGTGGGAGTTTTCACTCGAGTAACAAGGCACTGTGATAACTCATGAAAGTACCTCCATGGCTCCATTAAAGGATACAACCAGAAATAACACCTGTATTCTAGGCTACCTTCTTCAGGTTTTGCCTGAAACTTAGACTGTATAAGCCTGTAATTGTTTTTTGTAGTACATGTTTCCTGCCTCCAATCCCCCCTCTGGTGGTGGTACATGCATTAATTGATGTCCAGTTATAATACTGTTACCTCAGATCTTCTTATGGCGCAGTTGTCTTGTAGCCCTGCAAAACAGTGTCTTCATGCACTGCCATTTTATTTCACTTAATGCAATTATAAAATAGCATACACATCTGTTAAATATTATTATCAGTGAAGTAATAAATCCCCTGTAGCACAAGCAATAAATTTTTTTATATAGAGCATATTTATCTTTTGACATGTTATTATATTGACTCATAAAAAATAGAAGCAATGCCCTCATTATTTATCTAGTCTAACTTGAAGGATGCTCTAGCCAGTTTCTGCCAGGAAGAAAGGATGTTGAATATTTGATATATGTGATTAGTGAAGTTTGCAGTGACCTTTTCTAGTACTCTGTATTGTTAAAAATCATTGAACCTTACAGAGGAAGAGGAACAGGGTCTTTAAGAGCTGTCATGCATTTAAGATATTTTCACAAAGCCATTAAGTTCCTTGAAGGAAACAGGTAACTTAAACTGTTACAGAACTTCAACCAAAACATGGGTAAAAGTCACCATCCAAAACAAAAGGTCATGCGAAACTGCTCAGGGAGTTGAATTCTGTGCCTGAGTGGCATTCCCTGGGTACTATTTTAAGTTTGTTAGAAGGAGACAACAGGAACACCTCTGGATTTACTTCTCATTCTCAGTGCTAAAATTTCAAATTACTGCAATAACCTTGGTTTTTCTATAGCTCAGCCCCTCAGCAAATCTACTGGCTGCTAAAAACAATGTAGAAATGGACCCAAAACGCAATGAGCTCTAGAGGCATCACTTCCACAACAGCTGACATGCAGGCTCTTCCCATCCAGACCCTAAGAGAATAAGAGTGGACAGTGCTTGTAAACGGGATTTTGGCTTGTGCTCTCCTCCAGTCCAAAAGCATCAGGCAAAAAGAAATCAATGGTCACATGAACACAAGTGAAAAACCCCTGATCGTAATTCAGTATTAACTAAAGCATTAGGGTTACCTTCTCCCCTGTCCCAGAGCTCCCCTGTTCGGCCAGTGCTTACAGCCTTTCCCTAGCAGTTCACGGTCCCTCTTGCTGGCACATCCCAGCTCAGCTGTCGCTGCAGCAAATTGTGAAAATCACCCTCACAGAGCAACCTTGGCGATGCTACTGCACCCAGTACTTACTTCTACAGCAACTATGCCAGCTCAAAAGAGCTTTGCAGTTTTGCTGCGAGGCATGGCGAGGGAGGCCGCAGAGCACAGAAAGGAAAATTCCAGCTGCGGTTGTGTTTCCCCTTCCCTCCCTTCCTGCCCCACAATAGCTTCACTGTCAGAAAAAACAACAAGCTGCGGGACTGCATTCGTGCTGATCCCCAAGTGCAATTCCTGCCAATTTCAAACCCTCTTCTAGAGATCATTTTCTTAGGCACATTTAACTAGCTCCAAGCCCCTATGCCCATCTAAAAAAGCAATATCAATTATTAATAAAAGATAATACATAATTAATAGCAATACTCAGAAGCAGTTCTGCCTTGCACTGCTCTTGCTACTAGCTAATCAAGCTTCATGCTGAAGCATGCCAGAAGATTAATTTTAACATTATCTTATAATTTAAAAGATATTTCATGCAGTATTTCTAGGGTAACCAAAAGGCAACAACTCCATTCATGGCGTCCAGTACTGGCCAGGTGTATCCATGCTATAGTACATAAATACATTTATTACCCAATGACATAGAATATTTTATGAATTATACAACATGGTCAGGGACAGACTTTCTCAGAGCTATAAATGGTCCAAGTGAGGGCTGAGAAACGCTAATGATAGAGAGTAGCACACACATACACAAACTGCTGTTCGCCTCTGGGTCTAGAATAACTGTCTGCAGCTCTCCCTTTCCCTTCAGAGTGCTTCCCAAGGTGCAGAGCCAAGAACAGCAGCCAGGTGCATCAAGTTCTGTGGACACATCCTATTGAGTCAGCCACATGCAAGGGAGCACCTCACTGAAATAAGGGGAATGTTGCCTTGGTAGGGCTTCCTACACAAGTATGGCAGGAAGGGACTTTGAGTCCCCCTCCTGTCTGCTCAGGACCTTTCTCAAGCACTGCGCTCATTTCAGAAGAATTTACTGGAAGGATTTGTAATTCGTTATTGGCCTTTGTGGCTTTCAGCATTAACTACTGCAGTTCTCAAAACCACAAAATAAATTGAATGCAGATGAGCAAGACCAGAGCCACAGATAATGAAAGAGCCCAACAGAAAAAAAAAAGAGAGTTAAATAGAAAAGCACTATTCAAAGACATTCAAATCATGTCAGCACCACTGAAGAACGGCAGCAGTGGCCTTCTTTGGGGGATAGGAACCACACTCGGAGTGCCGTTTCACAAGGAAGGAGGTTTATTTATGACTTCGATTTTGTGTGGAGAGTTTTAGCTTGACTTTTGGGATAGGGAAATCTGGGGCACAGGGCAGAACATCGTACCATTTGCTGGAAGAAAGTCCCTTTTCAAAGGTTGTACATATCAAAGCAGGCATGTTATTACTACAGTTTGCTTAATACATCTACTCCCCAATACCTAAGAGTAAGTAAGGGTCTGTTTCTACGCTTGGCAGAAAGAAACAGCAAAGGCACAGCAGAAATGGTGTTGAGGGCACTACGCCGTGTGGAACGGCAGCAATCCAGGCCTGGCTGATAGGTTCGCATGGATTTTAACCCTCTTTTGTCCTTCTGCTCCTCTCCCAGCCTAGAGCAGGGAACTATTTTGGCAGCACTATTACATAGGGCCTGTCTGTATTGTTCCACTTTTGTTCACTACTACATTTTTCTTGAAAAGGAAGAGATTTTTAGAACAACACAGAAAATTCATCTGGGGCTTTTTACAGAGCATCTTGTAGCCAAATTCCAACTCTTGCACAGCAATAGATGTACAACAACTTGTTTTGAAGTCAACTCTTGCAGAAAAAGCATTTCCCCCTCCTGCTGGGAGTAAGGGTGCATATTGCTGATCACAGTGACTTCTCACAGTGATCACTTCCAGAGGCAATAAAATAAACTGCATTTCAGCATTTGCTGACCACAAGGCTTTAACAGTCTCAGCCATAAGCAAGCAACTTATTTTCTCTTCTGTCACAGATGTGCGAATTTCAGTTGTAAACTCTTAATAAACACTTATTCATGTACCTTTTCGTGTGACGCTTCTCAAATGCTTTGAGCAGAAGACTTACTTCTGCACTTCTACAGCTGATCCAAATGGCCTTAAAGCTCTCAACATACTCGTCATCTTTGAAGCCTCATTTAATCATCCAGGCTCCTGAGACAGACACTATAAATTTTTGGAGATCCATTTCCACTACAGTCAGACCTGGCAAAAACCACTCTGTACTAGAACTAATCTTATGAAGCTTCCTTCACCTCAGCCTGAGCAGTCTGCAATACCTCAGAGACATCTAAACAGTGCTGGATTTTTTCATTTCTACACTGAAAAACTTTTACAAAAATCTTGTCTCCTTTCCATCTCTCATTTTTCTCCTTGGAATAAATTGGCTAGCTCATGGCTGCCTTCTGATGTGCCGTATTAAAGGGAAGGAGTACTAGTACAGAGCTCCTTTTCATATTAGGGAAAAAGAATCAGTGCATATGCTCTATTTTTCTTGGAGTTTCTTTATTTTATAAAACATGCATATTATTTTGCACACACACACCAGCAGTCCCAGTCTTCTACTACTAATGACAGTGATCTGACCTATGATCTTTAGCCCAGTTTCCTCTGAACTCATGTAGTCTAATCATCGCCCTCTCTTTCCCCTAATAATAGACACAACTAACACAGCTGCACTCATTCTTCTAGCTGCACCTTGTAAACCCAGGCTCCATGTCTGGCAGGAGCTTGCTCCCAGCAATGGCATAAGGCTACAATGCAAAAGATGCTCCAGGAGTCCCAGATGTACTACCCAAGCCCTGGAGAATATGTGGGGTTACAGTGGGTGGAATGTTACAGTTTGTCCCTTTGCCATGTTGTAAAGCCATCATCTACTCTGAAATGTACGGTACTTGCAAACTGCTTTTACCAGGGGTTAAATACTTTTTATTCACAACACCACAAAGACTTCTCTGTGCAACGGTGCCAGAAATATCTAGGAATTCTGCTTGGCTTCGTTTATATCTCTCTGGATGTCATGCGTACTATATTTTCATACATTAAGGATTTCTATAGAATTTATCACTAGCCATAATGGTTTCCAGGAGAATTGCTGGCTCAGCTTTAAGAGTGAATAGCTTCATCTTTGGTTTAGCACTTTTGTCAGGCTAGGATCAAATCCAGACACTCTTTCAATTTTTATTTTAGTGGATCATCTACACTTAATCTTAGCCTCTGACAAACAGGATTAAGAAAACTCTCTATTTTTGTTCAAGGTCCCAAACCCATATATAAACACCGTAATTTACTACATAATGGCAGCTCTTTCAATGCATAAGTATAAGTAGCAATAACAATCATGCCTTTTTTGAGAAGTTCTTGTTTCCAAAGGTAAAAAAACACACAGCTGAAGTGGCATGCGCGTGACCTTCACATGCCTGATCTCCACAAAGCACTGAAAATCCTGCTGCAGAACAGAAGGATCAACATAGTCCCTTCTCATCTGGAAAATTGAATGAGATTACATAGAACAGCAACAATTTCTCACCTGATCCCTCCTGTAAATGAGATTTGTTAAACTGCCTTGGAGATTTCAGAGGGCAAATTCACCCACTGAGTTGCAGGAGTTACAGTAGGGTTCAGCCTGGTTTCAGTACAGTGAATGGCTTTTGAGTACTGCTGAGGTTACAGTGTGTGCAGAGGTAATGAGATGATATCACAGATTAGGAAAAGCTTAATTTGCTAAGATACTTTAACAAAAATAGAATATTCCTAAAAGTCTANAGACTTTAAACAAGGTGAGGAAAGGGTTTCTGAAGTAATATGGTTTGGTTTTAATTTAACAAACAAACGGATTTTCTGATATACAGACTTTTGAATGAAACATTTTCATTTTTAGTGAANCGGGGAAGTTTTGAACAACAACTGCAAATATTCTGGGGAAGCTTTGCTTTCTGGTACAGCCATGGCAGGCTAGAAGACAGTATACACTGGATGCTTTAAAAAGCATACATTTACATTTCCCTGTTCTTACTTCCTTTACTGCTGAGCTTGCAAAAACAACAGGGGAGGAAAGACTCCTGTGAAATGTGTCTGTGCTTCCCGTGGGATGGCTTAGACCACATCTCCCCACTCAGTCCCTGAACCAGTTTGCAGAGGCTCCAGAAAGATTCTCAGGCACGGCACTGTGGTATTTTTCCCTCCACGGTGAACTAACGACAATTTGTATAAATTATTTTTTTTTCTTTTCCCCCACTGTTCCTGCAAAGAGCTGCAAACAGAACCTGTTCATCTGAGCACTGTTTTGGAAGAGTGAACATGAACCTAAAGAAGAGGGAGCAGGGAAAAGGACAATATTTTTTTGTTTGAAACATTGCATGAACTCTTAAATATAGAAAGTACTTGCTATAATAATTTCTTTAGTACATGAGGTTTTAACCTAAGAAACTTTAAATAAATGAAGAGCTGTATACGGGGATAATAAGCCTCTGAATAATACTCCATCAGGCAATATTTCAGTGAGCCACATAGAAATGAGCATAGTAAGAGTTAAATTGCTCCTGCTCCAACAGTAGATTTTTCTTAAAGTAAATGCAATGAAAGCACCATCCCCTGAGTATCATTTGGTACTCTGGAGCCAAAATCCTTCTTATTTACACATAAATCTAGGGGTCTTATTCACAGGGTACCAGTTGCCTTGACTCATTTCCCAAGGCATGTTCTCTCCATCACCTTAGGTACAACCCAACATCTGCAGTCAGGCTGTGGATGTCGATGGACATTTTCCAGAGATTTATCAGGATAACCACGTTCAGAGCTTAATTCTCATACTTATGGCTAATGAAAGCCCGATGTTGCAGAGGTTTATGTACCAGCAGAGGCCAGCAATATCTGAGCAGGGGTAGCTTAAATTACCATGTACAACAGTCTTCAGACTCCTTTTAGAACAATAAGCAAAAAAAAAAGCCATTTGAAACTGACTAAAGAAAGGCAAGGTTATTACTCATATCCCAAGGAGATACAGTGTGTGTGATGAACTGAAAATGCTATTAGAGAAGAACAGATTCCTGTTATGATAGGCCAAGTATGCGTTGGTTTCACTGGTACACTGTTAATTACACATTCACTCTTTCACATAATGAAAAAAAGTCTCACGTAATGTCTACAAAAGGGGCTTGCACATTTGCATATAATGAAACCAGCAATGACAAATGTTAGCAGTACCATACACTGATGCCATGAATAATGCATAACATACAATTGTGGAGCTAAAAGCACAGAAATAATCAAAACCATTGATCTTTCCCCCCCTGTCTCTCTCTACAGGCAGATAAAGTCTAATTTTCTGAACACTTCAAACCCAGAGGGTTTCAAGGATTCTGTTTCAGACAGAGGAAACTGATGAATGGTCATGGCAGCTTTCACTTTTAGAGCATCAGTTCAGGTCTGGTCAGCCAAGCATTATCTGTCAGCTTGTATCTGCCTGTGGCACTACCTGGGACTTTATTTGGCCATCCCCAGCAGAGGCCAGGATTTACCTGGTCACCTCCCTCCAGGAGCAATGTCTTCATAAAAATGGTGGGGCTGATGAGATGAAATGTGGAGAGTCACCAGTCCCTGCTGTATTTATTTTGGTTTCTAAGATTTTTCCATGTCAACTGGAAGCCTCCTGAAAGGCTGCTTTAAAGCAATAACTAAGGATGGAGAAGCAACCCCTGTGTTCTGCTCATATTTATCTATGCTATATCCTCAAAAAATACTGGCTGAGTTAGAGTTACACTTTCTGACAGCCTGGCTGGGCAGATGGTACCCAAAAAACTGCCAGATCAGAAAGTTAATGTTTCCCCACTGGCTATAGGAAGCACTGCAATTGCCCAAGATGAGGGTATGCTTTGATAATCACTTGATTAAATAAGCAGATGCCCACTGACTTCAGAAGGCATCAGCACATGCTCCTACAGAGGAGTCAGCATCACCAACCTCCCTGGGGGAAAAACACAAACAGCCCAGGGGAAGGGGGATACCAAGGAAAGCTGGGGGAGAGTGGCATCGCTGGTCTGCAAGGATGTCTAGGAAGAGACTTCTGGTTGAGCAGTTCAGTAAAATGCTTTCCCCCATCGTGACTAGTATTTAAACTGGAATTTGCATAAAACCTGACCTGAATGAGGCAGCACTGATCTAATTCTCCACTGATAACACATCACACTATCACACAAACAAGGAAGGTCACCACAGCTGTCTCTAGACTTAAATAGGAGGGAGATACCATTTAGCTCACAGCTAAGGCATATTCACTTCATGGGAAGCTGTAAACTTTTTACTCAGCACCATCTTACACTGCTGGTTATCTCCATCACCTATGTTCTCCACTACACAGTTTTTTAATATATGTACAAGCATGTATATATTACGTAGCTTTTAATTACTGCTTCACACTCCTAAGTACCACCTGCCTCTCTTCCTACACAGAAATCCACATTAAGAGTCCCAATGGGATTTTTAATCATGTTTCCCCTGCACTACACACTGTGATAGACTACTTAATTGTTTGATCATGCGCTGTTTAATCTACAAGAACCTGGTCTTGCTCCCTCCACAAAAAGGATGTGGTCTGGAAATACAGTAACATTTTAAAACAATTTAATTTTTTTGTGGTTGTCTGTGTCATATTGTACCTATCTTGCAGACACCATTCACTGCATAGATCTGTGTCATTTTGTCCCACCTGAACACTTCTTTCTATAGCACTAAAATGATGGGTTTAAGTGAAAAAGACTGAACTATAAACACACATTGCATAGGGAGAATTTTTTTTTTAACAAGGAAAGTAGGAAAGTCCAGGAAAGAGGGAAGATTATTTTTAATACAGAAATCCCATCATATGTAACAAAGTGTTTGGTCTGGAAAGCCAAAAAAGCCAAACCTCTTTGCCCAATGCAGATAAACAGTGAGACAGGGTCATTGGCAGCATGAGACAGGACACTCCAGGAAACTTGCTTGCTTCCACAAACATCATCACAGACCACATAACGAGAGCTTTTATATATTAAAATGCAACACTCTTATGCATGCATGTGCAAACACAATGGAGTACTGAGAGATGTCTATTCAATGGGCATTGCCATACTATTTATGTACGCATGCATGGGCAAAGCTAATGAAATGCAGAGACAACTTGGTTTATTGTATGACCAATAGCAGTATATGCAAAAGAAACAGATTTTTAAAAGACTTAATTCAGTCCTCTGAGAACCTGTTTCTTCCTGGCACCAAAAGACCTACCAGCTACCCAGAGATAGAAGTCCAGTAAAAAAGTCAATCCTATGCTTAATTTCAGGCTTATGCCAATGTGCTGCAAGTCCAGTTACAATCAGAAGCTAAAAATTCAGAAGGTACTTAAGAACGTTTTCCTTACTCAGGGCCTTGGTTTCTGTCAAGCATGTTTCCATCGTCTCTTGCTGAAGTCAAATATCAGTATAAAAATGCTATAAAGGTGGGTTTGTTTTTTTTTTTTTCCTGGAGAAGAAAAATCAAACATTTTTTCTTTCCTTTTGAAAAATTGCTAAACTTCCAGAGAGAAAGAAAAAACCTTGTTGATGTACCAAGAACAAGTGGGACAAGTATGAGCCAAAGAAGGAAATGCTGGATTAGACTATCTGAAGAGCATGAAATGATGCTTAGCAACCAGCTGAGGACTTGGATCCTCCCAGATGCCAAAACAAACTGGCCCAGAACAGAATATTAATTTCCCACATTTCAGCAAGTAACACTTTTACCATTCCTAGTTTTCAAATGGAAACTCTACATTCCTCCCCCCCATATTTTTAAACAAGTAATAGCGAAGAGCAAAAACATTGCAAATTATCTGCATTAAACCCAGAGACAATGTAAGTTAATATACACTGCATAGCACTAAGGACCTCGAGGAATTTGATCTTTTAGCATAGTTCTAGCACTCTGCAGCAATTAAGTACTGAGCAGATCTTCAAGGCAGAAAGAGCGCTGTAGAGAAGCAGAGGACTAGCGTATTTTGAGGACATACATGCTTGTCATTCAGAGGCTCGGATTTAATATTGTGTGCCTCAGTTTTTACCACTCTAAGTTCTAAACCAACTTTCTTTCTAGAAAACCTATTACCTGCAGTGGGGTCCCCAAAGTGTGCTATGTGTAGTACCAAAGGGACACAGGCCCCTTCAAAGTAGCAAACAGTCCAACAGTAGAGGCACCACCGCCATTCCTGCTACCACTGACGGTGTATTTACACACATACCTCCCCCTGGCAGCTGCTCGCTGTTTACTCTGGAATTGTTTCTTATCCAGACAGGCTGTTACAAGTTCAGCACAAATAAGCAAAAAGGGACTGACGGGAAATGAAGCCCCAAATACTCAAAACTACCTTATGTTGCACCTCCTTGCAACTGTACTTACAACATCAACATGGGCAGGAAATTAAGCTGAGAGAGAACAGGAGCAAAGCTGCAGCAGCTCCTAATCTTTTTGGGTCCCTCCAGGCTTTGCTATCTGTAGAGGCAAGTGTGTCTCCCTCCCAAAAGCTTTGGATCAGAAAGCCTGAGCTTGAAACTCAACTACTTTAAATCCCGCTGTTCCAGGGTGCATTTCAGGACAGGAATTAAACTGGTTGCTGCATGCTACTTAACATTTCTTTTTAAGATCAGGAGAATACGCAGTGAACTGCTATTCATATAACCTTCTGTTCCAGTTAATGAAAAGCAAGAGTTGGGAAAACCGAAGACAGTTAAGACCAGATTGCTGTTGCCCTATGCTGCAGAGTCTTCTCCTGCGCTGTTTCACCTCGGTAGAACATTACCTGCTTACACGATGACAGATGCAGGTCAGCAAGGTCTCAGAGTTGCATCTACCCCGGCCTTCTGTCCATCACCATACTTTTCCCAGTGCATCAGTACCAGAGCAAATGCCTCACATATATGTGGTGTGAAAACCGGTCTACTCTGATGCAGCTTATCGTGCTGCCATGACCTGATGGAGTCGAAGCTTGGCATCCTGCTTCACTGACTTTGAGGGCAGAGTTTGGCAATAGGGCTGCCAGAGTGACTGTAAACACCAAGGAATATAGTTTTTCTAATGCGAACATACAAAAGCTAACAAGAACCTCAAAGATATGCCTTCCATTCAGCCTGCACAACCACAGTGGATGCCCTCAAACTACTGCAGCTGGTTAGGTGAGTTATGGTGCACCAGGAATAGCCCTCCAAGGAAAACCCAGAAGAGCAATTATAACGAGGTTACTGAACATTATGAATGAACCATCAGGGGCCTTTCAGAGAGGTGGCTGTATCATGTCTGCCACCGGCTTGCATTATCCATTTCTCAGGCTAATAAGAATGACAGAGTTCCTCCAGAGTAATTCGGGACTACATCATACCTCTTAAAAAAATACACACTTCCAAATGCTGCAAGAATAGCTCAAACATCTGGACAAGTCTTCCACCTTGAAAGTCAGTAAACTGGAGTGGCCTCCTGAACTTTCTTTTAGGGGTATTTTCCACTTCCAGGTGAGCCAGTCAGGTTTTTTCATCATGTCAGATCAGCACAAGCTTTGGCAGTTCTTTTTAAAAAACTTTTCCTGCTACTAGTTTTAAATCCTGTATCTTCTTTTGCTTGATGCAGTAACATTTCTCATCTTCTCATCCTCACATAAAACTCCCCTGTCTGTTCTGGGTAGCTAGTTATTCCTGCTCTGTACTTCACATTTTCAGAGTGAACCTGTTTTTAAGTCCCTCCATCAATAAGAAGGGAGGCAGTAAGTTTGGTGATAAGAGGTCTTACTAGGCTGCCAGCTGGAAATCAGATTTTAGAGGCTCAATAAAGAGTTCTGCAACTTGTACGGTTATTTGAATTAATAGAACTCACTTGGATATCAAAACACCCCTCTCCTTCAGAGGGTTAAGTTCCTAAGCTCACTCCCCCACAAATCAGTGCTATCTGGGGGCAAGGGGCTGGTTGGTTGGTTTTTCGTGCCAGGAAGGAAGCAAATTCAACCTTGTACATTCAGACATTTTCAGTTGTTTATGAGTAAACTGTGAATTAAAGCCGTATTTGTGATGCAGGCCAAATCGCATAATAGCTATCAAAACTAAATTCTCTTCTCCAGGGCTTACTAAATGTAGCATGACAACCGCATTGACCCACTGGTAAGATTCAGGTGGAAGTCTGGAGTTTTCCAATACTAAAGCCCTTTCTTCAATAAGTGTGTAGAGTTGTAACATTTTCTACAAGCCCATCTAACATAATCAGAATTTGTCTTTTTTAAAGTGTAAAGATCTCCCTCACTCTCTGGAATTGTGCTTGTTCATCTCCTGTGATAAGCATGCAAAACAGTTCAGTGGTGCTAATCTGATCAGCAGTATAACAGATGCCAAACCATAGTGGATGCTCCATACCAAACTATTTCAAAATCACTGTCCATTGGTTCTCACAAGAGACACTGTAACAGCAAACAGAAAACTTGAAGGATAAGACCAGAATTCATTCCCCCAAAAGGTTGTCTCCTTAAGAGATGCACAGTAGAAATTCTAGAGAAGATTCTTTTTAAAAGATAGCAGAGATGACAGTTTTAGATCAGTGAGAGGAGCTCATAATCTTGCTACTGCTTACCCTAAATGTTATTAGCTGGTGTGCTTTCCTATGAAATACTTGGGACATGCAGAGGATGATCTGTGGGAGTCCATTTGGAAAAAGTTCACTTTTCTTGTCTGCTTTTACTGGATATCAGAGAATGCTCACCTCGTCACTGGATCAGGCCCTGGGATCATTTACAGTATTACACTAAAACTAACTGCTGAGCCTCGTTTTCCATTCTTTTGCATTCATGTCATTAAAAATGGGTTTAAGTGTCCCAGATGTGTTGCAGAGCAACAGAGCCTCAAGGTTTCTACATTTGCCTACCAGAATCAGCTGTTCCACCACAGCTCTTCCAGCAGTGTTGACTGCAGCAGTTTTTCTGGTGATACTTTGCTTCACTAGTTCTCGGCCTCATTTCAGATCACACATACAGACACTTCTTTCTCTTGCCCTTTGGCTCTAGAGGTTTTTTTCACTCTCTTCTGATATTCTTCTCTGCAATATCTTAATTTGGCAACATATTCAGGGAGATGCCTTAAGAAGTCAGTGTGAAGGGGCAGAATTAATAAAACTAGCTTATGCAATAAGAGATATTAAAAATTCAAAGGTTGCTTTATTACATGTTGCAGTAGAAGCCTGTTTCAAATTCTACTAGTAAATGGCTACAGTCATCAGATACATGCCCTAGCTGAATAGTAAGAATCATTACGACCTATCTAATAAGGATTTATGCTGCATTGACTGGAATGTAACAAATCCCAGACACATGGAAGCCATACTTGGAGGGGAGGGATGTGAAT
>VYZV01025178.1:1387365-1401262 GCA_013401275.1 Pandion haliaetus | reverse complement strand
TATTACAAAACAGCCTTAACTTAAAGGATAAAAAGTTTTCAAAATACATATTCCCCAAGATAAACTCAGAAATATTTTCACATTTCTAATGTTTCACCCACCCCTAACATAGAGAAAGACCTAACTCAGCTGAAAGAATACTTGATGTGACCATTTGAAACTCACTTGCTGAGAGCGAGAGCTGAAACTACTCTGGTGACTGTGAACACTGCGGGAGCTTCGGAGACTATGACCAGAATGCTCACTATGGACACTGCGTCTATCAAATTCATCACCATAAGGATCTCTATGGGGTTCAGATTCATCATCAAAACTTCCAGTAAAACGAGGATCGTATCTCCAGTTATCTTCATATCGGTCATGTCTGAAGAACAAAGAAACACGCAAAGCAAAAAATGAACATAGCCACCTATATCCCTGAGGGAAGTGACTTTACTGCGTACCTGTCAAGAAGAAAACTACCTAACTTCAGAATGACTTTTAGATTATTTCCTAGATTGAGGTTTTTATTACATTAAACAAACTGACCTTTCTTCAAGAGGTTCATCCAGAATATTCAAGATCAAGACCAACATCAGACTCAGAGTCTGTTCTAGGAAAACCCACAGAATGTTCACCCGATCTGAAAACAAGTCCTACTGCCTTAAATCCTTTTGTTAAGAGTAACACGACAGCTCATCTGTTTTTCCTCAATGACCTATGTTAAAGCTACAGAAGGGACTAGCAACATATATCTGTGAAATGTGTGCAATACTGCATTTTAATAGCCTGTTACAGGATGCATCTGCATTCCTAGAGAATATTGAGAGGATTTTACTTACAAAGCTGCACAACACCCTGAAATTCTGATGCCCGATACAACTGTCACAACAGTTCATAGATTTTGAAGGCTTTGGGGCAGAACTTCAGCAAATAAAGTAGTTTTTCTGTTAGTGCACAAGCAAAGCCCCAGCCTTTGCCTTAATGCTTACTGCCGTAACTTAATTTTCTGGTGACACGCTGACTACAGGAGACTCAGCCCTGAAAAAACCAATACCAGATTCTCCACCTTCACTCAAGACATACGCACTAGATCATTCATCAACAGCAACACTTAGGCCATGCACTGCCCTAGATCTGCAAAGAGCATTGAGAGAATATGGATCGAATGGACAAACCTGTTGCTGTATGGATACGCGTCTCTCTTCTGGTAAGGGTTGTGTTCAGCATCATACCAATACCTCTGATCGTAACTTCTGGGATCTCTGTATCTGGGGTCGTATGCTGATGAGTAACGTTCCCAGCGACTTGGATCTTTGGGAAAATAAAAAGAAATGATTTAGGTATTGGAAGCTGTTGCCTATAACCTTTTTATACTCCTTTCTCTTTAATTACATGCTGATTTGGTCCTGAAACATATAGCAAAACCAAAATAATGTACTTAAAGCTACATAAACGTGTCCACTCATTTTTAGTTAAAAAAAAACCAAACAAATCCAACTAAAAAATCAATTTCACACCTTTCAGAGAAACAAGTTTATTATAGTTAGCTAGATACTCTTGAAGGGACGACGTTTAGCATCAGACAGATAGGTCTTTTCTAACAACTTTAAAACTCAGTCATAACATGATAATAACCCAATAAATATTAACAGAATCTTTGTGATCAATCTTCAGAACATCATGCTCAATGTCTCAGAATGTGGACAAATGTCGCTTAAAATCCTCCCAGGCATTATACAAGCAACTATTTTCAGATTACCAATGCCAGTACATCTCTGTGAGCATTCAGATAATTATGGACAAAACCAAATTCTAGTCATGAGTCAATTTCTGTTTACACCCACCTAAAATTTACTTCAGAAGTCTGCCTGCAGGTTATACACCAGGCATACACCCCCGTGAATGATGGGCTTGCAAAACATTGAAGAAAACTATTCTGTAGACTTACAATGGTGTGCTTTCCCAATGAAAAGGCAAACTGAAGGCTGGTATTGAGGAAAAAACTTAATTTATTTTCTATTNNNNAAAAAACTTAATTTATTTTCTATTTAATAATTCTACTGAATAAAAAAAAACCCAAAAAAACGGAAGGACGGCATGGTATTAAGAACTGAAGTATTCCCAAAGATCAATTTTCAGCAAGTATAACTTTATTCTTGCTGGTTGTGGAAAGAATATCAAATTTATCAATATGAAAAAATATAATAATTCTCTGATCTCAAAGTTCCTCTTTCCCATAAATTTTTGAATTTTTCTATAGAAAATTGCAGGTTTAAACAGAGTTCATTTTGACACCTTACCTCCATAATCATAGGAGTTTGGGTAATAGCCTGGATAATAATCACTCCATCTACTTTTTGTGTAATAATCTTCAGTATAACCTTGCCTGAAAGAAAGTGCACAGGTATAAAAGTTATTCCTCCTTCAATCTCTTCTAAAGTCAGCAAGAGATATGAAGAACTGTATGCCACAACTGATTAGGTAGAGTTTTGTATTTAAAATAATGCATTTACAGGAAATCAAGGAATCATAAAATTAAGACTTTACAAACCAATATATCACTAAATTGTTGTGTGCCATAAAAAGTTTAATTGCTTACAATTAATAACAAAACCTACTGCTACAATTAGCATCCTTTGAACTCAACACAGAAGTCAATAACTTAACAAGTATTGAAATATTTGCTCAACTTTAACAGTGTTTTGTTATACATCTTATGGTGACAAAGAGGACTACGGCCTGGAGAAGAGGTCATGAAAATGGGTCAGGACATGAACTAGCACTCTCATAGATAATTCTGAACAGGTTTCAGCCTCCGAGGCTGCCATTGTGGCATGTGTCACCAGCGTTAAATAGTTACATACAGAAAAAAAAACAACCAAACCACACTACACCTTTCTTTAGGTACTCGGGCCAAAGAACTCAATATTGTATCATCACCTTGTTTGACTTGGAGCTGATACCAATCTGTGGCTGACAAGCACACAGAATACTAACATTGTAGGGCTAGCACTACTGTAATCCCAATGCTTTATTTTCATTCTGCACTCCGTCTGTTTCTCAATCTCAGCTTTTCAGTAGATGCAGCAATGCTTTGAGTGTTAGCACATCCTTACATTTAATACTTCAGTGAATAAATGAGATAGCATTGAGATGCAATTGTAATACAGCACATCACTACACAACTAATTCCAGGCATCTTCTAGGTTATTACCCTTCTCAATAGGCTTGGATGGACAGCAGTATGTAGGAAAGGCTTGTTTTTTGTTTGAGCAAATAGGGAGGACCAAATAGAAGAAAATACTCATTTACAGAGCCCATGTTAGAATACTGATTGTCCAAATGAACAGAACAAGCACAAGAACCTAACTAAAACCAACACATCAAAGTAAGAGTCAGTGCAAACACAAAAGATAATTACAGTACTTCTGATGGAAAAATAAAGATGTGGCCATTACTTGAAAAATCATGAGCCTTTATTATATGCAATTTTTAGGACACCATCCCACAATTTTTGAAAAAAGATAGAAGATGAATGTTAGATGAAAAATGTAGTGGGTCTACATATATGTACATACACATATATGTATATACATGTACATATATGTGTACATATATATATACACGTATGTTTATATCTATAAATGTGTATATACCTGTGTGTAATAAACTCACAATCACACATATGTATGCATACATACACATGCAGGAGGTAAAGATATTTAATGCCAATGTGGAATGATGGGAACTTTATACAACTGATCATACAACTGATAGGGTAAACTCCAAAGTGGTCAAGCAAGTCAAGTGATGCTCCTCCCTGGAACGTGTGGGAAGTTTGCTAACACAGCACCTACCTCTGCAGAGGAGGAGGTTTGATCTTATCAGATCAGGTTTATCCACCCAACCAATCTTCTCTCTGTCTCCTTCAGAAAGAGACTCCCCAAACAGAGCTTACAAAGCTGCATCATCAATACTGACCCATCAAGAGCAAGTTTCAGACACGCTATCACACTGACTTTGCCACTCTTAGGCTCTGCTGCCCTGCAGTACCACACCACAGTCCACATCCAACTGCACCATCATGTCACACACCAACACTTACAGAGCTACTTGTAACAGGCTTTGATCTGCCCAACGCCACCTATAGGAATTACAACTTCTCATAAAAATGGTACAAGAGTACACACCAGGAAGCGCTGCTAGAGGTTTTTATCTCATTACAAGATCTCACAGTGTGCGTAGAATCACTTAAGATGATAAGAGTTATCACATGCAGCTACAGCCATTGTTTTGTACTCTCAAGGCCAATATACACCTCCTATAATCTTCTGGAGGTGGTAAGCAAAATGCTATGCTTTTAATTCAAAGACTGGTCCATGAGTGAACTACCAACAACAAACAGACAAATACTACAAAGGATTTTATCACTTCCAGACAGATAACTGGGGTTCTCTCTTGGAAACCTGCAAACCCACCCACCAGATAATGCAACATTAACATTCTGTCATTAATTTGAAGTTCATACAAATCACTTATGCAATAATCATCAAAAAGCAGTAGCCCTTAGAAGGTAATTTGCTGCTTCTTGCTTGAGAAATACTAGAGATTTCATTTCTGCTTTTTGTTTAATATTTGCAAGTAGCATCTGAACACATTGTTTCCCTCTCAAAGTTTTTATTTCATAGAATCAGACAGACCAAGGCTTTTAAGTTCTCCTAATTCACGTGCTACCTGCATCAAAACCTGTAGTGAAGTCAGTGGGTGAAACATGCCCACATAGCACCTTTGCTACATGGACCACAGTTTGGGAGTTTTGTGAGAAAGCTTATCCACACAGTTGACGTAATCATCAGACAAATTAACCTGACGCAGCACCAGGATGTTTTCACTTCATTCACCATCTCTCTCCTCTAAAACATCTGAAACACCATGTATCAGTAAGCGCCACGTACTGCTATGCTTGCAAGACAAATCCCAGACCAATGTGCAAAAGTACCATTTATTAACAGAACTAGGGGCCACTGCTTAAGTGCTAGCCAGAAACTAAACCAGTATTGATTAACAAACCCATGGCCTACACTGCTCTTTCACAGCACGCGTGAAAAAGAGCTAACCTCAGCACCCAGTCCATCGCAGTGACTTCCTGCCTGGCAGAAATGTCAACAACCACCCAGAGAACTGAATGAAAGGAGTAATATGGCTTCAGCAACAGAAAAGACTGCAAGATCCTCTCCTTTTCAGACGTGGCATTTGATACCACCTGTTCCTATGGCAGCACACAATACGTTATTGAACTTACTCACTGCGGCTTATGCTATAAAACTTCAACAGGCATCATTACCACTCACTGCTTCAGGATATACCAGATCTTTACTCAATTTAGGAATTGCATACCTAGAAGGCGGCCTGTCAGAGCAGTGACTAGCTCTGGAACTAGGACGTTCGGGCTCAGAATACCGATAGCTCCCAGGCTCCATATAGGCAGTGCTGGTGCTATCATAGTGTCTGTACCGTGGGTCATACTGTCCGTAGCTATCCTCCTAGAAAAGAGATTGACATGTAAGGTAAGAGGCTTCCCACCTCCAAGCATAAACCTTTAAAAACAAACACACGCCACAACTCCAATACCTGAAGAGATGCAGATCACTAGGCTATATTATAGCTTTTGATATCTGTTGTGGCAAGTTATATTCAAGTCTATTAATATCCTAAACTTTAGAAAAAAACATTACATCTCAACCAAAGGCAGTTCAACCACTATCCTGGCCATGCTGCTAAACTGTCAATAATTCAGGCAGCAGATGGGAACCAACTCTGAAGCTAAGACAGTTGTAATTGCCAACTTTTTCCAAAGAACCAAGTAACTGCTATCAGCTGACATCTGTGCCAACTGGAATTGGTATTAGCAACTACTTTAAGTTTTAATATTTGGTAATGTAAGCTTTGTTACTGCTATCTGGGTTTTCCCTACAATTAAATACTTAACATGAATGCTATACTGTATGTTGATCACGACACAGCTGTTTAAACTTGCAATTCAAAATCACTAAAACATATTGAGGGGGGAGGAAGGGAAAAATAAAAATTTACCATGTAATAAAGATGGGCTGCTGTTCTGGGGTCTGCAGGAGGATAAGGTGGAGGATACGGAGGCTGATAAGCATCGTAAGGATGTCTATAGTAGTAGTAAGGGTTCTGGGGTGGACCAAAGGCATCCTGAGGAGTCTGAGGCAGGGATGGATGTTGCAGATCTTGTTGCACGTTTGGCATGACTGACTGACTGGTGGTGGTAGAAGGGGCTGTGGAAGTTGGAGCGCCCAATGGCTGTCCAGATGCTGGTTGCTTATCAGGACTCGTCTGATCATACCTTGTCAGCTGCGCTGAACTTGCCTCTTGGGGACCCACAGGTTGGGGATGGTTACTCAGCACCTGGTTCTCATGTGGCTGTGACGCCTGCATGGCTTTAGTCCCTGCAGCAATCTGGTAGTTTGAAGGAACTGAGGACTGCCCAGATGTTGGTTGCTGCATTTGAGCTGCTTGCATTTGTGGTTGAGATGGCAATGCTCCCTGTACAGCTCTGTCTGATACAGTCTGATGCTGTACATCTTTTGTCACCTGTTGATAGAAATGTTGTTTGTCATGCATCTCAGGACCCACCTGACCAGCACTACCAGCTGACTGTTGAGGATATACTGGACCACCAGAAAGTGACTGATTATGCACCTGTACAGAACTACTTGCACTGCTTTTCTCCAAAGTCCGAGACACTGTGAAGTCGAGCACTCCAGCAGCTTCTTCTTTGCTATTTGAATGATTTGCAGAATTATTAGCCTGTACTACAGAATTAACAGGGGCGACTAGTGCACTTGCACTTCCACTGGGGAGATGCGTCCCAGGAGAAATGGATGAGTTAGACCCTGGCTTGCTAGCAAGTTCAGGAACAAAACCTTCTGTATTAACATTCTGTTGCCCTTCTGGAGCCAAATTAAGTGGAGTTTTCATAAGCAAGTTTGCAGGCTGATTAGAAGCTGTATCACAGGAATTAACAGGGCTTTGTAATAAATTATGTTTTAACAGATTAGTATTTGGAAGAGCATTAACTAATAGAGATCCAACTTGCATCACAGGTAATGGCACATTTTCCCCAGAAATGATCCCACCAGCAGGTGAAGTTTGGGGACCCATTGCAGGCTTGTCCCCAACCCCCGAGTCCTTCATTGGCTGATTGTTTTCATTGCTGCTTAGCTGATTAGATAGAGAAATAGAAAAATTAATTGGCTGAGCCAAGTTATAGCTTTGATTAGGCTGAGCAATCAGGATAGGCTGATTTTGCAAAGACTCTGTAGGTGGAGAAGACAACAAACTTGCATAACCAGAACTTGCCTGAGACTGAAGTGCTTCCTCTTCTCCCATTTTGGGAGGATTCTCAAGATTTTCAGAAGATATATTTCCATCTTGGGAAAGCTGCACAGCAATAGTCCCTGGTTTACTTGGCTGCTGATTAGACAGGCCTTCTTCTGGTGGCTGAATGACTTCTACAGTTTGTTTGGGAGGTACGTACACTGCAGGAGCAGCAGGAGCTAGAAGAACATTTCCCCCAAAATTAGGTAACTCATTATGAGCCCACAAAGTTGTTGCTGGGCTATCACACTTCTTAACTGCTCCCTGAGCTCTTGTTGAGGACCTTCTCTCAGATACTGATTGTATGTTTTCCATAACAGGTCCAGAGTGCAACATATTTCCAGCTTCACCAGTAACTGCAAGAGGCAGTGGGTGTACCTGAGGCATGAAAATAGTTTCCAGGTTATCTGGTGGCTGTTCAAGATTGCCTGGAGATGCAGCCGGCACAGCTGTATTCTTCTTGATATTCTTTAGGTTTGACTGGTTCTCTCTTAATTCAACCACCATCTTTGCTTGGTCAATCTCTGCAGGTTTTATACCAACTCCATGCGACCTCACAGGTTCAAAAGAACTATTTGCACTTGTCTGAAATACTCCTGTAGGCTTAGGAGGACTTGGAGTTGGAGGCTGGGATAGATTACCATGGTAGTTCTTGCTCAGGTTTAGCTCACTTGAATCACCTCCCAAAGGAGAGGAGTCAATCTGTTTAAAGAAGCTAGCAGAAGATTCTTCATCAGGCTTCCCACTTTCTTGCTGAATAAACGTACCAACTTGCTCTTGAAGTCTTGCTGAGCCAGAAGCGCTCCTATGGCTAATGTTGCTATAGTTTGAAGATACACTATCTGGTCGGACAGGATGAGGTAACGAATCAGGTGCCTCCAAATTTGGTCCTCCTTCAGCATGGCTCACAACAGCATTCTTTGGAAGCATCTGACCTGGAAAGGATCCATATCTGTACAGATCAGGACCAGCAGCAGGGGATGAAGCACTGATGTTCCGTGGTTCACTTGGCAGCACTTCTTGATTCTGAATGCACTCCAGGTTCTCAACATTTTCATACTGTGACCCACCGTTCCCAGACATGTCACCTATACATGCCTTGTCATCACTAACAAACATAGAGTGCTTAGCAGCCTGTGTCTCCTGCTGACTTACAATTTTAGGGAAGTACTGGACATCCATTCCTTTTTGTACCATCTCATTGGCTGAACCTGTACCAACCTGCGCCTGAGAAAGAACATTAGTTGCAACCCGCTGAGGATGCATTGGCTGGTGATACAAGGATGCCAAATTTGGCTGACAAGCATCAAACTCCGCTTTCTCAACTATGTAATTTTTTTCAGATGAAAGTATTTCTTCATTTTCTGCCTCATCCCCTTTGAAAAACATGGAGAGAGTTCCTGAATCTCCATCTGTGGGAATAGGTCTATTTGATGTTTCAGACATATCTGGAGACTGGTTTTGGGGGTTATTTTCCTGAGCTGTGGGAGAGACAAAACTGGAGTCTTGCAATGGTGGCTGGGGGTAAAACTGTTCCTGGTATGGTTGACTTAACCAAGCATTAGTCATTTCTGTGTTCTGCCTAAACACGTTTCCAGGCTGGATGCTGTTCATGTGATGACTACTATTTGCAGAGCCATTTTTCCCATTCTTTTCACAACCAACGGATAAAGGCGCTTGCATGGTATTTTGTGGAATACCTTGGTGTACAGGACCCTGCTGTAAATTTGTCTGTGGAGCAGGATGAGAAGTGCTAACAGAAGACTGAGAAATGTTATGAACATCAGACTGAGAAGACGGCTCAGGATAGGGCACAAAATTTCGAACTGGAGACTGCAGGTTACCTTGAACAGGCCTCCACTGAGACATAGGCTGCTGCGGAGGTGGAGGGAAGAGTGCTGTTGCATTGGGTCCTGAAGGAATATCATTTGGATCTCTACTAACATCTTGTCTACCTCCAGCTTTGTTTGATGCAGATACCATTCCAGGATACACACCGAAAGAATTTTCAACTGCTGCTCCTGTATTATAATGCAATGGTACCGTAGGCCCTCGGAGTCCAAGATCCGCATTTGGATGCACTTCTGTAGTACTATTTATAACATATCCTGGGGACGGTGAAGGAATTGGAACGTTAGGATATGTACTGGTATTTATTCCTGTTTGAGATACAGGAGCTGATAAAGACATATGCGGTCCATGAGGATTGTCCCCTGCACGTGATGGTGAAGTATGCATAATAGGTGGCTGCGGAAACACCGCTGGGGAAGAACTTTGCATAACCAATGCATTGCCCTTGGATGGATTATCTGAAGGGGAACCCTGTGGAGTTTGTCTGCCAAATGCAAAAGGGTCTGTCACAGGCTGCACTGGGGCAGCTGTTGCATTTGCTCGTTTACTGAGCGAGCTGTTTCTCCAGTACATGTTCCGAGCAATGCCTGCAGGAGGTGGAGCTGCCGCTCCTGCTGGAACAGTCTGTGGAGGCTGCTGCATGATGGCCTTCTAGCAGGGTCAGATGCTAGATGACAAACTAGTAGTGGATGCCGTGGACAGAGTCCTTCTTCTGCCCTGTTAAGGCAAAACAAATGACAAGTCAGTTTCCTTCCTCACAATACGTGCAGCACTTAAGCAATTTTTATTTTAGAAACAAAATTACTCAAAGAACTTGAAGTGGAAAATATCTCTCTCTTCTCCAGAATGCATAAGAAATTTACACATAACATTATATGTCTAAATCCAAGTGCAGTATTAATGAAGCTTAATGTTGTGGGGTAATAATGCACATTATTTAACAACCATATTAACCAATAGCTCCAAGTAAGAGTAATTCAACACAGTTCAGTCCTGTACAAATGTTAGTCTCAGACTGTTAAAGCACCACTGGTATCATACCGTTACACCTCCCCAAATTTGTTTTAAGCAGAAGTATGCATCACAGACAAGACACAGCAGCAGTCAGCCTACAGCCTAGAACCTGCAAGCTCAATTTGATTATAAAGAGTTGAGAAATTATTATCTAACTCTAATTCTGTTAGAGACGTTCTTCAGCTCTGTTGCACTGTTGCTCAATATGAACGGACCTTTTTACAGGTAAGATGAGAAGAAAACATCTCAGGAAAGAATTCATCAGATGTTATTCCCCTCAACAGAACACTGTCCATTTTTTGTTTTAATAAAGAAAACATTGTGTAGGACAGTAGTGTTATTTATTTTGAGAAAGGTTTTCATCGCATATATCCTCTCTTCTAGATGAATGCTGCGTAATAGTAAAACTGCATTTAAGAATATAAAAGACAATCAACTCCCCCCACCTATTAGTTAATCAATGTTCTTGCTTTAACACTAGTGGGACTTTGGCACAGTATCAGTTATAGCTGTATTTCAGGGTGGAAAGGACAGACACAGAAGTATTCTAACTCTGCCAGCAAGAACTCCAAACAATACCAGTTAGGAATTTGGTACACAGGAAGTTCAGTAAATTAATCAGGAACGTGTATTTTTCAAATTTTATCACCCCTTAACAATCTGGGGAAGAGGGAAGCTGACAAAACTAGAGTCCTTCTTCGGTACTTGTCCAGTTCAGCTCAGTGAAGTTTTAGCAACACGTGATAGTCTTGTTTTCTAACAGTACACAACAAATATGGTTTATATCATGTAGAGTGAAGTACCCATGGCAATTGTTTCCTACCAGATGCACTTCTGTTTATAGAAGACAGACAAAAGCTGTGCAATTTTTAGGGGTTTTTTTTGTTGGGTTTTTGTTTTGTTTTTTAAGATTCAGCATCTTGTCAGTAAGAGTAATAAAATGGGAAGCCTGAAAAGTCAGATGTTTGTAATCAAGCCAAAATTTTAATAGCTATAGAGAGGTTCAAATGCAAAAACACTTCTGGTTTCTGGTTACCAAAAATACATATTGAGTGAACACTGTGTAACTATGTGTATTTCATAAAAATTTATAACTAAAAAATTCCAGTAAAAAGCATACTGACCGGTACCACTGCATGATCTATACAGACTTTATCGGACATCAGTACAACTTACCCTAGGGAAAAATCTCTTCTGCTCATCACTGCAGAATTGAACAGTTCTATGTGTAATCCAGGTCCCTCTTTCAAAGGGCCTGAAGTGCCAGTCAACAGAGTCTCTCAATTTCTCCCCCATATTCATATGTTTCATAGCCATATCTTAAGACTTCGTAAATTTGTTAAAATTTGTGTTTTGTTAAAATGGGAAAAAAGGCCAGAAACCAACTTCAACAGAAAAGCATTAAATAGAAAGCTTCACGAATTACTTGCATTTATCTTCAACATTGTTTTTGAAACACAGCTGCCTGTTGAATTCCTATCAAGGAATACTTACAAAAGGGTTTTAGTCTTTGCAATCTTTTCTCCTGTTATGATACCAAGGTGAAGGTCTTCCAGCTGGCCATGCTTACTGCCAACCACATTACCAGGAAACCCTGCCTAAACACCCACCTCGGTTTCCACATGCTTAAGAAACCCCAGGCTGTTCTGGACATCCCCACGTATTTTTCATCATGTTCTTTACTGTATTAACCTAACTGCAAAAACTCCTCCCTCCACTCCAAATAAACTAGTGTTTTTATGCAACACACCACAAAGTGAGGAGGAAACAAAGCTAATTAAAACATCTGCCAAGACAGTTACCTCCTGGAAAGCACTAACTTCACCGAACAAAATGTTGATAGCTACCTAACAGTTCTGTTCTTAATAGAAAAGCTGTTTCTGAAATACAGTTGAGCAAAAAAGCCAACTGTTTTTACAACTTAAAATACCTACTTCCAAATTTCTAATGTGCACTTCACTCACTACAGTGTCTTATCAGATGTACACAGAGAAAAAAAATCCTAACGCTTTACCACGTTTTTGTAACAACCAATACCAGTAATTAGCTAATTAAAATAAGCATAGAGTTCTACTTTAAAGCGCTGGCTTGACATTCCTATAACGAGACCTCTAATGTTGCATTACAGAAGTTCAATACGACTGTATCAGATTCCTTACAGAGGGAAAGTTAATATTAACAGACTGCACACAGTAGTAAAAGCATGCAAGATTTGAAGAATTAAGTCCAAATAAAATGAACATGACCATGTCAGGTAATTTAAACAGAAGATATCAACCCAGTGATACTGATCCTCCCTGCCCCCATCCCAGTATTAAAGAAACGCTGATTTTAAGAAATTTATAGATGAGAAATAACTATGTAAGTTAAGAGCAACCCATCTCTGCTTTATCAATTTGGAAATTCTTAACTTTTAGCAGGTTTATTTATAGATAATGCAGAGCAGCCTGCTAAACATTAGTTACCAGAAGTAACAATTGCAGGTGGTGGTTCCAGACCTGCCAAGAAAATGTTACCAATGAGGAAAAAAAAGATTAAAACTACCCTCTAGACAATGCCATCAATAAATTTCACCTGACGAGCTCTATAGCCATGATTACTTTTAAACTCCCCTGCGAAAATTTATCTGCATGAAAGAATAATTTATTTAGGGGGGGGAAATTAATTTAATCCTATCTCTAAGGGACATAAGCTAAATAAATTACTCTTAAACAAGAATAAGTATGCCCACAAAGCAGGTTACACAGTACTAATGTTAATTCTCATGTGTGCCTACACATATATACACACATGTGTTTGCACACACATGTGCATGTACCAAACAACAAATAACAGGTTCACATACACAGATTCCTAATGACAAGAACAAAGAGAATAAAAAGCCCCGCTGCGATCCCAAAGACAAGAACAGCTGAAAAATGAGATTTGCATCTTTAGAATCAGTATCTGGGACACTAGTTTTTCAGGTATTTTTTTTTCTACACGGACAGCTGCACATCTGCACACATGTGGATGACAGACTGAACGCATTCTACATCTTTAGTACTGCTGATAGCTTCCTACCCCCTCTCTCATAAATGGCAACCATAGCTACAGATGTTATTCAGTGAAAAGAGCTCTTTGGGAATCAAAAGCACAGAACTCAATGTGATTCATAGACAGCAGCAGCATAAAACATTCCCATTTGTTTTGTAAGGGAGACTTGACTACCAGTCCATCACACCAGCAGCTCCCAGTGCTTTCAGGCAACCGTGCTACTGAGTCAGCACCAGTTGCTACTCCAATAAGGCAGAGACCTATGACGCTTGACAAGTCGAAGAAACAACCCCCAGTTGAGAGAAGTATTGTGCCTTGTCAAAGGAAGTACATGACAGTGAACGTCAGGCAGTACTTTTGACCCCAAGATTTCTTTTTCTCTCCCCCACCCCATGAAATATTATTCGGAACGCCTGCAGCGTGTGCGCCTGTCCCATCCTGGCACTCGAGGCGACCCAGAATCACCCCAATCCTGCAGGAAAGACACCTGGGAAGCACAGCCCCGCTGACTTCGGCCGTGTTTCATCGCTTCGCCCCTTCTTCCGCCACCACAACCTGCCCCAACCGGGACCAGCGGCCGAGACCCGGGGCTGCCAGCGACCCGCCGCCC
>VYZV01025178.1:1337760-1386232 GCA_013401275.1 Pandion haliaetus | reverse complement strand
GGTGGGGGTTTATCCCTGGGATGCATTAACTTAAAGGCTTCTCCAGAGAAGCGTGGGTTTGGGGGGGTTGGGGTTATTTTAGGCAAGATCGTAGCATGATATCAGGCAGTTATGCGCAAGTCTAAAGATTTTTACTCCGCTCCGTCAGTGTCCTAGCTCTGGGTTGAGGGTCTGTTTCTCGCAAACACGAAGGTTTTGAGGGGGAGTCCCAGTTCAAACGTAGGAAGGATGTGTCTCGCTTACAGGCCCTGTGCCGGTGTTGTCACACCCTGCACCGAACAACAGGCCTTGGAGGGGAAAATACAAACGACCTAAACAAACATCTTAATCAAGGGTCATTATCAGCACAAGAGCTGTTTCTGTACGCTTGATCATTAAAGCAGGGTAATATCCTCAAAGCCCAGTCCAAGCGGGGAAGCAGCACTTTGATACTGGTGTGGGAACCAGAGGCAGCACTGTGATTTTTAAGGCGCCTTTCATCTCCCCCTTTTGTAGGAACAGTCTTACAAACCAGCTTGTCAAATACAATTTCCCTACACAGGCATGAATTGCAGATAAAGCCCTGGTCCTCCCTTGATACTTCCCCCAACAGGTGTAATCTGAGGAAACATGATTTTAATTAGCCTGATTAGCTTTCTAAAAATACGTATGTATTATGTAAATACCATCAACAGCTTACATCTGTATCTATAGCTATATATTTAACTACATATTTAACCCTCTTCTTATACATCCATACACATACATACAGAATGCAAACGCTAATGATGGGATCTCACCTTTGCTGTTCTCCTGATAAGTACGTGATTATAACGAATTGTCACAATGAGACAGTCAATCCCTTTTTACCCTGAAGCTTTCTAACTGATTTGCTGTACTCAGTAAATGCGGCCAGTTCTGGACTTGAGAGTGACCCATTACAAATCAAAAGGCGTGCTGGTGGGAAGAGGACGGTGTGTGTCCTTTTTTCCTGCTTCATCAGTTTACTTGGGGGTCCAACACAAATGATACTGACCTTTTCCCATTAAATTCTGATAATTTATTCAGCCTTCAGGTTGCAGGCAACCATAAACACAGCCCTGCCCCTGGAGCTCGCGGTTAAAAGAATCATTCTCTAAGTTTAGAAACAGGGAAAATGGCTAATGGAGAGTTTGTCTTATGAGTATAGGTATCCTGTACCAGGTTAGCCAACTCGGACAAACTGAGCTTTATTTATTTACTAATTTAGTTGCTGTGATTATTCAAACTACCCCAGCCACATTAACCCGTGTGTAATTCGAGAGAGGCTGCACCTTAGATGAATTTGGCTCCTTTTGTACATTCTTAAGGGGGTGATTTGAGCTGCAGTAACAATTCAGCAATCAGGGTTCAAGCAGCTGTTAGCAACTTTCTGAGCACACACCAATAGCCTGGAGGTAAAAGCAATACAGAGTAGCAATTTCTAAATGTCCCATCTAATTGAGCAGGAATAATGAAAACAAAGAATAAAAAAACCCCAAGCCCTCCAGCATGTAAACAAATAGTTCAGACGCACCGATTCCTCATAGCATCAACATATTTGCCATCGGAATAGCTCGGTGCTAATCTTGTCTTACGCAAACACTTCTGAACCCTTCCCCTGGCATGGGATGTAATTTCAGTGCTTCTCAGCCTTTTTCACCTGGAACGCTAAAACAACTGTGCTTGCCATGACCCATTCATTCCTCAGCATCGTCTGTTGACATGAGAGCTTGAAATTCAGCTCCCAGCATCTTTACCAGCATGAGGTAAAGATGAGCTTGTGGTTGGACAACGTGGGTAGGTTGGAGGGGCTTGGGGAAGGCAAATGCTTCTGGACAGAGGGTTGGTGGGAAAGCCCTAAGTGTGGAGGGAGTGTTTGAAACTGGGGCCATTTCTTTCGTTTCTCATTTAACTTTGCCTCAATCCCAGCTGGGGATCTGTGACCCCACTATCATCTCATGTACCCACTCAGGAAAGCAGGAACGAGGGACTGGCAGGAGTTTGTGGGTCACCAGTCACCTTCATAAGTGTAAGAGTCATTGGGGGGCTAAACGCTTAAAAACTAAACTGTGTATCCATACTCCTGTAGTGCTTAGAAAACCTTTTCTAACTTCTAGTTTGAATTATCTTGTGGCCAGTTTATTAGTATCTATTCATGTGCCAATGCAGACCTTTTTGTTTTGCCTATTTCCCTGCTATTTAGCCCTCTTTCCTCATTCTGTCCCTCTGACCCACACTCATGGAAAATTACATGCTTTGCAGCTTCTCACTTCTTAAATGAGCCACATGTGTTTATTTGTCTCTTGCAATGCACGTTGTTTTGCACATCCTCATAACCCCTTTTTTTTTAATCCATTCCAGGCCAAATTCCCACCTTGACCATGAGTGATGAGAGTGTTGCACACTAGACCAGATAGGAGAGAGTCTTACTAACGCCTCACGTTGGCATTAGCATCTCCCAGTCTCACTGGCAGCACCGAGGCATGCCGTACTTGCAGCCAGCCTTGGGCATGAGCACTGGGACACGTACATGTGGGAGAAGCCTGGAAAGATGGGCTGCGTGGGAACATGGCTGGATATTCCCAGATGTGATTCATGGACAGCACATGTGTGAATCGCGGTGAAGGCAGACACAGTTCATCTAGCGTATCCCAGATGGGATGCAGTGAGACACAACTAGGAGGAAGAGCACGTCTCAGGAAGCCCATCTCCAGGGTGCCCCTTGGGATAACGAGATCCTCACTGGTGAACCACATTTTGCAGGGGGAAGAGGGATTTGTCCTCAGTTAAAATACCCTCTTTCCACAGAGTTTGCAGGGAGAGCACACTGGCACATCGCCTCCCTGACCTCTGAAGGTGCTGTGTTTCCCTGCTGCTGGGTGGCACATGAAATGCCACAGCTGCAGCACCAGCTTCTGACTGGTTGTACAGCAAACGTCTGGTGGCCCCGAATCTGTCTGGGGCTGGATACCGGGTGCATGTACACACATGCCCACTCCCTCCCTGGTCATGGAGTGGAAAATACCAGCATTCCAGGAGTTACCGGGCTTATCTGATTTGGGAGGAGGTCCACAGCTCAGCTATTTATATCCAGTTATTTGGGGACTTTGCAGCTGCATTTGGACTACAGAGTCCCTGTGGGAAAGAGAAAGAAGTAAATTAAATTACCATAAAAAATCTTGAGTGCAGCAAGGACAGCAAACGTTTCTGCAGGGTGTTTGTGCCCAGAGTGGCATTAGTGAAACTTTCCCTCGGGTGCTGCTGCCCCTTGGCATTGTCCCTGGATGGCTTCCCAGTTCCTATCTGTGCAAGCCACCCCATCTGAGAGCCCAGCCATACGCTCAGTGCTCTGTGTGAAGTAGGAAGCCTTATACATAGCTCAACACCACTCGTAGAGAGCTCTGTTTCCATAGGCACTATGTAATTAAAAGCACATGGCCATTTTTTACCCTTGGCCATCTCATCAGCCAGAGAACACTCCTAAAAAACTGATCAGAAAGCAAAGTTTCAAGGTGACAGAATACAGTACTTTGAACATGCACAAGTGACGTTCCTTAAAACAGCTTTTCAGTGTTTCCCCTTTTAGATCCTGACCTAATGGCAGAGGCCTGAGAGGACATCAGAGCATCCACAGCACAGGTAAAGAGCTACCTGAGCAGAGCCCATCCTGGCTGAGAGCCTCACAGAGCCCCTCCTGCCTTGCTCAAACCAGATGTCTCAAGCCGGTGAGAGTTTTGCACAAGTGAAGGAGAAAGTTTCATTGTCCCAAGCCCTGCTCTGAGCTTTAACTTAGAGAACAAGACGTTAGGAAAGTGCTGGTATTTTGTGCCGAGAGGCAGCTCTGCAATATTGAAAGACAGGTGGTATCAAGCCCAGATTTCAACCAGTCCGTAACAAAAACACTAAGTTGCAGTTTTAGTAAAATCTAGATGCTCAGAAGCATCATTTATTGCAAATCAGTTAACCAAAAAAAATACATCATTTTTGCAAACTACAACTTTGCATGTAGATAACTTTATTACAGAAGATATCTTTTCTTAAACTACACTCTAGTTTATAAAACATAGGAAGATTCAACACCATGTGATGTTTTTATCACTCATATTAGGCATGTCACAATAACAATGATCTGAAATGTTAACTAAGATGAGTGCTCAGCAAGGCGCTGTGCCTTGAGAAATATCCATTTTATTTGGTGTTCTAATAAAAAGGAACGAGGAAAAGGAACCCTTTTCTTAGGTTTTTCTTGATTAACTGCTCTCTATTTGCCTGTCCCATACACATATCTAGTCTTAGGGTGTCTGCTTGCCTTTGCACCCGAGTGAGTGATATTCCAACACCTCTATAAGGTGATATATTTATGATATATTTAAGACTTGTTCATTTAGATTTTTGAAACAAAATCCACCTTTTCTTAAAAAAACCCATATTTACAAACATTAAATCTGCCACAGGCTTATACTATATTTTACATGATACACAGAAAGAGTGCACATCAATATAAAAAAAGATGCATCACTCCAGACTAACAAGAACAAAATGTTAACGTTTTGCAGCACAGACTCAGCTGTGCTGTCCTTCGCCCTCCTGTTTAGCCAGTCCAGCATCCCACCAAAACCGGCAGCGCTTTCCGCTGAGCACCCAGCAATCGCGCTGCCAGAGGAGCTGGATACGGGCGAGCACTTGGTGGTGGCAGTGTTATAATGCTTTGTAATCTCACTCAAGGTTGTCTGCATTAATAGACACACCTTCTTTAAAACAGGCAGGCCATCCTTAAAATAAGGATGTGGTTTACAAGTTTATATTGGCATTTATTTCTTAAACAGTTACTCAAATGCAAACACGAAAACAAAAAACAGTAAAGATATTCAAAGTAAAATTAAGTCTCCTTTGTGTATAAACTCCACAGTTATGGGTTTGGTATATACTCCGTAGTTATGGGCTTGCTCTCTTAAAAGTTTGGCAAATACACTTCTTTTTGGTGGGGGACAGTATTCATGTTTTGTAGGGGCTTTTTTTATCTTAGAACCTGTTCTTACAGGTCTATAATCCTGATTATTTTTTTTTAGATCATAAAAATCATTTAAATATATATTTTTTTAATATATAAAAAAACAAGAGAGAACAAAAATTTCTATTATCAAGGCAAATGTACAACTATATAATACTGAAATTTAAACAAAGATTCATGACTGGTACCATAAAATGTCTTCTCAGATATAATAGCAAAGGAAACATTTTAAAGTACATTTCAAAAATCCGTCCATATTTACTTCTTTTTTCCCCCTAAGGAGTGGCATTTTTAGTCAATTTTTCCTTCCCCTTTTCTTTTTCACCTCTCTGAGTTGAAAGAGAAAAAAATAAATTAATGGCATTTCAGAATCACAAATCGCTGCCTATAGCTTTACATAAACATTTCCTCTCAAATCAAACACAATGAACCCCCCCCAAACAAAAGAGAATGTCCTATAAAAACCTCATTTTTTGATTTCTTGAAACACAACTGGTGTCCCACATTGAGTTCTTAACAATAGAACATATAAATAAAAAGGCAGTGTTTTCATGTAAAATAAAAAGTACATAAATAAATACTAAAAAAAAAAGGAATTAATTTGTCTTTTTCTTTTTTTATAAAAACATATTTAAAAAGGATCCTTTAATAAAAGCATCCAATGTCCTTTTAAAAAAGATCTCCCTCAAGCTTCTAACTCCCACTGAGCGCCAGCGTCTCTGTAACACCGTCTTTTACTTGAAGGCTTCGGGGATGTGTCCCATCTGTGACTGCATACTCGTGGGAGGGCTGGAGATGCCCTCAGACCAGTCGGACACGTTGGAGTGAGGAGACGAGCTGGACCACTGGTCCGGCGACTCTGGAGATGGCGTTAGGAAAGGGTGGTCGGGCACCTGGAGCTGGTGGCTGGGGGTGTTGTCCAAGGGGGAGGAATAACTGTGCTGGGAAGGTGGAGTTAGAAACTGTGTGGTGGTCATGGGCTGGGCAAGGGAGGATGGCAGAGACGTGGGCAGCATCTGGGAATCTTGAGGCAGGATTGTGTGGACTGCCATGGTACTGCTGCTCACCGGCTGCATGTCGGGCTGGCTCAGCTCGGTACCAAGGAAATTTTGGCCGATGTGGCCGCTCGCATTGGAGCTCGGGTTGTGATGCTGTTGTGGCTGCTGCTGCTGCGGCTGCTGCTGAGGTTGCTGCGGCTGCTGCTGTGGCTGCATGTTTTGCTGCTGGAGCTGTTGCTGCTGCATCTGCTGTAGCTGCTGGCTCTGCATCAGGTGAGGCTGGGAAGCCAGCCGGGTGTTGGGCATGGCCTGGTAGCTCATCATCTGCGACAAGCTTGTGGTGGGCAAGCCATTGTGCAGGGAGGTCAACATGCCATGTTGAAGGTTTTGCGTCTGCTGATGTGCCCCTGGTTGCATGTTGCCTCTCATCGGGTTGTACTGATTCTGGACCATGCCGTTCTGCAGCCTGGTGAGCCAGTCACACTGCCCGTTCAGACCGGCCGCTCCGCCGACAGAGAAATTCATCGGGGCATTGCTCATCACTGTGCTGGGGCTGGAGACGGGGAGATGAGAGAGACGCGGTGGCACCGAATCGAAGGCCATCCTGCTGGAGTTTCCCATGGCCATATCCTGCTTCCCTGCCATGTTGAGGTGATTGATGCTCATGTGGGCATCAGGCATGCCTGGCAGATGATTCAGAGGCATGGAAGGGGACTGCTGAAATGGAGAGGTCATCAGTGGAGGAGAAGCGACATCTGAAAGGTACCCATGGGGTGACTCCAGGGAGTCCACTGGAGACAACACACTGGAGTTGTCAAGCAGACATCCTTTTCCATCTTGTGATTTCTTCCTCCGGGCTTTGAGGTCTTTGGCATCCTTGCCATTGCAGCTCAGGCCCTTGGTACTTGGCTTCCTGGCCTTCTTGCCCTGGACGGCAGGTTTCAGGTTGCCAATGTAGCTGTTGGGAGAGCAGAGCGGTGGGGACAGCGTGGGTGCTCCCAGTGGGCCGTTGTGCAGCGGTGGGCTCCGCACCAGGTTGTACTCGTCCAGCAGCCTCACGATGTCATGGTGCATGCGCTCCTGGGCAATGTCCCGTGGCAGCCGGTCCATGTGGTCCGTGATGTCACGGTTGGCAAAATGGTCCAGCAGGACCTTGGCGGTTTCATAGCTCCCTTCTCTGGCTGCAAGGAACAGTGGGGTCTCCTCCTGGAAACCCAGCAAAGATGGTTAGGTTTATGTTCACAGATTCTCCCGGCTAACACTATCCTGAGCTCCATGCCCAACACCATGCAGTTGGGTGGCAGAGACTAATCGTCTCTCCTCTGGTGTAGTTTTCCTGCTGCTTCTTCTCACCCTGCTAAGCCACATGCTTATACTGATACCAAACCAGGAACCCTATGAGTGACCCAGAATGTGCAAGGAGATGGCCACACGAACACTGTATCATACTTCTCACCAAGCACAGCACAGCCCCTCAACATGACCCGTAGGCTCAAATCCCACAATGCTTCTTTGAGCTAAATCCAACAGTTTCATTCAGAGCAGAACAGTCAAATCAGAGTGTTAGTGCCAGACAGTGTTGTATTTTAGGCAAAAATTACCCTTTATCAGACTCCCCAAATGGTTCTTTCCTTGCCTATTTAAGTCCAGGAGACCCCTACCTTATTGTTCTGCATATCCTTATTGGCACCATTCTTCAGGAGGACTACAGCGGCTTCAACGTTATTCACAGCAGCTGCCCAGTGCAGTGCCGACTTGCCTACAGAGGAAGACCATGAAATACAACACGCATTAGTGAGTGAGTAAGACTAACAGCAAGCAGCCCTTTCCTTCCACCTCTGAGGGAGCCTGCGTTTTAGTTGCCTGCAGTACCTAGATCATCCACGGCATTGACGTCTGCATGGCAGTTGATGAGATCGTCCAGCATGCCCTCCACAGCCAAGCGAGCGGCCAAGATCAGAGGAGTGGTCCCGTCATGCATTCGGGCATCAAGATCGGTTGCCCTGTTCCTAATCAGGATCTGCCACAACACAGGCCAAAATGCAGGAAACACAAACGTTAGGAGGGACAGAGAGCAGATACTCCAGGCACCCAGGTCTCAGGACCTGCAACCCCCTTTCCAGAGGCTGGTCCCTCCAGTCCCCGCTCCCAGTCTGGGGCTGCACATCCGACGGCAGCTACAGGGTTGCTGTTTTGCTGTGCCCTGCCCTAAGATAACAGGGGCTTCAGTTTTCAAGACTTTCACCCCGCACCTTCTCAGAGCAAGCAGGAGACCCTGCAATAATCTCAGTTGTGTGACTGACTCAACATGTAGCACCAATACTCTCCCCAGAAAACCCTGAGACTGGTGGCGAAAGGATCAATTACCTGGAAGACTCCTTGGGCATCGGCAGAGACGGCGGCGTGGAGGGGTGTCCTGCCCATGTTATCTTGGATGTTTGCATCGGCACTAGCTTCCAGCAGGCGCTTGGCAGCGTCCGAGCGGGAATACCTGGCAGCTAGGTGAAGCGCCGTCTCGCCGGTGCGGTCAGTCTGGTTGTGTAAGCTGGCGCCTTGGTAAATGAAATCTGAGATGACGGCGGGAGCATCATCTTCCTCTTCGCTATTGCCAGTCTCCAGACCTCCTCCACTGCATGAGGCGATCATGAGAGGGGTGAAGCCATCTGAAAAGCAAAGGGGAACTCGGTGAAAAAAGGCTTTTTACCCTTCTGTAATGCAGGCGGCTCAGCAAGATGTTCTGTCTGCGATAGATGCTTATTCTCATGGGCACTTCAAGACCGAGTTCCTGCCTGGTTCTAAACATCAAACACGAATATCCTTCCTCTGATATGGATCTGAAATTCCTTAGTGGTATCTCACTGCTCACTGATTTTCCTATTTCATCTGCTACCTTGCACACTAACATGTAAGGCGCAATTTATAAGGAAGGTTGCTCAAAGCAAACTTGAGTATGGTACAGTGCAGCCTTAAGTATTTTTATTATTTCAGAAGACAGTTTCACAGATGTGGAGAAGACCAAATATTTGTAATAATTTAAAAGCCTATTAACTACTAATATAGTTAAAAACCTGAAAATAAGATCGTGAAATGTGCAGTTCGGTGCAAGGAGAGGAATCTAGGAGTGGCAGGAAGATAAGCTGGATGATTTAATAGGTACTCCTGTATTCTCCAATTTCCATCTCAGTGATTAAACAAAAGAGATCTCATGGAAGGCAAAATGTGACAGGGTCTATCTCTAAATCACGCACAAGAACAACCACGCGACGCAGAACACAACTCTGTACTAGAAACGGAGACAGGTAGGGCTGTCTGGGACTGCTCATCTGCAAGGGGTAAGGGAGGATTTTAGATTATCTGACAAGCAGCACAGAACTCAAAGGAGTCCACCTTACCGGGACCTCTGACGTTGACATCCATACAGTCTGCATCGATCTCCCCCTGTGGTGGGGTAGGTGCCATGGAGGATATGCGCAGGTCAGCGGCATCCAGGTGCTGCTGGGTCCACTGCCTGTGATCCGTCTGATCGTCCGTGTCAGGCAGCATTGCCTGCTCCTCAAACTGAGGAACGACAGCGGGAAATGAGCACCGAGCAAAGCACACAAGTCAGGGTGGGAGGAGGGGGCTGAGCTCTAACGTGGGGAAGCTCTGCAAGTCTCAAAGGTGTGTTTGTCACACGTAGGTTTGCAAAGGAGCCTGCAGCAGTGATGCATAGTGCAGACTGGGCCCCCGAGGGTCCCTCTGCTCTGCTGCTTTCTGCAGCGCTCTGCTCCTTCCACGACAAAACCCAACGAGTGACTACCTGCAGCACAGAAAGGGAATGTGGCAGCGAGCTTACCCTGAACTTCTTGGTGTCCAAGGTCTCCTCATCACCCCACTCATTTTGGTTGTCATCCATCAGTGTGCCATCTGAAGCATTTTTGAGGGGTCTTTAAAAATAAAACCATACAAAAAATTAGCTCCTCTGTAGGAACTAGTCTGTGGTGGACTCTGCTTATCTACATGCACAAACTGAAAGAAGAATCAAGAAGGCAATTTCCAGGAGATTCCCCTCAGGTTGCCCTTCATTTTTTACCAAGTACAAACAGATGACGAAGCATTTAAAAACCTCCTCCATATGGGAACACTGCTTTCCCCATGCAGAACTTTAAGAAACCTGATTTTTTGCCACCCCACTATACCAACGTGATGCACTAGAGAACAAAACTCTGATGGGTTCTTTCAGAAGAGCCCCGAGCAGCCTTGCTGCACTGTATTTAACGGGTTATCAAGCAAATTACTCACTTCAGTCCAACAGAATCCTCCCCAAGTGGTTCTCGACGCTTCTTCTTGCTCGACTCTGTCACTTTGAAGCCCTCTGGGAACCAAAGCTGCCCATGCTCCCTGCGACGCTTACGAGACACCAGTACTCCCACTCCAAAGAAAGCAAGCAAGACCAGCGCAGCCACCACCACGTACATAGGATACAGCTGGGAGTTCTTCGTGGGCTCAGCTGTTTCACCTACAAAACAGTGGGGCACAAAGAGATGCTGAGACATTAAGCTGCATAGCAAACCAGTGACAGAGTGGAAATGAAGGAAAATTAGTTAATAGAGGTACCTAAGTCTGATCTCAATCAGCCCCCCCAAAATAAGGTCATTTTATACGCTATTAATCAGAATTGCAAACTATCAGCAAATTCTCGGCTGCACAAGCCAGCCTGCATCAGGAGACAGCTTCACTTTTTTCTCCTTTAAGGAAAAGGATTAGCAAACTTCAAATCATTGCGCCTGCATTGAGCTGTTAAGACAAAAGGATTTAGGGGGGATTTTCAAGATACAAACTTCAACTCCTTGCATGTCACTGATTGATTGGAGCTGGTAGGGTTTTCTTTTTCTTTTCTTTTTTTTTAATAACTCTTATAGTGATAATGATTTTGAAATAAATCTGGAATAAGCAAAAATAATAAACTGGTTTTGCAATTTTTTTAAGAACAGACTTAAAGGGGAAAAAAAAAAAAGATGCAAGGTTATTAAAACCAGGCTGTGCTCAAATGCAGCCAGCTGACAGATAACTAAACATGGATAAGGCTGGAAAGTTTTGGCTGTCTCTCCTCCCCAGCCGACCAGCCGTACTTACTTTTAACGGCTTCTATTTTATAGGGTATGTTCAGGTTGCCAAGGGAGGCCAAGGCACCCAGGAATGCCGCCACATCGGTTGCACTCTGGAAGCACTGGGAAGATGACTGGATGCACTGGCGATTATCAATTTCCAAGTAGACGATGGATCTGGGTGAGAGAAGAGTCAATGAGAAACACGGAGCAATGACCACACTTAGAAGACAGACGAGTCCTGTCTCCCTTCCCTCCTTAACCCCCTATCAGTGGGAATTAGAAGGTGGGAACCCATCTCCTTGCTTCCCTGTAGCCCAAGCCCTGCAGCTCACACTCATGGTCTATTGGATTTGCGTCAATGAATACTGTGAAATCTAAGTCCTTATCTACAGGAATAGAAGGGAGTCTCTGCTTCACAATGTTTTAAAATTACCCAGGCACTACAGTATCTTAAATAATGCTGCTTGGGAGCCTTCAGATCTTTTCAGATCCATTTCAGTGCTCTAACTCCTTTGCTTTCAGTGGCTTTTGATTGAGCCTACAGAGAGGGAGAAGGTTAGATCTATATGTTTACACCAAAGATCTCCAAACACAGTTTGCAGTAATTGAGTTTTACAACAAAGCTCTAGAAAGCATTTCCCAGGGAGAAACTGAGGCTTAACTTAATGACTTCCTGAAGTCAGACAGTCGGTCAGGCCAACCTCTGCTTCCAGGTCCCACCCAGCCCAGCCCCGGCTCCCAACAATACACAAGACTCCTTCAATCGTGAGAGTCGCTGCAGCATTGTATCAGGGATTGCTGAGCGATCACTTGCTTTTCCCACGAGAGCAAAATCCGGTTTCTATTCACATAGAAAGCAACATCTAAATACAATTATCTGGCCTACAACCTTCTCTTTATAGCGTGTTACTATTATCAACACAGAAAACAAATGCTGCTCAGTGTAAGAGGAACCCATTGGTCCCCCTTACCCTCTGATGTCCATCTGATCGAGCTCTCTCTTCTGCCTTCTGCCAGCCCTGGAGTAGAGGCTGCTCTTTACTTTGTTGATGACAGCACTAGACATATCTGACCAGTCCTCTGTTGACCTCTTGATGTAATGCTTTTTCAGCTCCTCCTCATTGCCGTAATATGGAAAGATCATATACTCTCCCTTGGCGTTCTTCTTGAAGACCACGTTGGTGTGCAGCACACGGCTCAGCTCCCGCAGGAAGTTGAAAGAGTTGTTCTTCAGGTTCTCGGGAGTGATCAGGACCACCACCACCAGCGTGCCATCTGCAAGCTTCTCTGGCATGTTGTTTGCACAGTCCAGACCATCCCATTCGCACTCAAAATTATTGCAGCCCTGGTCACAGTGACCATCTGAGAAGTGATCTTTGCAGTACTGATCATACAGAGGGCTGGGCAGAAGAAAAAGAAAGGCAGAAGAATGAATTAGACCAAGTACTGCACATATTACCTATCTGCTGAGAAAAGAAGCAGTGGTCCACAAGGACCTCTCTTTTGTATAAATATTCTTCATCCTGATAGACACTAAGCCAGTTTACATAGAAGGCAACTGTTTCATGCAGCGCTGTGAAGCATTCACCTCTGCAGGTGAAAGACAGCAGCTATGAAATTGTAAGTTGCAATTTAGATGCCACAAAAAGGGACAAATTACTGTGACTTAGAGAAGACATGGGAACACAGAATAGTTACTCAGACCAGAGTTTGTCCACGAATCTGGGATTAAGTTCCTGCTGTTGCCAAAGACAATGTTTGATAAATGCTTGGATGTTGACATCATCATGTGTTCTGGCTGCCCTTCCATCTGGGGTGTCCCTACACTGAAACTCACTGTGTTACTACTGTGAGTTGGAGAATTCACTTCTATGGCGTGATACAGGCAAGGACAGGGAAACCATCTGGACTGAGCCAAACCCAGAGAGCTTCCAAGTGTATATAAACTCAGTAAGACCACAGGGAAGTGTGGTTGCTTGAGGTGCAGCCCCACAGGCAGCAGAACAGAACGTAGAGAGTGAACAACAACAGGTCTGCAATTAGGAGCTTCAGCAGATGCAACCAGAAAATACACCAGGACTATCAGCATGGCTTTAATACAAGAGTGTCAACAAGCAAGTCACTTACTTGCACTGCCCTTCGTATTTCTGGCAGTCAAATCCATCATACAGGCAGCCAGCGTTATTGCACTGAGAGTCGCACTTGCCATCATTGAAGTACTTCCAGCACTGCAGAGACTGGGAGCAGTTCTTCCACGGGTCGTTGAAGTTGAGGGAGCAGTCGCCCCCATCCCAGCCACAGGCATGGTTATTGCATTTCCCATCGCAGATCTTGTTGCCGGCATACCCCGCGCAAACTGCAATCTCGCACTTCTCCTCAATTTTGGGTGGGATGATATCCTGCCCGATCCCACCTTGGAAATCAAAGTCAAGGATGTGGCAGTTGAGGCCATTGAAGTTGGCAGGGCAGTTGCACCGGTAGTAGGGGGAGGCATCGCTAAAGAACTCGCAGGTGCCCCCGTTGTAGCAGGGGTTGGATGTGCAGGGGCTGCTGGCTGGGTACTGGCACTCAGGACCCGTGAAGGTCGGCGTGCACATGCACTTGGAGCTCTTGTGGATGGAAATGCAGGTGCCACCATTCAGGCAGTGCAGGTTCCCACAGGTGCGGGAGTCGTTCTCGCAGGTGGCACCCACGAAGCCCTGGGGAGGTGACAGCAGGGAGGGAGTCAGAATCACTGATGCTGTCCTACAAGCAGCCTAACACACGTGTGTGTTCTGGGAAACTCGGCACAAACCCAGTGAATCAGGGCACGTCTCTGGTGCATCCCCTGAAACTAGTGATGGGTAAGAATAATCTAGAATGTAAACCCTGTTAGAGCATCCCCCTCAAAATGAAGGGAGCTCTTCTCCATAGCTGCCTGCTCCACCTTTACGTGGTGCAAATAATGGTCAACCAGGCAAGAGCCTGTCCTACAGAGCCGTGCATCACACCTGCAGGGCTCAGCCACCTCCTTCTCCCTGACCCTAACCCATTCTCCTTGCAAGCAAGGAGGGTATGCATATACGGATACACCTTGCTCCAGCAAGCAGCCACAGTAAAGCATCTTCCCCTCCATGCTTACCCCTGGCTATCCCAGCCAGGGAAGCCTCCAGGGCTCAGCTGGCCCCTTGACTGCCCCCTCTGTGCAGGGGGCTGACTTGCACAGCTGGTGCAACATCCCATGCTCAGAGCTGGAGAGGAGCAGGTACATACCGGGGGACATTTGCAGATGAAGCCACGGCCGGTGTTGCTGGCAACTGCGCACGTTCCACCATTCCTGCAGGGTTTGCCTTTACAGCCGTCCACCACGGTGTCGCAGCGACGGCCTGCCGAGGGAGAGGAGCATGTGAGAAGCAGAGGAAGGCGTGCGGAGACGCTTGGGGTGGCTGGGGGCTGCAGGACGGGGTGCTGGGTGAGAGAGGGACGCAGCGCTCACCTGCGTAGCCAGGTCGGCACTCGCATTTGTAGTCATTGACCCGCTGCACGCAGTTCTGGGTGCCGCGGGCGTCGCAGGGGTTGGACAGGCACTCGTTGACGTCTCCCTCGCAGCGCTCCCCTACAAAGCCAGGGGGGCAGATGCAGCTGTAGCCACCTACCCGATCCGTGCACTTGCCATTGTTAAAGCACTTGGGCCCCAGGGTGACAGGATCAAAGAAAGGGCTGCAGTCATCCACATTGATCTCACAGTGCACCCCTAGAGAAATGGGGGAACAACCCACACAGCTCATCAAACAGTATCGGGGTGCCTGGTGGTCACTTGTGTGAACCTTCCCTGCGAAGGGGCTGAGCCTGACCAATTCAATGGCAGTCTGAGCCGCCGCGCTGGCAGGAGGCACGCAGCACCGCGCAGCTCACATCCAAGGTTGCATGGCCTTGATGGCTAAGCTCACAGGCAAACACAAACCTCTACCATTGCATTTGCTTCCGCTAGCCCAAGCAGCTAATGAGCAGATTCTGAGGATATCTGCACTCAGCCCACTAATGCCCCAGCCTGGGGAATTAATTTACCTTGAGTTCCTCTGGGACAGGAGCATTTGTAGGTATTGATGAGATCGATGCAGGTTCCTCCATTCTGGCATGGGTGGGACAAACACTCATTGATCTCCTCTGAGCAGTTAACTCCATGATAACCAGCCACACACTACAAGGAGGGAAGAGGGGAACTATCAGAGAGGTTCACTCAATCCCCACATGGCTGCAGGAGCACAGCCAGCACCCCAGCCTTTAACCCTGTAAAGGGGCACTGAGCCAGCCCGAAGCTGGGGCAGGTCCTTGGGCAGCAGAAAGGCAGTAACTGGTGGTTTCTCCCTGTAGGTCTCTGCCCCCCGTGGCACTCACCTCGCAGGAGTAGCCTCCAAGGTAGTCAGTGCAGGTGGCTCCATTCTGGCAGGGGTTGGGGGAGCACTCGTCCACCTGCTCCTCGCAGTAGCTGCCAGTGTAGCCGGCCTGGCAGCGGCAGAAGTGAGTGTTGCCGGTGTCCACACAGAGCCCCGAATTCCTGCAGAGATGTGCTACATCGATACCTGCCGGGGAGAGCAGAGTGAGACGAGCGGACCTCGGTGACACCCACGCGCTGCAGGGCCATGTCCTGGCCACTGCGCGTCCCACTGGGGATCACAGCCAGGACTGCAGCCTTGGGGGGTGCACGTTACAGCAATCCTCTTGCCAAAGATCCTCACCAAGAGAACTGAGCATGTCCCTGCTCAGAGCCCAGCACGGGGGCAACTGAAGACCCCTCCCTGGCCCTGTGAGGCCGTACACACAGCAGGGACTGACCTTGCTGCTTAGCAGCCACCTCACAGGAGACACTGGGGACATCGCAGTAGAGCCCTGTCCATCCGCTGTTGCACTCGCAGCGGTACAGGTTGTTGGTCTGCCAGCACTTGCCTCCGTTTTTGCAGGGAGAGGAGTCGCACCAACGCACCAGGTTCTGGTGGGGGCAGAGCAAGGGATGGGGGTCAGGACCCAGCAGGGCTTCTGCAGGAGTGGAGGTTGCAGTGACCCCCCAAATCCCCACAGCCAGCATGCACAGACAGGCACTGGGGTCAGCGGCTGACAGCCCAAGGCTCCTCTACCTGGCAATTGAGCCCCGTGTATCCCTGAGGACAAGTGCACTTGTACATCCCATAGCTGTCCTGACACGTGCCCCCATTCAGGCATGGCTTGGAGTCGCACTCGTTAATGTCATGCTCGCAGTAGCTGCCTGTGAAGCCGGGCGGACAGACGCAGGTGAAGGTGTTGATGCCATCCACGCAGGTCCCACCATTGAAACAGGAGCTGGGAACACAGACATCACATCCCAGTGAATCACCGCTGGTCGTGCTCCACGCCAAAGCCCCCACAAACTGGCCCGGGGCTACGGGGCAGCGCAAGGACCTCAGCCCCTTGCTCCGGCCCTGACAAAGCCTGCACCCATGGCAGGAGCCGCGCAGGGCTGTACCTCTCCGTGCAGTCAGGCGTGTTGTTCTCACAGTGGATGCCGCTGAAGCCGGAGGGGCAGGTGCAAGTGTAGCTGTTGACACAGTCGGTGCAGTTGGCACCATTCTTGCAGGGGTTGCTGGCACACTCATTGATGTCCTCCTCGCACTTGGGCCCACGGAAACCAGCCAGGCACTTGCAGAAGAATGTGCCGACGCCATCGGAGCAGGAGCCACCATTATGACATGGATCTGGAGGGGAGGAACATACATGTGAAGATGCAACGGGTCCAGCCCTGGTGCAGCAGCCCTGCCCAGGAGCTGCCCCACAGCACGGTCCTGGCACATGTCCCCTGGACGCGTGGAGGGATGCGACAGAGCCCGTGGACCAGACAGAGGCTGGGCCAGCCCCACAGGGGGAGTGGGCGCAAGGAGGGCACATGGGACACGCTTGCTTACTGCCCACCCATCACTCTTTCCCCCCAACCTCCTTCCTGCCAGTTCTCATCTGGCCTTGGACTGATGCAGCTCAACCGGGATGTGCTTAAGGTGGCCCTAAAGCCCAGGCAGGGCTTGCAGCACGGCCCAGGCTAAAACAGTGGCCAGGGCTCGCCCATGCACGGGAAGGAAGATCCCAGCCCCAGGAAGGGCAACAAAGCTGACAGCTCAGGGCCAGGTTGAGCGTGGTCCACGGAGCAACCCCTGCTCTTACTGGGCTTGCAGTCATCGATGTCGGTGTCACAGTTGCGGCCGGTGAAGCCGGTTCTGCAGGTGCAGCGGTAGCTCCCGTTGGTGTTCTGGCACGTGGCTCCATTGCGGCAGGGGCTCTTCACACATTCGTTGATGTCAATCTCGCAGGTCTGACCTGCAGGAGACAGCGGGACAGGGACCACATGGGCTAGGGGTGCTGGCAAAAGCCCCGGGGACGACGATGATGTCTTGGGCACTGCTCGCACCAGGGTGGGAGCCCTCGCAGCAAACTGCCCTCACCAAGGGGTGCGGGTGATGGCCGCATCCTGTCCACGCTGCTGAGCCGTGGGGCAGGTCGGGACCCTCCCCAAGGCTGGGCATTGTGCAGGGCTGCTCCCATCTGGCAGGGCACGCAAGCAGCCACCTGCCTGCTGCTCCCTGGCCACCCTCCCTCCTCTCCGTCTTTCACTCCCTGAGCAGCCGAGAAGTGCGGGGTGTGCTGAACCCCCAGACAGGCCATGCCCCTACCTTGCCAGCCGGAGGGGCAACTGCAGGAGAAGCTCTCGTAATCTTCCGACTCCTGGCACTCGCCACCGTTCTTGCAGGGGCCGCCAGCGCAGGGGGCCAGCACGTCCTCGCAGGTGGCTCCTGCACAGGCACAAGCACCCGCTGACACCCAGTCTGAAACCATGGCTGGCCCAAGACCGTGCTACCCCTGTCCCCTACCCTGGGCTCCTGCCAGCCCTGGTGCAGGCTCTGGGCTTCCCCACTTCCCAGGGCAGCCCAGCTGGGGCCGTCTCCTCCATTCCTGGTCTCCTGTGACCCTGGGCCCCCCACGAATCCTTTAAGCCCTAGCAATCTGGGCTCCATTAAAGTGCTGCACACTTCCTTTGGCAGGGAAGCGCCGCTCGGGGTGTCTTTCCTCCCTTGCACTCCCCGCCCCGGTCCCCCTCAGCCGCTTTTCCTGTTTACGTCCAGCCAAGGGACACGTTCCCTCTAAACCCTTATCTTCCCTGTCAGCCAGTATCTCCCAAACTGGCCTTTGCTATTTTCCAGAGCCTTTCCCTCCCTGCCTGCCCCGTCCCCGTCCTCCCAGGGGTTTCTATGGCCACTGCCGAGGGCAGGAAACGGCTCACGGCTTCCTGCAATTGTGCACCGGCTGCAGCTCTGCGCGAGCGGAAGCAGGAGGCCAGCAAACAGGAATTGGCTCAGCAGAATCCCCCAGCCCCTCGACCTCAGGTCGCTTTTTCCAGCACCAGCATCAGGGCAGAAGAACGGGGCCACCGGCAGCGCCGACCCCCCAGGGTGGTGGGCTGCGAGTGGGGCGGCCACTTGGTGCTGCTGCCTTGGGTGCGGGCTGTGGCCAAGCTGCCACCTCGGTGCCCTCCAGGAGGAGGAGGAGGAGGAGGAGCAGGGAGGAAGCTCTGGCTGGCTGGTTCCCAAAGTCCCTCCAAACTTCCTCCAGCTGCGCCGTGGCACAGGGAGGTGGAGCCACAGCTGTGGGCAGCCCCACGGCAGAGCAGTGCGAGGCAAGCCTCTACGCTTGGTGCTGGCTTGTACAAGCAGAGAGACCGATTTGCTGTCACACCCAAAGCAGCAGCCCCGCAGAGCCCCGGTGAAAGCCTGTGGGGCACAGGGCGCTCCCCCTCACCTGTGTAGGGCAGGAGGCAGTTGCAGGTGTAGCCAGCGACGTCGTCAATGCACGTGCCCTGGTTCAGGCAGGGGTTGGAAGCACATTCGTTGATATTGGTCTGGCAGTTGGGTCCTGTGTTAAGAAAAATAGATAAAAGAGGCTGTGATGGAGGTGTGCTGGTGGGAGCGGGCTGAGGGCACACTGGGGACGTGGTGACAATGGCAATGGCCGACCCAACACCCTGGAAAAGCCTTCTGCTCTCAGCTCCAGCCATGGGTGCCCAAACTCTGCTGAAGGTCCCCAGGCTGGCTGCACTGCCACATCTCCCAACCAGACCTGGGGTCTCTGCCATCCCCACAGCGAAGCCTCCAACACATCATGGGGACACCCACCCACAGCTCGCACCCAGGCCCAGCATGGGGGGGACAGGGCAGTGTCTCTGGCTGCACCCTTACCGCTGAAGCCCTCCCTGCAGGTGCAGATGTAGCCACTAGTCATGTCCTTGCAGGTGCCACCATTCATGCAGGGATTGGATTCACACTCGTTATTGTTAATGTCGCAGTTTGTCCCACTCCAGCCTGGGTCGCAGTCACATCTGTAGCTTTGGGGAAAAATTGGGGCATAAAGCACAGGATCTGGTCCAACCTAGCCCTCCTGGCTACACCAGCCATCATTTACGCAGCAAACCCCGGCTTCTAATTGTGCCCCTGCAGGGAAACATCCCCTGGCACTAGCACGGAGCACGGCTTAGCACCAGCACAGGGGACGGCTGCTTCCCTGTCTCTAACCCCGACTTTGCTGGGTGGCCTTTTGGTCCCAGCAGCCCCCGCACCCTCAGCCTACCCGTTCAACCCATCGTGGCATTTCCCATGGATGCAGGGGTTGCTGTTGCACTCATTCACTTCAGACAAGCACTTGGGGTCGTGGAAGCCCTCGGGGCAGAGGCAGGTGAAGCCGTTGATGCCATCCTTGCACGTGCCCCCGTTGTGGCAAGGGTTGCTGGAGCACTCATCAATGTTGATGTTGCACATGTGCCCTGGGAAAGCGGGGAGTGAGGAAACGTTACCCCATGGGATGCACGGCACGGCACGGTGGGTGCACGCCGCCTCCCGGGGGCACCCACTGGGCAGGTCCCCCTCCAGCCACACAGGCAGGGAACGGCTGCCGGAGGCTCAAATCTCCAGCCACACATGTGCCGCCTGCATAGGAGCAGGCTGCTCTCCAGGTAGGGTGACTTCACACCCCTGCATCGCCCACCTGGCTCAATTAAACATGACTGGGAAGAGGCTGTGCCCTGGGCTCGTTTGGTCCAGGAGGGAATAACGAAGGGAGCTGGTTTCAGCCTGTAACCCTACCTGCCGTGGCTGACAAAGCCAGGCTTTATTGTGGGTCCCTGCGAGCAGGAGGACAAGGGGCCGCGCGAGTTGGGAGAGGTGGGGGCTGCTCCCATCAAAGCCCGCCGCCTTTTCCAGCAGCGATCAAACAAACCAGTCGGACAAGGAGGCAACCTGATACCCATGGGAGTGGGCACAGCAGGAGTTGAATTCGCGGCACCAGACACCCCTTTGATTTTGGCCTGAGCCAGGGTCACCCTCCTGAACAAGCAGGAGCACTGGAGGGTGCAAAACCTCCAGCGAGTGAGATGGCAGCATCTCCCCTCCTCGCTGCACCCTCACCCGGGCTGCGTGGGGCACCACCAGCTGCAGGCATCCCTGCACTGCTGTGGGCACAGGGGACATCCCAGGGCTCCCCAGCACGAGGCAGGATCCGGACCAGGTCCCCAGCGTGCCACGGTTGCCACCATGTCCTGCTCTCACCTGTGTACCCCGTCTCGCAGGTGCACTCGTAGCCGTTGATCTTGTCAATGCACTTGCCATAGTCGCAGGGGCTGCTGGCACAGTCATCCAGGTTGATCTCGCAATTGGGACCTGGGGAGGAGAATGGTGCCTTTAAGGGTCCCCGGCCCCGCTGACAAGGCAAAACGAAGCCCACCAGCACTGACTGCTGCCACTGCTCCACAACAAAATGCCTCCACCACCAGCGGCTGCCTGGCTCCCAGCTGGGATGCAGTTCCTGCGAGAGCCGGGCACCAAACTGGGAGAACTCGCCCTCACCGAAGACACCCCAGGCACGCCCCGGCACCAGGGTGGCTGATGGCGGTGGCCCAGGGCCAACCCGCCTGGGGACAGAGATGGGAGTGGGGTGCCGCACCGGCACGGCCGACCTGTGTGAGCCCCCAGGGGCTCCCTCCCGCTCACCCGTGGTCCCTTTGAGGCAGAGGCAGTTGTAGGCGTTGTTCCTGTCCTGGCAGGTCCCTCCATTTTTGCAGGGCTGGCTCTGGCACTCATTGATGTTGATGTCACAGCGGTGGCCCGTGTAGCCGGGCTGGCAGAGGCAGGTGAAGGCGGCGATGCTGTCCTTGCAGGTCCCGTAGTGGCAGGGGTCGGGGTCGCATTCATCGATGTCGATCTCACAGTGAGCACCTGAGAAACCTGCCACCAGCAGGAGGGACACAGGGGTCAGGATGGGGGACATGGGTTGAGGATAGGGGATAGGGGTCAGGACAGGGGACACTCCTTCCCACCCTGGCCAGGTGTGAGGCAGTGCACCGGGGTGGCTTGACCTGCTCACCTGCCCCACCATGAGCCCCGGGACCCCCAGGAATGGGGTGCAGGCAAGGGAGCACCCTGGCATCCTGGCAGCGGGGCTGGTCAGATCCCGGCTTGCGGGCTTTGTCCCGGGGCGCACAACGATCTGCATTAAGCTGCCTTGGCTCGGGAGCGGGGCCCCGCGCTCGCCCGCGGCTTGTCCTGGAGCGTGCGGGGGGGCTGGCCACAGGCACCCCCGAATAATAACCCCCCCGGCAGATCCTATTCTCCTGGCCAGCTCCCTCCCCACCGGGTTTGGGGGTGGAGAGCTGAGGACAAAGTACAGCTTTGACTAGACCCCGCCAAGCCCACATAGCAGCTTTTCATCGGGGCTTGGCATTAGCAAGACACTAATTAGAGGCCATTCAGCTGGAAGATTTCTGGCGGGAGCTGCTCCACAAAAGAGCCACTGTTTGCCACCAGGGCTCAAGTCATCATTTTGTGCAACCGCTCCTTGGGTTTCGGTCGGCGAGCCCCCGCAGCCCTGCACCTTGCGTCCCCATAGAGGCAGCTTTATTCCTTCCTTCCTGCCTTCCCCCTCGCTGCCGCCCGCCGCCGAGGCAGGGAGCACGGTGGGACGGCTGCTGTGGGGCCACACCTAACGAGCGCTGGGCTCGTTATGCCCGGCTCTGGGCCTGGCGGGCAGCAGGGCTCGACTCGCTCCGCCAACACCTGGGAAAGGGACAGTTCTGCCCCATGGGAGTCACATCAGCAAGGACTGATACGGCTGCTGGAAGATTCGGAAACACCCCCGAGGCAGGTGCTTGGGGAGATGGGCACCTGTTAATAATTTGGCAACGTGGTTTTATGGCATATCACGGGGCAGAAGGTGGGTTGTTCATGCCCAGTGGGGTGGGACCCCTGGAGCCCGCCGGTACATGGGGACCCCTCACCTTCAGTGCACTCGCAGCTGTAGGTGTTGGGGCCGTCCACGCACTTGGCGCCGTTCTTGCAGGGGGTGCTGGCGCACTCGTCGATGTCAAACTGGCACAGGTGCCCGTTGAAACCTGGAATGGAGCGAGAAGTCACGTCTCCACGCAGCGACTGGACCCACCAGCCTCCCCCCACTGCCGGGCAGATCCCACCGGGCCCCCCGCGTCCCGGCCAGGGCGCCGGGTTTCCATGGGGATGGCTGCTGGGGGCCCTGAATGCGGGGCTGCGACCCGCCATTGAGAGCGTCTTATTTACATCTCTAGAGGAGCAAAGTCTCTGAACTTCAAAACCTCCTTTCACAGATTAACCGTCTCCCCATTCTCCGCTCCACCCCGTGACTTTGACACTGCATTCAAAGCTGCTGGTGCGGCGCCCCCCNCCCCCCCCCCCCCCCAGCCCCCGGCTCTCCTTCCCAAAGAGGGGCCTTTTCAAGTGCAAAGCCGTGGGGTTTAATCCTCCTTCCCCTCTCCCATGGGCCGGACCCAGAGCAGCATCGCCTGCGCGGAGCTCAACCCCTCACTGCAATGGGGGAACCCCCCACCAAAAGCACCAAGAGGTGCTCAGCCCACTCTCCCCATTTTGGGGAGCTCCAAAATTTAAGGAGCCCATTTTCGGCTCCTTCCCGGCTCAAGCTGGGATGCATCATGGCTTTGTTTCCACCGCGATGGCAGTGTGACAGATGCCACGTACCAGTGGGGCACTCGCAGTGGAACTCATTGATCTTGTCGAGGCAGTTGCCATTGTGCAGGCAGGGGCTGCTGGCACACTCGTCCGTGTTGATCTCGCAGTAAACCCCCTCATAACCTGTGGAGAGACCCGGCACACTGTCAGCACCGCAGCGCGGAGCCGGCACAATGTGCAGGATGGGCAGGTTATGCCAGGACACATTTGGTCCCCCTGTCTTTATAATGGCAGCTCACGAGCTGTGCTACAGGTAGTGGGACCTGTTGCACAAGCTGCTCCGTGGTTGCCTACCTCGCATCTCCCTGCCCTTGGCTTGATCCAAACCAGCAAGGTCGGCAAGAGGACGAGTCCAGAGCGGGCCTGACGGTGCCCAGCTCTCACCTCCCGTCCCCATACTGCTGCAGGAGACCGTGCAATCTTTACCAAGCTCTTTCTTTTCAGTGTTGTCCCCAGGCACATGAGCCTCCCGTGGCTCCTCACCCAAACCAACACTCAGCTGAAGCTCAGGGGCACCCATAGCTCTCCTGCCACCCAAACCCAGCACCGGGGCAGGGGTCCGCAGGGCTGCCCACTCACCGGGCATGCAGATGCACTGGAACTCCCCAATCTGGTCCAGGCAGGTGGCATCGTTCTGGCAGGGGTTGGAGAGGCACTCGTTGACATCGATCTCACAGCGAGGGCCTGAGTAGCCCTGCAGACACTGGCACTGGAAGGACCCCTGGGTGTTGATGCATTTCCCTGCGTGCTCACAAGGGTTAGCTCCTGCAACACACAAGTGCGGCTCACAGGACACGCTCCTGGCTACACCGGCGCATTCTCCAGCTGCTCCTCTGTCACCCACACGAGCTCAGCCCCAGCGCTCACCCAGGGAGCACTCGTCCACGTCCTGGTTGCAGGCTGGCCCCATGTACCCTGAAGGACACGTGCAGATGGCTTTGCCATTGACAGGGTTGGTGTCACAGTTGGAGCCCTCGTTGCAGGGGTTGCTGATGCAGGCATCATCGAGGTGGCACAGCAAACCTGGGCAGCAAAAGGCAGGTGCACGTCAAGGGTGATGGGCGCATAAGTCATCATGCACCAAGATCTCAGCTAGGACCCAGGGGACATGCAGGGAGCTGCCACCCTGCACTGCGAGCAGGGGGCTAGATGGGACAGGACCTCACCTGTGCGGCCGTGGGGGCACTCGCAGTAGAAGGAGGCTACCCGGTCGTGGCAGGTGGCCCCGTGGAAGCAGGCGGCCATGGCGCAGTCATCGATGTTCTCACTGCAGTCCTCGCCCGTCCAGCCGTTGACGCAGACGCAGTTGTAGCCACCGTGGTTGTTGTGGCAGGTGCCCCCATTCTGGCAGGCGTTGGGCATCAGCTGGCACTCATCCACGTCCTCGGTGCAGTACTGACCTGCCAGGGGACAGGGCACCTGCATGAGGCTGGCGCTGCCCAGCTCCTGCAGGTTCCATGAGCTTCGCTGCAAAGCAGGACGGCTCTCCCCACCCGGTCCCTGGCAGGTCCCGGGGCAGGATCCATCCTCCCAGCCCAGCCCCGTGCCACCCCTGCTGTTGGCAGCCGCATTACCTGTCCACTCGGGAGGGCACTGGCAGTTGTAGGTGTTGACGCCGTCCACGCAGGTGCCACCATTCTTGCAGTTGTTGCCTGGACAGTCATTGATGTTCTCCTCACAGTTCTGGCCCGTGAACCCTGAGCAGAGGAGACGTCTGCCATGATGCCAACTGACCAACCGGCCATGCCACTGCCTCAGCCCCCCGCCGATGGCAGGTTGCTTGTTATCGGGTGCCGAGCGTGCACCAGGTGCTCCCAGCCCAGCCACCCAGTTTCAGCCCCAGCCCCAGCCCCAGCCCCAGCCCGCCTCTGCTGGGGCTTGGTTCTGCTGTGCAGGCTTCCCTGCCAGGGCACCATCGCCAGAGCCTGGCGGCGGCTTCCTCTGAGCAGGGCAGACAGGACATCCCCGGCGTGGGGCTCGCCTGCCAAAGCCCCCGGCTCCAGAGACGCTCGCCCCAGGCGGTGGAGGATCCTGCTCCATGGCAAGCCAGGATGAACTGGGGCTACTCCCACAAAGGCTTGCGGCACCCGGTGCTGACTCACCGGCTTTTAATTTCACATGTAAAGGGCCTCAGCAGCAGCGCTTCCCCCGGAGGGGGATCCAAGTCCCTGGCAGGGGGAACCACCGCCTCACGCTGCGCTGCGCTAATCCCAGCCCACCTCTTGCACCGTGAGCCCGGCTGCTCAGGTTTATCTTACCGCCTCCACCTAATAGTGCGGCATGCATGGAAACCGCACCGCCCCGGCCTCTCCCTGCGGCATGTGCAGCAGAAATCAAACGACCCAGCCCTTCTACGGGCACATGCCAAGCCACCCCATCCTCCTCCAACAACCACTTGGGTTAAGAGCTGCAATTACTCTAAGAGCCCAAAGCCCTTGACCCAGCCGCCGTCAGGCATCAGCCTTCCTCGCCCACCCAGGCGCTCGGGGTCGGGATGGCAATGCCAGCCCGCAGCAGCTCCCCGCGGTGCCGGCATGCACCTGCAGCTCCCCCAAACTCCCCAAGGCATTCTGCAGGTCCAGACCAGGCTGCTCCCCTACCCAGGCAGCTCACTACGTCACCTCTGCCTCCACGGGAAGGGACTGGGTGCCCAAGCTCATCACCTGTGGGACCCCAGACCCTGGCCCATCTGGGGTTCCCCTCGCTCTCTCCAAAGGGCCACGTTTTTCTCTCCCCTGGAGCCTCAGCCCCATCACAAGAGGAGCAGCAAAAGCTATTTATGATTGCTGGTAGGAGTCCAAAGCAGATAACTTTGATTTGTGCCTCATTTTTAAGCAGCTGGGCTGAGACTGAACAGCAATAACTGGCAATGTCCTAGATACCAGGATTAACTCATTTTGAACCATCCGAATGAGTAATTAGTACTGCAATTACTTTAAACTCAGGGTTACATTCTACAGCGATGGCATGATAAAACAGCCGAGATTAGTCTAACTTGAAGAAACCTGGTAGGGCCAGGCCTCTCCAGGAATGAAAAGGGGACATTGTTTCAGGTCTGCTGCGCTGCATACCAGCGTATCAATCACACTCTTATCATGAGAAACAGCCCCAGCTCCCTCCTGCCTCCGCCCGAAGCTGATGCAGCTCCTGCAAGGAGCCATGCTGGATGGCGGAGCTGCTGAGGGAACCCCCCTGTGCCCCCGGAGCAGGGGCCCTGCCGTGCCACCCCGCAGGAGGTGAACCAGCTTGTGCAGCATGCAAATCTGCTGGAAGCAGCCCACGAAGCCGCAGCTGGGCGTGAAAGCACCGATCCCCCCCGCAGCAGGGATGCTCCCCCAAGGCCATACCTCACCCCGACGTGCCCGACGCTTGGGCTGCTCTGGGAAAAGTGCCTCATCAGCAGAATGGCAGGGCAGGGCCAGCGCCACTCCTCCTGCCCCCTCCACCTGCCTGTCCCTGTGGCAATGCTACTCTGCCCTGCCAGGGCTCAGAGCTGCTCCCGCCGAGCATCGCCCCTGGGAGCTCCCAGCCACACTGGCTCATCCCAGAAGGAAAGGCTTCCTTCCCCGGTGCTGCTCGCCCAGTCAGCCCTAACACCTCGCTGCCCCTAAGGACAGGAGCTTTGCTCCAGCCTGGGGGAGCAGGCAGGGAGGGGAAGCAGGAGGTCCCGCAGGGCCCTGTGTATTTTGGATGGTTAATGAGTCTCCTGAGTTATTGCAGCCAAAAGCTTTGGGAAGGGGATTGAACCTCTGAGCCTGTGTCAGAGATCAAGACGAGATTCCCCCATGCTGCCCCACAGGGATTGTGCATCTTCCCCTGGCACCAGGCTGCCAGCAGGAAGCGGGTATATCTGTGCCGGCTGGGAGATCCCATTCCCACCCCGATGCCCCGTCCCCAGCGGTGGTAGGGCAGGAGCTACAGCGGAGGGAGGCTGGAGCTCCCTGTGGGAATGCCAAGCACCACCCAGGGTGCAGAGCAGAGAAGACGCCTACCCCTCGTCCTGCCCCAGTCCCTGCAGGGCTACGGGTGACCAGAGGAGATTAAAACAATCCCACGAGAGACTTCTTGGGCAGCTTAGCACTGCCCACAGCTTCCTTCCAAGGGAGAGGGTGGATGCATCCCCTCCGCATCTGCTGCAGCTGGCCAGCGTGGCTGGCTCGGGTGAGAAAGAGCGCTCGCCCTCCGGCAAACACAGCCTGGTCTGAGAATGGGGCTGCACTGGGCGGCAGCGTGGCTGTGGGCTGTGCTGGCCGCCCGCCGGCAGGAAACCCCACTATTTCATTTCTTCAGCCGGCACGGGGACGGGGGGAGCGTGGGGCCACGCTCAGCCCCTTCCGCTCCCTGCCCCAACCACGCTGCAGACCGCTGCTCGATGGCAGAAGCGAAAGGGCTTGCCGGGGTCAGGGGGCCCTTTCACAGCTGCTTTTCTTTCCTCTGGCAGGTAGGGTGCCAAGCTCCCCTGCCGGGTGCTGAGCTCCTGTGTAGGGTGCTGAGCTGCTGTATAGGGTGCTGAGCTCCTGGGACAGCCCCTGCCAGGCCCCCTCCGGCAAGAGCCCTTCATTTCAGAAGCTATAATTTGGCTGGGCTGCTCCGGTGCTTGCCGGAGGGAGCAGCAGCGAGCACAGAGAGGGTCTCCCTTCCCCAACTCTGTTCACACTCGGAAACTTTTCAAAATAGCTATTCCGGGCTAATTATTCCATTCTGGAAGTGGATTAAGCTAAAGCGGAAAAAGGCACTCTTATTCTGGAATATGAGCATCCGCACAGGGGCCTCTGCTGAAACAGTTCTTTTGGAAGAGTTATTTTGGTGAATCACCAAGTATAAAAAGCCCCCAGGTGACCTCTCCTCTTCGGATATCACTGCCCAGCATCTTCCCAAATGCACGAAGCACAGCGAGCCCACAGCCCCTCGTTTTTGTCCCTCCCAGAGCCGTAACTCGGGGAAAGGTCGGGCACTACTTGTTTAGGGGGGGCCCAAGGGGCTGCAAGAGGGTCCCCTATCCCCATCCCCTGCCTCGGAGGCAGCCCCTACCTGGCAGGCACGTGCAGTCGTAAGTGGTGTCTCCGATTTGGCGGCACGTCCCTCCATTCTGGCAGGGCGAGGGGTTGCAGGGCACGTAGAGGTGCTCGCAGTTCTGCCCGGTGTATGCCGGCTTGCAGGAGCACTGGTAGGTGCCCACCTCGTTGGTGCAGCTCCCGCCGTTCTTGCATATGGGCGGCGAGATGTTGCACTCATTCACGTCCTGCTTGCAGTTGGCCCCGTGGAAGCCGGCGGTGCACCGGCAGATGTAGTGGGCTTCGAAGGGGACGCACTGGCCCCCGTTGGCACAGGGGTTGGAGGCACAGGGGTCGGCCTGCTGGCAGGTTTTGCCTGGGGAGGGCAGGGAGGGAGGATGAGGATGCAAACTGGTGGGAGCGATCTTTGCACTGGGGTGCAGATCGAGCTCTGGGACTGTGTTCACGGGGGTTGCAACTAATTCCCCCCCCCACCTCTGCCCCTGTAAAACCCTTACCCGTGCAGGAGACTTGCAGCTCACTCAGCCAGGGACCCTCCCAAGCCCCAGCTCGGGTTTGCAGACCGTCCCCCCACCTTTCCCCCAGCACCGGAGGAAGCCAAAATCAGAGGCAGCGCCCTTCTCCATCCACAGGTGTTTTCCAGGAGCAACCCGTCACACACAAGCAGTCCCTCTCCCCCCCGCAGCAGGGTCACCGTGTCCCCACACCGCGCAGCAGCACCGCCTCACCTGACCACCCCGGCGGGCAGCGGCACTTGTACTCGCTGAGCGTCAGCAGGTCGCAGGTACCCCCGTTGCGGCAGGGGTTGCTGAGGCAGACGTTGTCACGGGGCGTCAGGCAGAGCTCGTCGGTGAAGCCCAGGCGGCAGACGCAGGTGTAGTCCACGGTGCTGCCGCGCACCACCGGGATGCAGGTGCCGGCGTTCTTGCAAGGGGAGCTCAGGCAGGGGTTGGGCAACTGGCACCGCTCGCCCACGTAGGCACCGCTACACCTGGCAGGGGCGAGACATGCCGTCAGCGGGATCGGCCCCGAGGGGCTGGGGGACACCCGGACGCCCCAGGGACCAGCTCTGGGAACACCTCCCCGGGCCTGACCCCACACCGCATCCCGGCACGTCGGGTTCGGCAATTGCAAGGCTCTGCCCTGGCCGCGCTGGGCTGAGAAGAGGAGGATGAAAGAGGCGCTGGGAACAAAGGCGTCCCCCATCGAGGGGCCTGCACCGACTTGCAAAACCGCAGCCTTCAAGCGCTGACGTCCTGCTTCTCATCGCAATGTGCTTTTTTCAGCCCCCACTCCCCCCCCACCTCACTGAAGAGGAAACCAAGGCACAAGGGGGGGCGTGGTGGAACCAGGAGGAGCACCCCCATACCCGCACCCACCCCAGGGCACCTACAGACCCCAAGGACGAGGAAACCCTGCAGTGGCCCGTGGGGCCCAGCAGCACGGGGATAGCCCTGTGCCCCTGCCCGTCCGTGCCTGCACCAGGGTCCCTGCTCCACCAGGGAGATTTTCATCCTCCCTCCATCCTAAGAAATCACTCAACCACGATCAAACACAGGCTCAGCATTGGCTGGTAGCAGGTGGGACACATTTCTGCTCCTCACAGCCAGCTGAGATCTTCCCAAAAGATAAACCCTGTGCAAGGAGGGATGGGTGGCCCTGGCTGCCGCGTCCCTCTCCATGGGGGCTCTGAGAAAAGGCCCCCTGACGCGGCCACTGGCTCAACCATCTGTCACCATTGGTTGACAGGGCTGGAGCAACTGTCTGCTGCAGGACCGGGGCAGGCGACAGGGACATGCCGCAAGGGCAAATCCCAGCGGCCGTCCCAGTGACGCTGGCACAGGACCCCGCAGAGCGGGAAGCTTCCCCCTGGGAAAGGGAGGACAGAGCAAAGCTGTGCACACAGAGACCGAGGGCCCCTAACATCAAAAGAAGATCCCAGAGACGAGGCCCTTCAGCACCTCCCCAGCGCAAACCCTCCCACCCGGCATCTCTTCTATCGAGTCTGCAACATGAGATGCCACGTGTTTTGTCCCCAACCAGCTCTGCTCACATTACACTGCTTCCAAAGGGGGATTTTCTGCCCTGGCTGGGCTGTACCAAGAAGCCGTCGCGAGTAGCATCCATGGGAGGAGCGAGACGATGCCGGCACGCTGACTGTCCCACACCATGATGGCAATGCCACCGCAGCAGAGCAGGGCACGCCGGCTGCTATCAGAGGTCTTGACAGCAGAAACAAATCTGGGAGCGGTTGCATGCATTGCTGTGAGCTTGGGGTAAGGCAACCACCGCTGGAGGTGACAGCTGGGGAAGGTGACAGCACCCAGGCACTGGGGGACTGCGGTCCCCACTGTGCTTTGGCAGGTCGGGGCTCAGGGCACCCACCACGTGCTCGCACATGTTGCCACCTGAGCTGGCGGGACCTTGTGTCCCTGAGCCTTGTGCGTGGCCTCCAAGGCTCTTGTGGCAGGCAGACCCCGTGGGGTGAGCAAGGATGGTCCCGGGGAACGCTGCAGCCCCACGGCTGTGGAGCAGAGCACTCACCTGCAAACCCCACCAGCCTGCAAGCCCCAAAACAAGAACACGGGGCTTCTGCAGTGAAGCACAGCCAGCAAACCCCCACCCTCAGCCGGCCCCAACCCAGAGCCACCATGCTTTGCCGTGCCGCGCCGGCAGCAGGACCAAGTTTCGGCGCCGCTTCCCCTCTCCTCTCCTCCTTTTTTTTTTTTAACCCAATTCTGATTTCATTGTTGGGGATTGTGTGAGAATTTGTCAGGATTCGGAGACATTTTGAGTTAATGAGACGGCATTATCCAGGCCAAATGAAAAAGAAAATGTGTATAATAATAAATCAGGGCATCTGCTCGGCACACAAAGGGCGGCGGGGAGCAGGTGTGCATCCTAATGAGGCAGAGCAGCTGCCGGCGCCCGCAGCCGATGCCCGGCTCGCCGGCGGCTCTGAGCCCGGGGCGCCGCGGCCGTGGGGCGACGGTGCTTCTGGGTGGCTGAGCCATGGCCCCGTGCGGGGGAATGCGAGGGCTGGGGCCATGGCCGCCTGAGAGAGACCATTGTGCGGGGCCCGGCGGCCGGCACAGGCACGCCACCGGCAAACCGCTCAAGTGTGCAGTCATCTGTTAAAAGCACCGCTCTCCCCCCCCCCACCTCCCCCCACCCCACACACTTTTTTTCTTANCATTCCTGTTGCATCCATTGTGTTCGGTTTATGGGCATTAGTTGTTACAGCAAAGCTCTCTCTAGCCTTGGTGTCCAATGCCAGTTCATGTTGTCTTGCACAAGGCAGCACCTGCAGATATCAAGCCTTTCTCACTTCCCAAATCACAATAAAAAGGAAGAGAAAGCTTGGAAGTATCTTCATACTTTCTGAGCTCCCTGGATATTGCTTTAAAATTACCAGCTATATTCTGTCCTACTAATGCTGGATGAAAAAAAAAAAAAGGAAAAAAAAAAAAAAAAAAAAAAAAAAGGATGCTGGACAAAGAGCCCCGGGGGCAGCGCGGGAACCACCACGGCATGGGCTTTGGCTCGTGGCGGTGCCGGCATGGGCAGCCGGGCCCGGGAAGGCGATGCTCTGCATCCCAGGTTGAGCCAAGCGGCTGGGAGGGGGGCTATCGCTGGGATTGGGGTTCCTGCATTGCGGGGCTTAAATGAGGCCGGGGCGAGGGGCGCAGAGCTGAAAGCCCCTCCCACCCAATTAGTTTTCGGACCATTTCCAATTTCAGTGCAGGCAAGTGGTGGTTTGAGCTCATGGATGGGAAGCCAGAGCAGAGCCCAGGCATGGTTATTAGCCAGGAGGTTAATTAGTGACTGGAGGAACTCCCCTGGGGGGCAGGGGAGCCCCTGCCTGAAGGCACAGGGGGCTTGGGGCCACTGGCACTGCCCGGGCTGGGGGCTGCCCCACGCCCGGCTGGGCTGTCCAAGTGCTTTCCAGGCTTTTGCTTCAGGAAACCTCTCAAGTTTCATGGAGTTTGCAGATGTTTTTTTTAAATGGCTTTCTATTTGTTTGTTTTAAGAGCTGGTTTATGGCCGCAATCAGCTCAAGGAGTGAGGAAGGTGCAGCAGACGCTGGAAGGGCTCAGCACAGGTCTGCCCCAGCCAGAAAGGGCTGAGCCGAGCGATGGGCACGCGTGGGCAGGCGGGACCGGGGTATGCTCATGCATCGCATTTCTTCTCCCTGCAAGGAGGGTATTTCCAGCCATTGAGAAGTGCTGGTGAAGTAACTCTTCAGAAAAAAGCAATACGACACAGGCACTCTTAAAATCCAGTAGTCACTACTATAACCCACGGAGGAGTTTGCATCGCACAGAGTGGGGCTGTGCGGCACAGACCCACTGGGGATGCCCGGCCATTCCCAAATCACAACCACAAGCATGACAGGGATGGGGACAGCCCTTGCATAACCACTGCACACGCCGCACCAGCTCCCAGCTTGGGAAGCCCTCTCAAACTCCTTCCATGGTTTCTAAGTCATCTCAATTTCTTTTCAAGGTTTCAGAGCAAAAGGTCTCTGATGGCAGGGATGTCACTATCGCGATAGTGATATTGCTGCTCAGCAGGAGCGTGAAACAAGGACACTGGACACTCCTCTGCTCACACACGGCAGTGCCCGGGACATGCCCACGGGCAGCCTCACACCCGGCAGCTTCGACATCGCTCCTGCATCATCTGTAGATGCTTCTGCACAGAAACGATGCTATTCCTGCCCACGTTTGCAAGAGCAAGTCTGAGATGAGGCAGGGAAGAGCATGGCTGCAGACTGAAGCCACGGGATGAATTTTGCTGTTTCCTCCCCCTGTGGGTCCCAGAGCTCACTCACAGCCAGAGACTCTGGAGCTGCATTTAAAAGCCCAACGACCACAATGGCTTTAGAGAGTCCCGTCTGCAGAGGAAAGCCTGGAGACAAGCCTTGCTTGCAAAGCAAGAGATCAAAAGCCAGGTGAAGAATAAGGCCAGCCCAAGACGTAGTTATTTTTCAGCTCTCCCAGGTCTGGAAAGGCTGGATTCAGCAGAGCCAGGTTCAGCTCCCAGCTGTGCTGCAACCTCATCATGCATCCACCTACTTCTCCAGGGGCTAAAAACCTCTCCTAAAGCTCAGCCCAGGGAGCTAAGCTTTATTTTCTGTAAAAAACATACCGGCAGGTGGTGGCGTCAGGGCTCCCAGGTGGGCAGACGTGGAGGATGCGACGTCCCCGCAGGCTCAGCCAGGTGAAGATCACCCTGTGGTTTTTCCTTTGGCATTTCCCAAGCGAGGGCTACCCAAACCAAACCCCAAGCAGCTTATGGAAATTAGCATAAGAGACATTAAAGCTATGCTTTAATTATAGATATATGTGTTGGCAGAGGACAGGGCGGGTGCTCCAGGATCAAAACAGCTCAGAAGTGCCATTAGAAACCAGCTTCGAGGTGGTGAAAGGTGGCCAAGCTCCCCGGGGTCCTGTGGAGCCTCTGTGAAATCCCTGGAGAGGCCAGCACGGCCATGTTCCCAGCCCCATGCGTGACACACGCCCCGTTCCCGACCCAGGCAGGAACAGCTAAAAATACCCGTGTCTCTCCCTTCCCTGAGCGCACAGCTGAGAAACGTTTCCGTTGACTCATTAACCTGCTGAAGAGGCATCAAATGCTTCAGCCGCGACCTACCCCCGCCGTTTTAGACGGTGACGGCATCCTGACCCCGGTGGTGGCCGAGCCCTACTCCAATGCACGATGCTTCTTCTCCGAGCACACAGGAGCAAGTCAGGTTGAACAGTCTCACAACTCTTCACTTCTAGGATATTTTCTACATGACCTAACCATGAGGTCGGGGCTGTCACCAAAGCACCAGGCAGGACAGGGGACAGCGATGCAGCAGCTGGTCCCCATCCCTGCGGATGGGGATACTTCATGTGCTCCTTGCAGGTGTGAACGCACTGATTTACACCCCCTCGAGCATCTGTGGCTGCCGCCCATCCCAGTGGCGTTTTGTTTCAGGGGGTCAGGCAGAGGCTGGGGGCTGGATTCCCACGACACCAGGCTGCGACGCGTCTTCCCCCTCCACGCCAGCCCCGAGCGAGCACCCGCTCCTGGAGCACAAACCGCTGCGAAAGGGGAGGCACAACTAATAATGCACTGCGCTCCCGACCCATAAATCTCCAGCACGATTCATGGGTGATGTGAAGGGTGATGGAGAAGGCCTTGTCCAAGGTCAGACAGCAAGTCCTGGGGGACAGCCTGGGAACGAGAACAGCAGCCCCAAATTCCCACCCTGCTCCCAGCGCCAAGCCCAGGCCAAATCTGGATCTGCTCAGCGTGGGCACGTGCATTTGTTGTGTCTGCCGCACATCCTTAACGAGTTACAAACAACGCTGCAGTTATTTCAGCAAGGCTCCAGAAAAGCTCGGCAGATCATATAATCAAAAGCATGAATGAGCCGCAGAAATATCAGAGCCAGCAAGCTCTGCTGCCTGCTGCCATGCTGCTGTCCCAGCTTTGCATTACACGTGTGCTTGCCCGGGCGCCGTGGCTTCCAGCACCCCCTTGCTCCACGAGCAGTGCCGGCAGAGTTGGGGTGTCCATCCCGGCCCCCCATCAGCCTGTGGTTCCTGCACCGAGTGCTCTGTGCGTGCAGCTCCGCGCGCGCTGCTGGCCCTTTGTTCACTCCGTCCCCGCTTGCAGCGTGCAAGGCTTTTCCTCCAACCCACCAGCAACAGGTTTTGTCCCTCTGCAGCAATGCGGGCACTGAAAGCATCCCGAGGCAGATGTTTCTGTGACCTCTGACCCAAGACTAATGTTTTCCTTTCTGCGCTAAGCTGCCATCTGCCACAGCCAGCACAGATGACACCCAGGCGCTCCTGCAGCCCACCCCACCCCGGCACAGCTCCCGCATGGCAGCACAGGGACTTTGTTCAAATTTGGGATGCGTCAGCCCTGCACAAGCGCAGCCTGGGGGGCTGAGGGGTGTTTCAGAGGTGCTGGGTGCATGGGGGATGCCCTGGATACGGGGGGCTCAGCAGTGGCTCAGCCTGCATCGCCCTGCAGCTGAGAACGCCTGCGCTCACACCACCCACTGTTCTCCTGCCCAGCCCTAGGGCAGTCCTCCCAAGGGCTGAGACTGTGGCAGGGCTGGAAGCAAAACCCACCTCAGGCTTAAAATGCACAAAATAATAAACCAACAAGCCAAATGAAAACCAGGTGGAAGCTGGAGCACGGCCACCGGTCACGCAGGGGCTGTCCCCCATCCCATGGGGGGACGGGTCCAGGAGGCAGCCCCATGCTGCGGGAGGGGATGGGGGGCTGGCGGGGAGCCCCATCCCGGCTGCTGGTCCCGCGTCCAGGCTGCCTCTTATCTGCGCTATCACATAACCTCTTCCTCACCCTCATCTGCTGGAAGCATAAATGGCCATAGTTGTTTTCCCCAAGGTATGAGCACCGTGGGAAAGCTGAGGAGGGGAGACTCAGGTCTTTATTCAAGCCCCGTTTTGGGGGGGTACTTGAGACTTATGGGGCCAGGAGAGTCCCTGCTGCCTCTGGGGCAGCAGCAAACCCAGGTGCCGGGTGTGGGGTCTCGCCTGCTGGGGGGAGCAGCCCCCACCCCAACACCAATCCCCAGGCACAGGCTGGGCTGTGGGAGATGCCGCTCTCTGCTCCACAGTATCCGTGGCCTGGAGCAGCCATTCCAGATGAGCTGCCGTCCCTGTACCCCAGCGTCCCCAGCAGAGCCACTCCAGCACAGAGGGGATTCAGAAACCATGACTGTGACCTTGTGTGGTGCAGAGGGTCCCCACCGAGGGCCCATCACATCCGCAGAGACCCCTGCACCAGCAAACATGCTGCATGACCGAGCGGACGCCTGTGCCAGCATGGTCTGGACCCTGTGGAGCAAAGCAAGTGGCCAAACGTGAGCAGGACACTTGGTTTCATGTGTTTGCCAGCAACAGCTGAGGGAAGGAGAAATAACCAGCAGGAGAGTCTCCTCTAGCTGCACACAGGACCACAGCCACTGCACGCTGCTCCCAGCTGCAGAGTAGTGTCATGACCCTACCCCATCGTCCCCACACCTCTTGGGGTAACCGTCATCCTTGGGCTTACAAACAGGAACCACAACTGCCTCCTTTCACACCTTCCCCTGCACAACCCCAGCAGCTGCAGACCCTGGGCGTTAAGCTTGCTTTCCATCAGGCATCCACGCACAGGAGTCACTTTTCCAGTTGAGCCAGTGGCTTCCCACCTGGCACAGCCTGGAAGCAACACCCCAGCTTTCTCCTGAAGTTACACCCTTCCCCCTAAGACATGTTTGCTCGGTGCCAGCCCAGGGGACCCTGATCTCCCCCAGCTCCAACCCGACCAGTGGAAGAGCTGGTGCTCAGGGATATGTCTCCGTGTCACTGAGAGAAGGGATCTGCTTCTTACTCCATCTTCCTATTCCACCTTATTCCATTGCCTCCCCACAACCCCCTCCCATGTTCCTGCACAGAGCATCATCAAGGACCACAGGTGAGTACAACTGTCTACAGGACGGCTTCCCAGCAGCGTCAGCCCGAGTGGGAAACCCCGCTGAGCACGGGAGCACACTCCGGAGCCAGGAGAAGGCAGACAGTCCTGGAAAATGGTCCAGCTGGGAAAACAGAGCTCAACACCCTGCGCTCTGGTCCCATCTCCCGCTCAGCTCCTGCCCTGGCATCGCCACCCTGCTCGGGGTGGCACGGTACCCCTGGAGCCGCCAGAAAGAAGATGGGGGCAGGGAGACGAGGAACACTTTTGGACGCTGCCCTGACCTCCTTGGGCACGTGGGGCTGTGGATGCTCACTCCTGCCTTGGCAGCCAGGGGCTGCTTGAGCCCCCCCCCACCGGCAGTGGGCACGGCAGGGCTCACCCCCCCTCACCCGCAGCTTCACTCTGTGGCTTCTGGCACATGCATCCGTTAAGAAACCAAAGGCTTCGCCACGGCTCGCAGGAAAGCCAAGGCAGAGAAGGCAGAGCTGCCCAGCTCCCCCTCACCCACATGGGGCACCCCAACTGGGCGATACACCCCAAAGCTCTCGCCGGCCCTGCCGCGCTCCCCCGGCGCCGGCATGGCCCCACAAACACCTCCGGCAGCCGCGACGTGGCTCCCAGCACCAAAAACCAGTGCTAAACCAAACCGGTGGTTTTTTATGAAGTCCCATCCAGGCCCTGCTTTATTAAACACTCTGGGACACCAGCCTGGGAAAAAAGCAGAGTTTCACACAGGGAGGGTGGTTGGCAAAGCAGCAGGTTACTTCGAGTGACATCAGGTTAATAAAGCAAGAGCAGATCTCCAGTCTTGTTTAATTAAAAAAAGCAAACTGCAATCCGAAGTCTTTGATGTGTTTTTTTTGTTCCATTTCATTTTTGACCTAGCCCAAGCCATCTAATTGAGATTTTAAGACCCAGACTTTCATCTGGAGAGAAACTAAAGGAATTCCCAAAGCTGGATATACTCATGGACAGGAGTGGGGAAAAACGTGCTGGAGCCCTGTTCCTCCTACCAGCGTGAAGGGGAGAGGGCAAAAAAATAGCTTTGTTTCTTAAGCAGACATTAGTCAGGACAGTTTGGGAATCAAAGTTCCCATTGTAATGAAAAACAATATAATCCCATTACTAAGCAAAGTAGCCAGGCTATTCACTGGGTGGTAACCGGCTACCTGGGAAGGAGCTGCCTTTCAATGGAGCTTCATTCACAATAAACATGAAAGATGTCGAAGGAAGAGCCCAAGACAAAACTTGCCTCGTTCCCCATTCCCACCCTCAACAATGGCTGCTATGAAATACTTTTTCTTCCCCAGTTGATGTTTTTTATATCCTCTGCCGGTGTAAATCAGCACAGCCCCGTTGTTTGCGGGAGTGGGCTGCCCTGCACTGAGCTCTGCTCTCCCCGCTCATCCTGGTCCTTGCTCCTTCTCTTGGAGGATCCCATTTATGGGGCAACCATGAAGGATGCAATCCCAGCGGATGATCCCCAGGGAACACAACCTAGGCTGAGGCCGGCAAATGGTCCCACTGCTCACCCGCAGGGCAGGGGTGAGTGTCCTGGGGCAGGCCCTCAGCAAGCGCTCACACTGGTAACTGGTGTGCCCGTCAAACACCATTAAGTTACCCAGCTCTTCTTTTCCTCTGCTGTGCTGCCCAGCAGCTGTGGTATTTGAGAGCACCTGCTGCAACTGCTCCCTGTTTTGATTTTTCATCGGTAAACATTTTCCCTTAAAAATGTTTTATTCTTTAAGCCAGCAGAAAGAGATAGTCAGAATTTGGGGGAGATGAGGAATTTCTGCTTCCCCAGGCCACCTGCCAGCCCAGCGCTGCTGGTGCCCGAGGCCACTCTCCCTTCCCCATCCCTTTTGGAATAAATGCCCATTTTCACCCGCTCTGGATACAGTGCTGCCCACACTTGCTGCCTGTGCAGGGCAAATTCACGCTGCCTTGCTCCTGGGAGCTCTGGATGCATGCAGTGCTGGTGTCACCATCTCACTGAGTGATGATGAACTCTCTTATTTTTTTTCCTTTTCCCTCTCAAACCAAGTTTTGGCTAAACATCGCGCTGCCTGAGAACCAAATATGGAAAACTCCCACCCGGGACACGCGTGACCCCACCATCCCACTCTTCTAATCCTGAACATAAAACCCGAGATTAGGATCTGAACAGCCACCAAGAGTTTAAACAAGCTATATTTAGCTTTGATATTTATAAACAGGAGGAGAGAGGGGTTTTGCAGAGGACACGCGTACCCCTGCGGCACAAAACCTACCAAAAGCCAGAGCAATTTGTGCCGGGGCTGTTTCGGTGAGATGGTGAGTGGGCAAAGGTGGCAACGGCCGGACAGTGATGGATCCAGCTCCCCCCAAACTCACAGCCATGAAGCTGCTGGTTTCTCTTTGCAAGCAAAGCTCCTGAAAATAGTTACTAGCAACAAAAACCTCGCCCCCTTGGAAACCATGGCCGGAGGGACATAAAGCACCTCCAAGCCGACGGGTATCTGCTCCTGGGGTCTGTATCCTGGGATTTCTGTTGCTGCTGAGTTTAACCAAGGAAACGGCGAGGGAGGGAGGGAAGACTCTGCCTCCGACACCTTTTGCCGTCAGAAATCCCTGTGTCAACATGACGCCCTCACCGAGGGAGCGGGGACAATGGTGGTGGCTCTGCCCTCTGGCCGCAGCCCGCATTCCTGCCCCCCTCCCCTGGAAACCCCCCTTTTGTGGGGAGCAGCAGGCCCTGTGAAAGGGCCGTCTGTCGCCCTGCCTTTTGACTTGGAAGTCTGTGTCTAACATTTTAATAGGGGCTGGGGGCCGGGTAGAGGCCCCCCCACACCTCCTCCTGGGCCGCTCCCCCACGGGGTCACTCTCCCAGCCCTCCCCAAAGCCGGCGGCCAGGACGGGTACGATGGCGGGAGCTGGCAGCCCTGCGTATCCCGCTGTCGACAGCCACATTCCTCCACCTGCCCCGAGAGGAGCTATTCGATGGGTTCAGCGGCTGTGAGTGCCCTCGGGAGGGTCTTTTTCTGATCCCCCACTGCGCGAGGATGCACTGGCGGGGTGGGAGCACTGGGGACGTGCTCTCCTCCACAGCTGCTCATTGACAGCAGATAATTTCCATCTTAAAATAAACCACTGCACGCTCAGAAACGCTCAGCCCCCAAGGCAGCGATGCCAGCAGGGAGCGTAAGATCCTCGGGGTCCCCATTGCCCTGGTGATGCCGGCTCTCCTGGCATGGGGACATGGGACAGAGCAGCTGACATAGTGAAGACCCTCCTTTGGTTGCTCCTCTTGGGGGCAGTCGTGGTGGACACATGTAGCGTCACATCTCACCAGGAGCCACAGAGGAAGATGAGGAGGAATCAGCAGCAGGAGGCAAGGCTTAGCCCTGCAGCCCCAGCCCTCGCAACAGCCTGGGACTGATCCTGCACAGGTCCAAGAAAAGCCTGGCATCGCCACTCTCAGCTACACTGACTTTAGATCAAGCCCAAAGCAACAAACTCCCCAGCCCGTCAGCGGCCGTCAGTGCTTCTCCCAGCACCCAGCCCACCACCACATGGCTGCTTGCCTGCAGCGTGCCCCTTCTATTAAATAAGGGGGACGTTATAGCATCATTAAAACTTAATAAATCCATTTCCCATATAAATACCATTAAATTCAGATTTTGGGGAAGGGAATTAGGGTGAAAACTTGTTAAAAGAAAATGACTTCTGCGCAAATAAATTTTTGCAACTTGACTGAGCATGAAAGTTTCCCATTAAAATGCAACTCTGCTCCCTTTGCTGGAAATGTGCAGGAGCCTAATAACCAGGGCCTAAACATTAACTGTTTAACTGACTTTTCCAATATTAACTCTAGACTGCCGTGGGGGAAGGGGAGGACGTGACGGGTGAAAGCTTAAAGTAGATATTAATTACTGCTGTGCAAGGGAAGCACACCCAGAGTGTGCACTGCTCACATCTCACCAGCATCATGCTCCCAACAGCCCTGTGCAGACACAGATGTGGAACATCACCAGCCATGAGCACAGCATGAACCCTGCTGCGCGTGGGGTGCTGCCCCATCAGTTGGACTAGATGATCATTGTGGGTCCCTTCCAACTAAAAATATTCTATTCTATTCTATTCTATTCCATTCCATTCCATTCTATTCCATTCCACTCTATTCCATTCCATTCCACTCTATTCCATTCCATTCCACTCTATTCCATTCCATTCCACTCTATTCCATTCCATTCCACTCTATTCCATTCCATTCCACTCTATTCCATTCCATTCCACTCTATTCCATTCCATTCCACTCTATTCCATTCCATTCTACTCTATTCCATTCCATTCCATTCCATTATATTCTATTCTATTCTATTCCATTCCATTCCATTCCATTCTATTCTATTCCATTCTATTCTGGGGAAGAGCTCCCCATACGGCCCAGCCAAATGTCTTCCCCCTGTCCCTCACACAGACTTTAGTTGTGGTCCTTGATCCCACACCTCTTGCACCAAGCACTGCATTTACCAGTGGGCACCTCCATCACCTAATTCGCCTCCACAAGCCAGGATGTGCCTGACAGGTTGTGCTGCTCCATCTCGCACCAAGACAGGTTTTGGTGTTTGGATAAGCAGCAGCACATGGAGGGAAACTGAGGCACCAAGCAGACCTCGCTTGATGTATATGGAAACCCCGACACCATCCCGTACCGCAGACCCCTGCCCGTGGGGCACTCGCCAACGCGGGGAGGTGAGACGCAGTGACCCGATCTGCCAGACATGTGCTGGAGCTGTAGATGGAGGCACTGCAACGGGTCCAGGCACTGCCGTGCACCGAGGAAGGCAGAGTCCAGACAAGGGTACGCAAGTCTGAATGGGCACCATCACACCAGATGGCCAGCTGGAAGCCGCGCCGAGCTGCTCTACCAGTGAGATTCAGATGTCAAAGTAAAGACTGGGGTGACCCCAGGTGGGCATCTCTAACCGTCCTGGGGCTCTCCAAGCAGGCAGATGGGAGCTGCCATGGTCTGGTGTCACCAAGACCTAGCGGGGTGCTGCAAAGACTTGCCAACATCCCATGCAATAGATGTGCAAAGAGAGTTGTGTTATTAAGTCCAACAGGGGCTTCCTCAGCCCTTTAGAGCCCCGGCTCTGCAACCCTGATCAGACCCTGCTGATGACAGCGGTGCTGAAGCAGGGCCCTGACCCTCACACATCTCTTCTCCTGCTCCTGCATGCCTCCATGTTCAGATACCCAAGAACCAAAGACGCAACAACCCCCCTCAACACCAGAGTAGCATTTCTGTGCTTATTTCAGATCTTGGGCCAATGCGAGTAGCTGCAGTTTTAACCCAGACCAAAGTGTGGGCACAGCCCTGGGCTGGTGAGCGCCCAGCACAACACCCATGGCTGGCAGCCCTCGGGATGGTGGTAACACTGACCTGCTGCTGCTGATACCTCTCAAGGCCAACCCCAAGGAGCCCAGTGCCGCAGGACGGAGCCCTTCCATGGACCGATGGACTGGGAAAGCTGGGATGCCTCCTCCCCACAGCAAATCCAGGCTCATGAGGGCACCATGCAGAAATGCAGCATCAGGGATTTGTGGGATTTCGGCACAGCCGCTGGGCTGGGTGGCTGGAGCACAATCCTTCCAAGCACTGGGCTGCAGCGCCATGTGCCAAGGGCATGTAATGAGATGAAAACACCATTCTGAAAGCATCTGGAATCACCCCAAACCATCACCTCTCTGGCCTGACGGTCTTTCTAACCCTGGCCCCCAAAGCAAAGAGCTGCAGGAGGTCAGCCCAAGACCAGCTTGGGGAGCGGGGAGGGAACAGCCCAAGTGCCCGGCGGTGCTGCCCCATGCCAGGCGGCAGCAGGAGCCGGGCAGTCCTCAGGGATGGCTGGACACAAAACCACACACCTGCAGCCCCGTGCGGAGCAGGTGAACACCAAACACGTTTTTGGCCCCTGGGATGGAGGCAGGACTCAACCAAGACCCCACTGCAGGTCTGCTTTCCCAGGGGGGGTTAAGTTGTATCCCAGAGGCTCTTCCCCTCCGCGGCCCTGGTACATACATGGTCTAAAACCTTCACCTGGAGTTTGGCGACACGTTAACCACGGACAAGCCTCCATCCAGATCCAGAACTTACCAGCTCTCAGTAACTGCACCCCGAGGCTATTCCCTCGTTAAACACACTGATGCTCTATAAATTTCACATTCCACTCATGTACACAGGCTGTTACCACTTGAGACACCTACCAACACGAGCAAAACGAGGGTCACCACACCTCCAGGCCTGGAAAGAGTAGGTTAATTTCCAAACAATGTTATTTTAAAACTTGCTAACTGCCTCCTGATTATGTTATCCAAGCCCTTAATTGGTGAATAGCTTGGTTTTGCAGTGACTTATATGTGCGTCCCTCACGTTACATACAATAAACTGTAACAGCCTTGGAGGTGAGGCCAGGGTATGTAGTATCAGCTGGAACAAATGGACGTACCGTGGCTTCCAGCAGGTAGGAAGACAGCGAGTCAGGTGGTTGAGATGGAACGGGTTTTGGTGGAATAAAACATACCCCATACGACAAAGCAAGTGACCTCCAGAAGCTGTCCATGGAGCAGAGCCCCATGCACTACATCACACTGCAGGATCACACATTTAACAGCTGCGAGTACCCGGTGGAGAATAGACCCTCTGATCTCAGGTAATGATGGCCACTGCAAATACCTCATCCCCTCTGCATCCTGGGGAGCCCCCAAGCAAATTCATCTCAGCAGGCATCACCCCATCTCTCCTGCTCCTCTCTGTGCTGCAGGTACTGCTGAAGGACCTACTGAGATAGATACCTTCTCTTGAACGTGACCCATGCTAGCCCCTGTCCAAACCCAGTACAACCCTCTGGCCATCACAAGTATCCAAGCCATGAGAAAAATCAAGCAAAAAACCTCAGCCCAACCAATAAAATCGCAAGGCAAGTTAGCAGGAGTCAGTGGGACCACCTGAGACAACTGATAACCATCAAGATGCCTTGCAGAGAGGAGAGATGTAAACAGAGATTCTTCTAGAAAAGAGCTAAAAAATCCCACTGCTGTCCCAGTGACCTCACCAGCTGGGCTTCTCAGCTAAGTTTCTCTTCCACTGGAATCCGCAACAGGTGACACTTTTGTATTTTTAATCTACCCTCTTACCCATTTCCACCTTGTTCTTTCCGAGAATGAGATCAGACTCGAAAGAGCCATCAAGAGTTCTCAACATGGCTGAATCACCGCTCGTCTACTTCTTTTAAGAGCTTCCTCTGGTTGATTGTTCAACACTCCACCCTCTTCCTCTCCAGCACGGAGACTGCATTTTTTCTTTGTTATTATTTCATGGAAATAACGTTGGGTTAAAGCACATGAGAAAAACCAAACCAGAAGAAAACTTCCGCCCTTTACAATGAGATAACAATGACTGAGCAGTTGAATAACTTGAAGGGGACAGAGAGCTGCAGGGCTCAGATCACTCCTCTGTCTTCCTGGTTGTCTCCTGAAAGACTTTTGAGCTAAAATAATCATCTCTTCCCACCACGGTCCCCCTCTGAATGTTTCTTCTAATGTTTCTGGCCCACTGCCCATGGAAGCTGGTGGTGGCAACGGGCACCAGCTCAGGAGCCATTGCCCCGGCTGAACTACAACGCCGTGCTGATTCATAAACAGAGGAAGTACTTTAGCAAACTGACTTTTCCCCCTTTTCAGCACAAGCCTAGTGATTAATTTAACTTATTCTTTTCCATTGCCGTCTCTTTTGCTTCTCTGGGCAAGAGTATGACAACCCAGACACAGCTCCTCTGACTTTAATGGTGAAAGGCTGGTGGAGAGGGGTTTGAAACTCAGCCCTCTTTCATGCCATCTGCTTTTAACTAGCAGAGCAAGGGAGGTCCTGGGAATAAACGTCACGTGGCACAGCAATCTAAAATCAGCCCTACTCATTTGCAGGGATGCCAGTCAAAACTACGGTTATCCAACAGTCTAATTAAGAGCTATCACTAGAAGTCAAAACGACCTTTTGGAAAACCTTCTCATTTTGCCTGGGAAAATGCCTTAATCAAAGGCAAGTGCCTTTTCTGGAAAGCCACAGCTCCCCAGCGCCGTGAAACCACACGTCAAACACCGCAGCAGCCACTGTCTGCAGACCGGACCTTTTAAAGCTCCAGATCTGGTGCAAGTGCCATGCATGGGACAGAAACACCCCGCACCTTCAGCTGGGGTCCATGCAAGATGCATGAAACTCTGCTGCTGCTCTTCCAGCACTGAAAGACCTGACTACCCCTGCCAAGATGGAAAGCAGCTCCAAAGGTGGCTTAATTAGGCCGCTTCTGTCGCGAGCCCTCCAGCCGATCAAATGCTCAGTCCTCTCCATTCAATTAAAGCCCTGCATGCCCCGGACTGCCTGGCAAAGGGACAAGCAAGATAAGGTACCTGGATTTTTACAAACTATCACTGTAAAATAATAAAGGCAGAGAAAGCTCCTCGTCTCGCACCGGCGATTCCCTTTCCGTAACAGGGCTGATAACTCAGTTTTGGAGTTATCAGAGTCGTCTTCGTGTAACCCAACTAGCTCTCTCCCGCCACAAACGCTGGGACGCTTGTCTGCTGGAGTAGCATCTCCCTCGTATGCTATTTATTTCACTCCACTTTCTAATTGGATTTGTGGGGGCAGCACAATGGGGCTTTATGGCCAAACTTTGTTAAGTGCCAGGCCGAGCGGAGATGTGGCCAGCAGCCAAAATGGTGCATTTCACGCAGGCGCCAAAGGGCAGTGCCAAGCTTTTCTGCGTCTGGTATCTGTGTTCTTGGCTCTGCTTTGTTTAAGAAGCTTGGAAGCAAAACTCCTCGTCAAGAGATATTCAAACAAGTGAAAAACCAGGATTTTGCGAGCTGCTATCAGATACCTTGGAAAGCTGCGCCTCCTCGAGTCTGGCAGTACCTCTAATATCTGCCCCCATCGCCCATGGAATGCACCCTGCACGGGACAAGCGCTTTAACACACTGGGAGCACACACCTTGGTTTCCTGCAAAAAGAACTCGCACGCACTTGCAAAGCCATCCTGGCATCTGCAGCCAAGAGAGAGGTGGTTATTCACAGCTAGCAATGAAGAAGTTCTTTAAAGTTAACTTTTTCCTCTTAAAAAAACCCACCCCAAGCCTACTTTGGAGGCTTCTCCTCTGAACAGAGCTCGCACGCATCAGATCTAATTAGATTCCATCACCATCTGCACATGAAATGTAAATCAGGAGTTGCAGAGACTTAAGAAAAAAAGGGAAGAATGACCACAAGGAAAAGGAGGGGTGTAAGGTTGGGGAGGGGGTGGAGGGTTGGGCATTCTGGGAAGCCATACATGATTAGTCACACAGCATTAATCTGCCTCCCTTAACAATAGCTGCCGAATTTCGACCGAATCCCAGCTGTCGCTCTTTGAATGAAAGAAAACAAGATTTAGAGCGTCAAGCGTTGGTAAGGGCTTCTGTGCAAAAAAAAGTGGCGTGCATTCATTAGTGGCTCACAAAGGGACCCAGCCTTTGTCCATTAAATTGCTCATGTGCCTGATTGATTTGCTGATTTATTTGCACCAAAGGGTTGGGGGGCTAAGCTTGGAGAAGGGGGCGGGAGGTGCCCAGCTACTGGGCAGAGTAACGGCACCCAGGCGGATTTGCAAAAAAGCGACACACATTGTCAAGGGAAACTGCCATTCAACAGGTTGGGATTGGAAATGCCTTCAGGTTCCTCCGTCGAGGACTTCCTATTTGGAAATTTGGGGTGGGTGGGAACGTCTCCCCGCCTGCTCTCAGCTCAGGCCACGTTCAACAGGCAGAGGGGAAATCTGGCCGGAAAACAGCCTTGCCCATTCACATTTCTTTTATGGAATAGTTTTAAAAAGGGAGCTGGAGTCTTATTCATTTCTCTTGGTTATTGTTCCCTGGGAGCCTGGAGTGAATCGGCCATCGCTGCGGTGGGTCGGTTGGTCCTTCAAAGAGTCCCAACGCTTTACACATCCGTTTCCCCACAATCGGCTTGGAGAAAGCTCCTACCCGGGTGCCAGGTCCTGCCAGGAACGCCGGGCTGGACCACAGCTTGGCACCGGCGCCGGCACTGCTGTGGGAGGAGGTGGCCCTGCTCCCCTGCCTGCGCTGGGGGATGCCTCACAGACGCATGGACATCAGTGGGGCAGCTCCAGCAGCCAGAGCCACGCCATGAAACCTCTCTCGAATGTTTATTGGAGATGTACTGGACACCGCACCGTGAACTGCCAAGGTGCAAGGGACTAAAAGGCAACGCTTCGGGGCCAGGAGGGAATAGCTGGAAGACAGACAGACAGACAGCCTCCCTCCCTGCCCAACGGTCCAACGAGCGCCGCGGGCTGGCCCTACCTCCTGCTCCATCAGCAGGGCAGTCTGCATAGGTTAACACCAGCAAAACATGGCCCTTTGCCCATGTTTTTCCACCCAGCTAGGAACAAAGCCCAATCCTGCCAAACTCGCAGTGACTCCTACACAAGCAGGTTATTCTTGCCACTCAAGGAAAGAAAACGCATCTTGCCCTATTAAATCCAGAGCCTTCAAAGCAAAGTCAACATGCACGTCAATGCTTTGGTCGGGGGAGATGAAAATCCTCTGGCTCCTCCATACTTACTGGCACACCTCCGTCCTGTTGAGAAAAGTTTCACACTTGCCCCCGTTGAGGCAGGATTCGGCAAGCTGCGTGCACCGTAAACCTGCAAACAGAAGGAAAGCGTTAGCCATAGCGCAGGTCCCGGGTGGCAGTGGGGGGGGAAGGGTGGGGGCTGCATCCCCTAGTGTCACCCGGACTGGGGAGAGGCTCGCCGAGACCCCCATCACCCTGCACAGCCTGGTGAGATGGGGGCTGCAGTGCCCGGCGGCCCCCACCCGCAGGGTGATGGAGGTGAGCAGGGACTGCGTGGCCCCAGCACTGAGAGGCTCACTTAAAAATAAGCTCGGAGTGGGCTTGAAGGCAGGCTCTGCCTTCTCTTCCAGTGGGAGGACTGACAGAGAGAAACCCCAGATCAGGCTCTTGAGTGACAAATGCCATTTGGGAAAAACCATCTGCCCGAGGGCCCATTAGCTACCATTAACTCAGTAATGAAATGAGTCGCCTGTCACAACTTGCTATGAGTAAAGGTTTCATTGTCTGGCCCTCAGAGCCAAATTCTGCACAGTTACCACAGCAACTTGCTGAAAGTACCAGAATCGCTTCCGATTTCCACGCCGGCTCGCTCTTCCCCTTCTCTGCCCTGCTCGCTCTTCACGGTAACCAGTTCTGCGACACGCGTGTGCAGCCAAAACAGTTTCACATTGAGCGACTACAGCTTTGCACCGCCACCGCCAGAACCAAACTTCGCCGCCGGACGGCTGCCGAGCCCCACGCACCCCAGGGACACCCCGCTGCGCTTGGGGCTCTGTCCCCAGCCCCTCGTGTCCCACGGGGGATGGAGTGGGATGCTGGGGCCCCAAATTTCTGCAAACTTTGCCTCCGAGGGGGGTTGGGCGCCAGGCATGGTTCTCAGCCCGGGCTGTCCCGGTGCGGAGCAGGGTGAAGGCAGCCCTGCTGCCTTCCCTTCCCCAAATCCTCCCGGGACACTCCTGCTCCGGAGGAGGCTGCTCGCTCGGGCCCGGGACGGGACGAGACGGGACGGGACGGGACGGGGGGGCATCGCAGGGCCCCGGGGGCATCGCAGGGCGGGCTGCTCCCCGCTCCGCCCCGCACCCCCGACCTCTTTTCGGGCTCTTTTCCCCGGCCCCGACCGGCCGCCCCCGACGTTCGGCCAACAATTTGCGGCGGAGGACC
>VYZV01025178.1:1254624-1336481 GCA_013401275.1 Pandion haliaetus | reverse complement strand
CCCCCACAGTCCCAGTGCAGCCCCCTCCCAGCACTGCTGCAGCCCCCTTAACCAGCTTCAGTGCAGCTCCTGCACAGCCCCCAGCCCACACCCCGTGCAGCCCCCCCCCAAGCCCCTGCACAGCCATGGGGACACAGCCCCAGCGGGCTGCAGCACTTGCTCAGGGACCGCAGGAGAACCCAGGCCTGCAGCGTGTCTGTGCGGGGGCCCTGGGGACAGAAACCCATGGGGACACACGGGAATGGGGTGGCTGTAAATGGCCGGTTGCACTGGGGGACCACGACTTGGGCTGAGCATCCCGTGGGAGTCACAGGAGAGCTGGACACAGGGTACGCTCAGGGGCACAGGGTGGGATTCACCCTCAGACCTGCACCGCGACACAGGTGTGTGCAGGTACGCTGAGCCGCTTCCTACCCTCCTTCATCATATGTGCAGGCAGCTACCCGTGGAGCTGGGGTCGGATGTTATTTGTTTTGTGCTGTGAACTAATGAACTCGCAGGCAGAGCCCTGGCCAGCCCGATGCACCGCATCAACAAATAAACAAATAAATTAGGAGAAGCAGGGAAGCCAAACCCGGGAGGCAGCCCGACAACCCCCAGATGTGCGCAGGCTTCCCGTGCGCACGGCGCTGCCTGCGGGTCCCTGTGCCCTCATCCCCAGATGTCCCCAGATGTCCCCAGATGCCCCCAGAGCCCCGCTCCAGCCCCCAGCCGTCACTGTGCCGAGGTCAAGCCTGGCACACCGAGCTGCCCCAGAGCCTGTGGGATGGGAGCGTGGAGACGTCCCACCCGAAACCCAGCCAGACCCTGAGCCCAAGGACGGGCTTAAGCACTTAAACTCGTGTTTGTCGGTGTCACCCGAGAGCTGTGCCTGCAGGGGGGTGCTCAGCACGGAGCACCGCCGCCAGAAATGGCCTGTGTGAGGGTGCTAATCGTGTTGCTTGCTTACGGGGTTGTGGGGGCCAAGCCTGCTCAGCGAGGGCTCACCGCAACACCGGTCTCTTGTGTCACGCCACGGCAGCCTGGTGTCTGCCACCGCAGCGCTGTGCCTGCAAAGGTGGGGGGCAAAAGCTCGGAGCACAGAGAATTTGGGGTACTAACTGCCCCAGGGATGGGGGCACCTAAATCCCATGGGGCTCCTGGGGCTCCCCCGAGCCCCTCCGAGCTGTGGCCGTTGGAGGCCATCGGACGGCTCTTTTACAGCTCTCAAATATGGGGACGCGCAGGGCCGGCTGCCGGCCTTTGGCTGAAAGCTTGGGAAAGATGAAGGGGAGCTAGGGTCGGCAACGGGTTAATGGCAAGGAGGTGACACCGTTGTCATCTGTGTGTCTCATCACAGGGCACCTCTCCCCCAGCGCCCCGGGCTCATCCCATCCCATGCCAGGCCCCGTGTTATCCCACTGCTTCCTGTTGTAAATTATTTCCAGAGCAAGTGTGAAACAATTAAACAAACCGAAGGGCAGAGTCTGCTCGTCAGATCAAAGGAGCAAGCCCTGCAGCGGTACCTCGCTCCCGCGCTCTCCCCTCCTTCCCTGCTCCTCCTGCATTCGTCACTTTGGGCTCTAAAACAGTGGCCTGATCCGGGCTGGGGAGTCGGGGCTCTGAGCAGAGCACGGTGCCGCTTGGGGTTCAGGTGCCGCTGGGAGCTCAAGCCCCCCCGAAACCTTAAAACATCCCAGGGAGATGCCACTTGCCTCGCTCCATTGTGGCAGAGCAGGGGCAAGGCCAGGCCATCGGCTCGTTTTAAGAGCAAATAACAGATGCCAAAGGACTCGAGGCTGCAAGGCCTCTTCACCCTCATTTTTGACCCTTGGCAGGGAAGCAGGTGCCCCCCCTGTTTTATCCTCCCTGCAGACACGAGTGGGATGGCAGCAGCTGGGCACCAGGATGCGGCCCCTGCCTCCGCCCTGGCTGAGCAACGTCCCTGTGCCACCACGACCGTTCAGCCACCGTCAGCCTCAGCCGGAGGCAAGGCAGCTGCGAGGGCAGCCTGAGGTTTCCACCGCTCGGGCTTCCTTGGAGATGAAGCCTTCTGCTCTCTTTCTCCATCTTCTCCCTTTCTCCCTCCCCATCAGAGCCCAGTGAGCAGGGAGCATCTCGGCTCTACCTGCCTGGAAATACCGGCCGTAGCTTTGCCCGGGCTTGTTCTCCACGTGCAGAAAGCACCATGTGTTCAGCTCAGCTGTGCTCAAGGGCTTGCTCCCCGAAACTCGAGGTAGCTCCTCCAGCCCTGCCAGTCCATCGTGGCCATGCCTGGGTAGACAGGGCCGTCAGGGTCCCAGCCGTGCCCGCGTCATCTGGGGATGGATGCAGCGGCAGGACCGGGTGGTGGAGACACCCAGCCCTGCCTGCTGTCCCGGCACTGCCGCGGCGGGCGCTGCCAGTTAACCAGGTGTCCCTGGCACCGGCTGCTCTTGGGGTGCTGGACACCCATGAGCCTGGGGCCGAAAGAGCACGCAAGAAGCCGTATGCGAGCCCTGGCCCCGGCTTTCCTCTGTGGTGGGGAGGGTCTGCGAGCGGCGGCCGGGGGAGACGCTGCAGATAAATGCAAACACGCCCGTGCGTGCAGCCGTGCAGCCATGCCGCCTCGCCCCCTGAACACGAAAGGTCAAATACATCTATTTCTTGCCGTCACCCGGGGGCTGCCGTGACCCCGCGGCAGTGGGGTGGCTCTGCACAGGGGAAGGCTTTGCCGTGGGACAGGTAAAAGGCTCCTCTGTGGTTTCACACGAGCAGGTCAGGGGCACGAGCAGGTCAGGGGCATGAGCATCTCGGTGCGAGGATGACTCCTCCAGCCACACACTGCCGTGAGATGGCCCTGCTTTAATCTGGTGCCATCCTTCCCCTGGTACAGGGGGGATCTGGTGCAAGATCCTTGCAGGGAACCTCCTCGTTTCCTTCTCGCAAATGCCTCCCCCAGAGACTCCTACCAGTTAAAGAAGAAGGGGAGGAAGGGAAAAGTCAGCCTTCAGCATAAATCTCTTTGCCGTAAGGGGTGAATATGACATAAATCCAAAGAAACTTTTTATTTTGAGTGGTCTTCAGGGGTTAAAAATAATGGGATTTTAGGTACTTTTAAAAATAGCGTTCATAAAAGGCTTTAATAGAAACCTTGGCAACTGTCCATGTGATTAGTGATTTAAAAACATAAAACCTCCACACATGTTTAAAAGTTTTAATAAGTTAAAATTAAATGAGTGAAACTCTGGGAATATTTTTTTGTTACTGCAAGCTAAGAAAATTATGTCCGTTAAGCAAAACTTAATACAAATATAAACAGGTAATGCACATCTGTAAATTATTTTCATGTCTCCAGGGGCTGGAAAAAAACCTAAGTGAGACCAGCATTCTTATATATATTTTGCCTTGACAGCTCAGGAAAAAAATTGCCAAAAACCAGAGTTAGAGCACTGGGCTGGCGTGGGAAAGTTGGTTTAGTGAGAAATTTGCCCTAGGCTATTTAAATAAAAACAGGCGTTTTTTTAATGGCAAATGCCTGTTAAATACAACCAACGCGGCTTCCAATCGCCTGAGTAACTAGTGTGCCTATTCCTTCTTGACACTTTCATCTCTTTATCATCACAATCAATATTTTGCTCTTATACATTCAGTGCAATAAAAACAGGACCGATAAGGCAGACATCAAACTGGATCTCTCCTGCTTTCCCTGCCGTGCTTGCTTTGGCATTCCTCTGCCAGCTGGTTTTTGGAGCAGGACGCAGGGTTAGCCCTCCTCGCACTGGTACACGCACCCGCACCCGCACCCTGGCTCAGACTCTCAAAAAAAAGCAATTTTTAGTAATTAAGCGTGAATCAAAGTGGGTAGAGCATCCTGGAAAGTCTGAGCAGATAAAAATACAGCCGGTCATGGAGTCTGCGATGTAAAACTATCCCAGCCAAAGCTGCCCCATAATGGGATTAAGCTGTGATTCCCTGGGGCACTGGAGAAATGAGGCTGGATTTGCAAGAATGGTCTAAAACCCGATTTTTCTTTTTTATTTTTTTTTTTTTCCTTTCTTAAATAGCTGAGTGGAGGATTGTGAACGGACAGCCATAGGATAAATCTCACTGACCGTGCCATCCCTCTGGCAGAGCGGTGATGGCAGCACCTCCAGCAAGCAGCACGTGCCCGTGGAGGATGACTTTCCTCCTGGCAGCGCTGCGGGGATCGGTTCCACCAGGGTGTCTGGGCTCGGGATGGGACAGAGGACAGCCAGCCCTTGCTACCATGGGCAGAGGTCGGTGCCATGCATGTCCCTGCCCCAGCATGGCTGCTGCGCCCGGGCTTGGCACCCGCAGGGTTTTCTTCCTCACAGACTGCTGAAACTGATTTTAATTGCAGGGTTGCTTCTGTCCATCATTTCTTGGTGTATAAAGTCAGTTTAGTAACTCTCACCCACGGGATTAGCGACAGACGGGGAGACGTCCCGGAGGAGCAGATTTTCCTGCACTGTTTGTACCTGGGTGAAAGGTGCTGCTATAAAATCTGTGTCACGTTTAAAATAAAACGCCTTTATGGGCTGCGAAGGGAGAGCAGGTGTTGGGTAGGCATCTCTCAGCCCGGCCCTGGCCTTGCCGTCCCCTGCACTGCTCTTATCCGTCTCCATAAAACAACTGAAACATTTGCTGTTGTGTAAACAGAGGCCGATGGGGTTTATGGAGCTGCGGGTGACAACGTGCCCGGTCCCAAGCCCGTCCCATCCTCGTGCTGCTCCTGACGGGTGCCAGGGTGTGGGTGCACCCACCCGCATGGGCTGGCTCGAGATGCAGGTCCCCCCTCCCCATCCCTCGGTGCATGTCCCTGTCCCCTCCATGCTTGCTCTTACCCTTGCCTGCACCCGGGTGCTGCAGACCCTGCGTGTCCCTGTCCCCTTCCCTCCCTCGCCGGGGCGACTCCTCGGGGTGTCGCAGGCACCCAGCTCGGTGCGGGGGGTGGCTCTGCATCTGCCGGCTCTCGCTCACGGTGGGGTACGCAGGCGATGCCCCTGCCTCTCTCAAAGCATAGACCCCAGCCCAGCCTTGCCCCCAGCCCCGGGGCCGTGTGGGACATGTTTGCACCCTGCGTTTCATGTGTGTCTTTTTTAAAAATCATCCATTTCCTTGCTTTTTCTTCCATTTCTCCTTTTCCTGCTGAGGCACATGGGACTTTTCATCATCTCAGCAAAGAAATTGCTCACCGGGGTGTGTGGAGGGACCAGGATCAGACCTCTTCTGATATTTACATTAAATAATTGAAAACCATTGCTCGCAGCAGTGAAAACCCAAGCATGATTCTTTGCACACAAGCCCGGGCATGAACCTGATACTGGATTTCTGGACCGCCACACAATGCCAAGCATATCTGAGTTACGCTGGCATCCCTGCAGTTTCACCCAGCTCCGCACTGCTGGGATTTGCCTCTCCCAGGGCAAGCACTCAAGAAAGACATCAAGCTGCGCGGACACTCAGTCCGTGCAGGTTTTTGGGCAGATTTTTCAGGAGATGTCACTCCCAGAGACCTGGGCATGCCCCTTCTTACTGCACTGGCCTTGGGGTGGCTGGCTTGCAGGGTCCTGGGATGCCACCGATGCCAGCAGGTAGTTTCAGGGATGGTTTGGTGCCAGCTCTGTTCTCACAGGAATGGGATTTGGGACTTGGGAGCTCCTGCGCCAGGCTGAAGCCAGCTGAAATTCTTAAGCGATTACAAAAAGAGGGTGAAAAAGTACTTTCCGCGCCCCAGCCTTTGCTGCTTGTTCCATTCGCGGGCGCTCCCACTCACCGCCCCCTCTTTCCTTCCGCCTGGAAACGGGAAGATTTGGAGATGTTTCATTTCGTAGAGCAGCTGCAAAGCAGCTCTTTCCCCCCCCGAAACGCATGCAGAGGCGACTGCGCATCTTCTGCACCAAAGCAGATATTTCTGGGCTATGGGTACTTGGGATGGCGGCCCCACCGCTGGGGTGGTGTGGGGGGTCCTGTGTTCCCCCATCATGGCCGAGCACATGTGTGAGGGCTGCTGTCGGAGAACGCTTCCCACCCAGTTCTGACCTGGGTGCCTCCCAGCAAAAACACCTCCTGGAGAGAGGCCAAGCATAATAGCCAGTTCCTTCTACTCCCTTCCTTCCCAGGCAGCCACATTATCACAGGACTCGGCCGCGAATCAAAGCCAGGCACACGAAGACGGGAACCAGGAGAAATCGGCCGAAAGATGCCGTTTCCGCTCAGAGAGGAGAGGCTGCGGGGCACGGGCTGCCTCCCTGGAGCCGCCTGCTTTATCACGGCGTGCCCCATCGCCATGAGCCCCATGCCTGGGAGGGAGGACCCCTCCAAAACACGCTTGGGTGCACTCAGGAGCCCCGGGAAAACTCGTCATGCCCAGCACATCCCTTGTGCAGGGGAACAGGGGGTCCCCTGCCCTGCGCCGTGGCAGCTCCCTGCGCTCAGTGGCTTTCGTGGTGCCTCAGCCGGTGCCAAAGTGTTTGGAGAAGCCCAAGAGCCGTTTCCCCGACCTCTGCCTGCTGGCAGCTGTAGATGAGCAATTTATTTCCTGGAAAATCATTGCAGATTTTCTTTAGAATTAGGCTGAAAAATCAATTAACACCCCCCACCCTATGATGCCCCTCTTGTCCCTCTGTGGGGTCCCCTCCGCGGGGAGGGGTTGCTCCTGCTTGGTGAGGGCTGCTGCCTCCCTCGGTGGGACAGGGGCTCTCGCTTGGTCTGTGCCCCCTTGGGGTCTCAGCTGGCCCACAGGGCCGGTGGCGTGGGCCAGGCCGTGTGCCATACCACCCACCAGCAGCACCCCTCCTCGCGGCACGGGCCGGTGCAGGTGGCAGGGTGGGAACCGGCTGGCAAAGAGATGCCGGCAAGGTGTGAGCCCTCCCCTGCCACCCCAAGCTACCAACTTCAAAGCCCGGTGACCTTTCAAATGCAGTGGCTCTTGCATGGTGAGACTCACAGCTGGGGAGGAAGCAGGGAGTACGAGGGGGGATCCGCACACCCCTGGACCCACTGGAGGGATGGGGCCGACTCCCCGGCTCCGGCACGTGGGGATGGGGTGATGCTGCCCGGTGGGACCCCCCCTGGCACTGCTGGCTGCCCACTCTCAGCAAGAGCCTGTGCCCCACCGGAGCAGCGTCTGCCCCAGGCACGGCCGGGCAGGGCTCTCGCTGCCGCCTGGACTTTGGAGCGTAGGAGCTGTGCAGCAGCCCAGGCGCTGCTGAGGGTAGTGCTGTGCTCGCTCCGTCCTGCTCCAGCACCGAGCCGAACCGTGCTCCTGTGGCATGTGGGCTCTGCTGGGGCCCCGGTGTGGTTGGAGCTGCTGCTTTCAGAGCCATGGTCCCTGCTGCGCCATGCAGGGAGCTGTGGGTGCCTGCAAGACGATGCTGTTATGAACATCCAGCAGCAAAAGCACATCAAAGCACGTCCTGATGGCAGTGAGTAAACAGGAAGGGAGAGAAAGACAAACACGGCTCCTTGCAACTGTCGGGGGAGAAAAACAACTCACTCTCCAGGCAGGAGAAGGTTTGTTGCCCTCTCAGATGCAACCCCGTGGAGAAATGTGGCAAATGAGCCAAATGAGCCAAATGAGCCAAAAGGCCTCTGGTCCACCTGCTCCAAATGTCGCCGGGTTTGTGGCTGCTGGGGGCTGAGCCCCATCGGCAGAAGCTGCAGGGGTCAGGGGTGTCTGTGCATCTCCTGCTGCTTGCACATGCCGGGGCATCGTGCCCAATGCTCTAGAGCAATTCAGTTTTGGGAAAACTGGTGGAGATGGGGCTGAATGGGACAGCGGCTGTGCTTGGTTTTGCAGCAGCGGTGCAGCACGTCACAGACCACTTCCTTGCCCACTTGCCTTGCAGCAAGGCTGGTTCCCAGAGCTGCCCGATGGGGCTGCGCTAGCATCTGGTAATAGGATTAGGGGCCTCCTTGCCTGGTCATCTCATCCTAATCCTGCTGGGAGGGGAAAAGTCAGGCCGGGACAAAAGGCATTAGCTGTCTGTGCCTGGTTGAGGCCTGCTGACCTCTGTGCAGGCGGTGGGGACGGAGCACCAGGCGCAGACCCCTCGCTGCTGCCACGCGGGTGGTCACAGCCACCGGCCAGGTCCCCGGGCTGCAGGGGCTGCCCACCGGGCCAGTGGCACGTGCTGCCACGTCGGGGCCCCAACTGTGCAGGGCATTGGGCATGGGAGTGCTGGCACGGCTCTGCTGGGCATCAGTGGGACGAGCTGATTCACCGCCTTGGAGCAGCTGCTGTCCAGCAAAGTTCCTGTTTTTCAGTGAAATCTCCAACTCCGTGCCTGGAAAAAACAAATGGGAGCAGAGCAGGTGCCTGGCCCTGTGCAGGGTGGCTTTGAGGGCTCAGCCCCAGCTGTCTGTTAAAAAACATAAACTCCAGAGCTGGACCAGTCCATACTCACAAACTGATGAAAGCAAACTCAAAAAACTACCCACACCCCCCAACCCCACCCCCCCGCCCCATACTCAAGGCTTTGGGAGGGAGTCAAACCCTGCTGCTTTAGAGCACAAGCCAAACTCAAAAGGTGGGAAAATCAAAATGAAACTTTCCCTGGAGTGGGATTAGCCCCCACGTGCCTGTTGCCCTCCACCTGGCATTGCTGCTGCCTGCCGCACCAGCCCGTGGCAGCTCCTGTGCCCACCCAGGGTCCCCAGGGCAGCCCAGCAGGTCCCCGTCCCTGCAGAATCCTGGGCAGCATGGCCAAAACCACCTCTGCACCCACAGGAGCTGACCTAAAGGGTCGGACTTGGGCTGTCCCTGCCGCCGGGCTTTAAGTGTTCAAGGTTATTAACATGCCTCTTTGCATGGGCATGGCAGAGTGGGAGCAAAGCGCGGTGCCCGGGGAAAGGGACCCCCACCCCACAGCGCTCCCAGGATCGGCCAGCAGCAGACCTAGGGAGAGCCCGGGGTGCCTCCTGCAAAGTGCCTTTAGGGAACACGAAGGTAAAAGGCCCAGCCAGGCTGTTCCCGTACCCCAAACCACAGCCATTGCGGGGTGACACCCAGCNGGGGGGGGGAACGGCACCCGCGCACAAGAGGGTTGGCTTTAGCCTGTGTGGCTTTGGTTTGCTGAGTGGGATGTTTTCAAACCTGCACTTAAGGGAGGAGGTTTGCCAACGGAAATATGTAACTGACTGTAAATAATAGCTTTTATCTGCAGCGGTACCCGTGAAGTGAATAAGCTCCCCGGCAGCAGCGGGGCAGAGCCAGTAGATCTGCACAGGTGACAGCAGAGGGTGTTGGGTTACGGGCTCCCCATCACTGCCAGAGCCCCCCGATGACTTGTGACAGGTTCATAAGCTGAGAAATGTGGTGCTTTGCAAGGTTCAGTAAATATTAGGACTACTCCTCCCTCTTTCTGGTGCAGGTTTAATTGCTAGGATAATTCATGAGAGCACAAGGAAAAAAAAAAACATCTGGGAAAAGAGGACCTGTTAAATAGAATCCATTAATAACGAAATAATTGTTCCTCTGCATGTGATTCAGACAGCTGCCTAATTGTTAATTACCTCGATATGAGAATAACAGGTAATTATGAGGCTACATCACGAGGAGCTGACTTTTTTTCTTCCTGCTTCTTTTCTTTTGGTGAATGCCGGAGACGGAGCGTGCCCCAGCAGGTCACGCCAGGACTCGGGGGAGAGATGCTCCCCAGGCAGGGTTCCTCCTGCAGGGGTGAGGTGGGAGCTCCGGGTCCCAGCCACATCCTGAAGCTATTGCTGCTCTTGGACATAGATCCCAAAACACACAGCTGTCTTCAGCGGGGGAGCTGGGGACCAGCCACCTTCCTCATCTGTGGAACCCTGCCCATGCAGAGCCCAGACCTGACTCTGCACTGAGCAAACGAGAAGCAAAAGTTATTGGTGACCTTGGCTGTCAAATTCCCCAAGATTATCTTAAAGAGACATTCCTGAAATATTTTATTCCCATTTGTCTGTTGCGAAATGTGCTTTCTCTAGAAGTGCGCACGCACACAAATACACACACGCTCAAACCCACAGGCAAGCATGTGCAACACACACACACACACACATACACACACACGTGCATGTAGACACCAAGCATCCAGCAGAGACAGGACCCTGCCTTAAGTTTTTTAGGACCAAGTAATGTTGCTGGGTTCCATTTTCTAGAGGTGAGAGGATGCAGAGACAGACAGGCACTGCCGAAGGTGGTGATAACATCTGTGCAATTAGTGACGTTGCTGCTGGTGATTTACCATCACTGGTTTTGTGCAATTATTGCCTTTGGCTTCTTCCAAAGAAGAGGTGCCAGCCAAGAGATAGCAGAGCAAGGGGGAAATAAGGACAGATGAGTGTGGCTGGAGAGCGCTCTGAGACCTGATCAGAGGAGGAGGCAGCCCCAAGCATGGTCCTGTTCTCGCTCTCCCCTCTCAGGGCCAAGTGCCTTTAATCCCCTCCATGTGGTTTGCATTTTGGCTCACCGGTGCACTTCACAGGACACACGGGAGTGCCGGTGACCCCGGAGCAATGCAGCCTGTCTGCCTGCCAGAGAGCTGAAAGTGCGGTAAGAAAACAGATCAGGAGCTGAAGCTGCTCAGGAGTTGTCTTCAGTGCAGGCAGTGAGGGAGAGGAGCGAGCAGCGTGGCAGCAGCCCTTCCTGCCTCCCATACTGGCTGTGCACGCTCCACGGGCCTGATCCACTGCCAGTAAAGCCAATGTTGTTTCCCATGTGCAAGGGGAGCAGGTCATCAGTCAGCAGAGATCTCTGCAGGATGCGGAGCTGATATCAGTCCCGGAGAAGGCAACACATCCTTTCCTTTAGCCGCCTGGCCAGCCGGCGCTGGGGAGCACAAGCCACTGTGGGGTCCAGCAGCTCTGGGGTTACCCAGGCACAGGCTCCTATCCCGGCCATTTCCATTGCCCTGAGACGAGACGATTGCAGCAGCCTGGCAGAGGGACCACGCACACTATTTCAGAGCCCCAACTGAGGGATGGCAGCTCTCTGGCAACTGCTCTTTGCCTTTTGAGGGTGAAGGTGATGGGGCAGCTCCGGCCCTGTGCCCGTTCTTGCCTTTGCTGGCAGCCATGGTGTGTGAGCGAAGCGCTCGGAGCTGGAATGGGGCAGGACGTGCCCAGCCCGGCAGACCTGGCCCTGGGCACGTCCTGCTGCCAGGAACGTGATGGGGAGGCAGGGATGCTCTCCTTCTCAACCCGGCTTCCTGCAGGCAAAAATAGCTATGGGCCCCAGGTTCCTGTGTATCTCGTGTATTTATAGTGTGAACGGCTCTGTAACGCTCTGCCCTTCTGGCTCTCACCTGCAATTTGGAGAGGAAATACCATCTCCCCGCCGTGCGTTTGTGCGCGTCTTTCACACTAGAGAGGCCTCGGCACTTCCCACAGGCACTACATAAATCAGGTCCTGGCAGTGGGACTTACGTGATGGCGTCCCTCTGCACTGGCCACTGGGCTTGGGGATGGTGCTGGTCCCGGGTGGGATGCCGCATGGACACGGCGGGTGTGGGAGTCATGGGGAGTGCCCGGCGCTGCCCTCCAACACCTGCATTTGCACAGCAAGGGCAAAGTCTGCAGGATGGCAAGATCCATTTGAGAAACTAAAGAGAAGAAGCAAGCCTGCAAGCCAGATCTCGGCTCAGTGTTGCCCAAGCGAGCCGGGGCCACAACCACCAGCCGTGCAGCGGGGCAATGCCTGCCAGCTTCTCTCAGCTGCCCAGGGGCACAATGGCACTGGCGAGGGCAGGTCTGGCACAAATCACCGCCCGCAGTGGTGGCGGGAGCTTATTTTTCTAAGCAAATCACCAAAGATTCTAAATATACATTTTCCATTCAGTTCCCCAAAGCAGCGATAGCCCAGAGCCTAAAAATAAATCCCTTTTGATTGTGCCTGGGCCAGAATTAGACTGCCTCCAGACCAAGCCCCGTTCAGCTTCATCCCAGCCTAAGCCCTCTCTCTCCCTCTGAGCTCCCAGTGGCACGGGACAGGGTGGCCCTGTGTCCCTCCCCCCACCTTCCCCAGATCCGGCCGCGGAGTTGCTGCAGCAGCACGTGCCAAGGAGCGGCGGTGAGGAGAAGAGTGCCTGCGGCTGGCGCCTGTTGCAAGACTTATCTGCTGGAAGAGCTCATGTTTTGCAAGGTTTTCCCTAGCCCAGGGTATGCCAGGTGCTGGCCCAAAACCCAGTGTGTCCCCCAGCTCTGCCTTCCCTGCCGCACCACGAGACTCCAGCCCTGGCTCCTGCCTCGGCCCCAGCTGCCCAGTGGCTCACAGCCCCGCTTTCAGCCCCTGTCCAGCCCCACGGGTTTTTGCCTGTACCCAAGCATGCAAGCGGGGTCCAGCCGCTGCTCCTCCATCCGACGTGTACCCACCTCAGAGAGCTTTGGGGATGCAAGGGGCCAGGCTGAACCGTGGGTGCCCAGGGGTGGTGAGCCCTTGACCACCCCAGCCAGACCCAGCTCGTCGTTCCCTATGCTGTGTAAGTCGTAACCGCTGTTACATCTCAGTGAAATAACACGTTTGAAAGAAAGGGGTGAAAAAAATACCCTAAACCCTGTAAAACTGAAATTGTAGTTCTCCCGGGATGCAGCGTCTGAAATATTCCCACAACCTTTGCATAATGCATTGCTCATGTCAGACCTCGGGAGACAGAAATTAATAGCTAACAGCAAGCAGGCATGGCACACACGTGGGCTTTCCTTCGCTCCACACTCCCAGGGGCTCCGCGCTCTGGGGATACTTTTCCTTTACATTCAGCTCAAATAATTCTCGTTTAAAGACACAAGAAGAAAAAGACCATAGAAGAGTCAAAGGGTATTTGTGCCAAACAGGAAATATTCAATAAATGTTTATCCTCTAACACAATGGTGGGGTTTCGAAAGTTTTCTATGGATGCAATTTAAGGTTGAAGGGGTGGAGGGGCTCCAACCATGAGCGGGAGCCAAGTTTGGGCTCTGCCAGTGGCACTGAACCCCCTGTCCGGGCAGCTGCTCCCTGCTGATGGAGGTGTGATCCGTACCGCACCATCCCCCTGACTGCACCCATGCAGGGATGGGGTGGGAGTTAAGGACTTCACTGTCAGCCAGGACACTGCCCTAGGTGGGATGATCTGTGCCTCAGTTTCCCCACCGAGCCCCCCCTGTTCCCAGGAGCACCCTGCAGAAACGGGGCCACGCTAACCAGCCCCCTTGCAAATCCACTCCTTCCCTGTCTTTTCCTGGTCCCAGTGGCTTTTTCCCAAACCTTCCTCCCCTCCCCCCCAAAAATGTGAAAAAATAGCTCCATCTGGATGCTGTTTCCACCCAGGCACAGGCCCCGGGGCCGGGAGCCAAGAGAGCAGCGCCTGTGAACAGCAGACGTGGGAGCCAGAGAGGATGTGACGGGGAAGCTGTGAGAAAAGCCTGAGGTCGGCAAACCTTCGGCCTCGCCGTGGGAGCTGCTCTCCCTCGCAGGAGAGGGCTCTGCAGCCACAGATGCAGGGTGATGCCAGCCCCGAGCCCGAGAGATGGCGGCAATCCGGGCTGGGGGATGGCGGGGATAGGTGCAGAGGGATGGAGAGAGGAGGGACAAATCCTGCCCAGCAGCTCTGTGCCGCATCGGGGCCCTGTTTCCCTCCTGCTTCAGAGCGGGGCAACCCACGGGGGTGCGGCGGGGGCTGCTTCAGGCTGTCGGTGTGGAGCAGCCCCAGGGATGCTGCACTGCTCCTCCAGCAGTAGCTCCAGCCCTAAACCCTCCAGCCACCACTCCGGGCTCCCCAGCCTTGGCCATGGCAGGGGACGGGCCGGCTTCCCGCTTCCCAGACTCCTCATGCCAGCACGTGTTATTTACGACCCCGAGGTTTTAAAATTAAACATTAATTAGCGGAGGCAGGACGGGGGGGACCGGGGGTCCCGCCGCGTGGCGACCACCACGCGAGGAGCAATGTCTCTGCAGGAAGGGGGGACAGTCACAGCCGGCGCGGGACGAGTTAAGCTGCCTGGCGTGGGGAAGCCACCTCCATCCTCCAAAATACAATCGACCAGGAAATAAACAGGAGCTTGTGTTTGTTTCAGTTCACAAGTGAAAAATAAAAGGATTTCCTGCGGGCCGGGGCACCCGGGGTCCCGCAGCCCGGCCGCCGAGCTGCCCACTGCCCCGCGCCCATTGTTCGCCCCAGCTCTGCCGCGGGGAACATTGTTCCCTCAAAATGTCCCATCAGATAAAGGAGCTGAAAAAGGCTCCCCGGGCTGTGCCAGCGATGAGTATTGCATGGCCACTAGCGCCGGTGAGAGCAAGGCTGTGGGTTTTATGCAGACTTTGGGGGTCCCAGGCACAGCCCCCAGCCTGGGTCCTGCAGGCAGCCTGTGACGGCAGGCAGCAAGGGGGTCGTATCCTGCTGTCTGCCCCAGGACTGGGATGACAGGCAGGCAGCGATGCCCCAGCTTGTTCATGGGTGATGCCCAGCACCCAACAAGTCCCCCCCACCCCAAGTGGGGCTGCAGCTGTGGGGCTGGACCCAGATCTGGGGGTCTGAGTGGGCGAGGGGTGTAGGGAGGTCGGGGGAGGCACGACAGGATTTTGCACCCTCTCAAAGCATGTTTCTGTCTTCCTCTTTTTATCAGTCGAATCTCACTGAAGAGTAAAACCTCACATTTCCTACTGTTTAATGATATTTGCTGACTGTAGTGTCACAACAACTGTACCGGATGAGTGGAAAGAAAATAAATGCTAGAAAAATAACCCTGCGTGGAGGCACATGGGAGTGCTGAGCCCTGACGGCCACGAGGCTCTCAGCCGGCAGAAAACCCTTGCTGAGGCTGATGCTCCTGGAAAGCAGCAGAAAGTCAAAGGGAAACATTTCTGCAGCCTCCAGCTGCCTCTGCTGCCCAGCCCTGGGCTGGGGGACCCATGAGGTTTTGCAGGGCTGCCGGTGGTGCCGGTTGTGGTAGTGGTACTAGCAGTGGTAGCGGTGGGCTGCACACCTTGGTGTGAAGTGCTCGGCAGGGCTGCAGCACACTTTCACTGCCTGCTTGATTGATGTGTTAAGAGCATCTGAAAGCAAGGGAGATTTTGCATTTCCAGTCACTTCCCACCTGCTGCCCCCAAAGTGGGGTGAGAGCACTGCCAGGAACCCACCTGGAGTCTGTAAGAAATCCCCAAGCCTGAGTAGGAGGCATTTTGGCAGAAAAATAAGAAGAAGAAAGAGAAAAATAACTTGGGGCAGCCTTCAGCCTTTGCTCCCATCCTGCTTTCGGGAGCAGCCTGGCCTTGCTGATTGAGCAGAGGTCTGGGGCTCATGTGGTGGGTCCAACCTCCTCTCTGCTTGCCTTGCAAAACTCAAGCAGGCTGGACTCGGGGCTCAGCCCGCCCAGGAGCCCGCTCTGGGGTGCAGGGTGCAATTTGGGGCTGGCGGAGGGACGTCCTGGAGGGCTACTGATGATGTCTGTCCTTTCCACAGCTGGTGCTGGTAACCGGCATCACCTTTCCTTTGTGCTGGGAAAGTAAACCTGCTTGAAGATCTTCCTCCACTTTTATTCCATTTTGAGCTTGGACAGTCCATGCACTGGTGGCCTCATGGTCTCTCCAAGGGCTGCTATTTATGGACACCTTTAGTGCCTCCATTACCCCACTGTTAAATCACAGCATGGACAAGCAACCAGATCCTTCTGTGGGTGATCTTGACCCTGCAGCTCCCTCAGGGGCACAGGCCAGCTCTGCACGCCATGCATCCCGACCCAGTCCCCTGCCCCAACTGCCAGGCACAACACGCCTTGCTCGGCTCCAGTGGGAGCTGGGGTGGTTTTGGGTGCCCAGCCAGCCCCTCCCCAGCTCCTCTGGTTGGGCACTTGAAATTTGGGCTCATGGTACCATGGGGGAGTAGCTCCCACTTAACTAAAACCCAACCTGCTCTGCAGAAACACTGCTGGTGGTGGCAGCTTGTGATGCTCATGCTGGTTTTGTGCTGGGGGTGTCAATAAGCAACTAGAAAAGCTGGAAACCATCACCCAGAGGTAATGCAGCGGCTCCCCTGGGCGGGGGAACAACTGTGGGGACCTGTTCACATGGGGCTCGCTGGTCTGCAGCCGCCGGCCGGGGAATGCCGCACTCTCCCAGCCGCACTGCGGGCGTCAGGTCATGCTGGGAGAAGGTCCCTGGGGCGGCACAGCAGCATCACCGGGGCAGGCGGGGGGCAGGATTGCTGCGGCAGCTGCGGTGGCTCCGGTGACTTGCCAGGAGCTGCAGGCTGCGAGCGCTTCCTGCGATTTGGCCCTTGGTGAATAAATAACCGCACACAGAAGCGAAGGCAGTGAACGATCTCGGGCAGAGTAAATATAGTTCATAACTTTTTTTTCCCTTCAGTCTGATCCCAAGCCTTGTCTGTTTGTACTCTTGCCTTTGTTTTGGTTTTTTTTCTGCTGTGTGTTTTTAACCAGTGTTTGATGGCAACGTCCCAACAACACGTTCAGGCTGCTGAAAGCGCCTCGTTTTGCTGTGGCCGGGGCAGCAGCTTTCATTGATGGTTCAAATCACTAGGCAGCCTCCAGGTTGGAAAAAGACAACAATACCACGACATTCGGAGGTTCTTCAGAGCAAAACTTGCCAAAAAGGGGATAAAAAAAAAGGGGTTGGGTTTTTTTTTTGCCTTTGGCAATCGTAAACTAAAACCACTCTGGGTCAGAATCACATCTTGGCTGATGGGAGCGCGGCTCTGCAGCTGAGCCCGCAGCCGGCCGAGCCAGGCAGTGCTGGCAGACCTCTGCTCAGGCACCCCTCTGCCACCAGCTGCCACAGGCCCCTCTGGTTTCCAACTCACTAAATGAACTCCCAAACCCGGTGCCTGGTTAACCAGCGCTCAGCTGGCATTTTGAGGGGGGGTGTTGCTTCGCAGATGCAGCTAATTGCCACGTTGGGGCTGATGGCGCAATGCAAGCTGTGGTCTCACCAGTACTATAGGCTGCAAACTGCTGTGTCTGGCTTGGGATGATTCACTTTCAGGCATTTCCCCCCTCCCCACAGCTCCTTTGGGGGTGTTTGTTGGTTTTCCTCATCAGCAAAGCTAAAAATGGAAAGGCAAAATGTCTCCTAGGTAGTGGCCAGGCAATGGGACACCCCAGCTCTTCCTGGTGCTCCTGCCCTGATGTCCTCCTGCCACTAACTGATGCTCCTCCTCAGTGGCTTGTCCTGGGGATGCCGCAAGCTTTTGTGGGGGGATGGGGTGTACAGCTCTGAGCAAGGTCCCAGTGCAAGGCCTCAGTCTCCTTTCACGCATGTTTCAGTAGAAATGGGGCGTCCCTGGGGTGGTGAGGCTGGAGCTGTGGTCCACATGGGCTGTGCCGGCACTGCTGCCTGTGCTGGGACATCAGGGGGACGGGGGGGGGTGGCTGTCCGGGCTGCTCTTCGTAGGCAGGTGAGAGATTTTGCACCCATTGGCAATGCGGGGCCTCCGGTGGGGAATAAAAATACCCAGAGGGGTGTCACCTCTGGGAACGCTCATCCCAGGAGCCAGAGCAGCCCTGCTGCCCTTTCCTGCCACCCCCAGCTCCCCTGCCCGGCCCCTGCACCCCACAGGACCCCAGCCCAGGGGTGGGAACGTGCCATCCCCCCAGGGCCATCAGCGCAGACAGATGGGGAACTGCCCAGCTCTGCTCAGAGGAGCTGTCCCCCGGGGAGGAACTGAAACCTGCCCCATAATGGCAGGGAAACACTCCCCGTCAGGGCGGCAGAGCCACCACCAGCCTGCCTGTCCCTTGCCCTTTCCACAGCTGGTTGGCTTCCTAGAAAACCAGCTCCCAGAAAGTCCTAGAAATTGGATTTTGCCCAGTGCAGCTTTGCAAACAAATCCATGAATGATAATAACAAATCGCCCAGCCCTGCTTTGGTGTCCTTTTGCTTTATTTTTCTTGAACGTTGCAGCTTTCCACCACGGTCTGGTGGTGGCTGGAGGGGCTGCATCTGACCACACAGCAGGAGCAGAGAGAAGGGTCTCCCCTCTGCAGAGGAGCACCAAAGAGTTGCATCAGGTGCTCGCGAGGTCCGGCCTCTGCTCCTGTCCTCCTGGAGATGTCACCTCCTGCCTGGCTGTGTCCTGCAGGGCTGGGGCAGATCTGCTAGCCCGAAAGCCCAGGAGCCCATCACCTGGGCCTCGAGCCTGCTGGTTACATCCCACCACAGCCATGCTGCACCACCTGCCAGGTGAGGAAATACTTAAAGACAAGCACCATGGCAGGGAAAGGGAGAAGTGGCTCCAGCCGTGCCCTAACACGTTGCACAGATAAAGCAAGAAATCTCCCGGGACAAACCTGGGGAAGCAGGGGGAGACGAAGCGAGGGGCATCCCCATGGGAAAACACATACATGTTCGGGCAGCGAGAACAGAAGTGCTCATTACTCATGAAAAAAACCCACAGAAGTTCTTTTCAGGCATCAGCTTCCAGTAACAAAGCCAGATTGATGGAAAAAAGTGCTTTTATTTTTCATTCACCAATGGAGAAGCTAAAAAAAGGATGCAAAGAATAACTGGGGGAATGTAAAGAGTCAGCTGAGGGAGCTGGGTCCCAGGGGTGTTCAGACAATGCCTCCTGCCCCCGGGCTTTTAATTATTGTGCTCAGGAAATCAAACAAGTGTGCTATTATTTATTTGGAGGAGGCATTGGTTTCCGTGTGTTTTACAGGGGTTTGCCTGGGCAGCCCACGGGCATGGAGGGATGATTCCTGCTGAGGCTGCTTAGCACATGAGGAGGGACCAGCCAGACTGTTCTTGGGTTGGTACTGGGCAGGGGGGATGTGGGAGACGAGCCATGGCCCCACTGGTCTCCCCAGGCAGGCAGCATTGCCCATTTCGGGGTGCTGAGGGGGCGAGCAGAGCCACAGCTCGGCCCCAGTGCAGCCCCATTTCCCAGTGGCTCGGTCACTGCCAGTGGCTGGCCATGGACCACCAGGTCCGAGGTGGGGCTGGGAGGATGCTCCCCAGCTGCCTTCACATCCCAGTGCCCTGTGGGTGGGTGCTGGGCATACGCCGGAGTGTCCTCCCCTCGCCATCCCCTCCTGCTCCCCGTCCTCCCTTCCTCCTGCTCCCCATCCTCCCTTCCTCCGCGCTCCCCTTCTCCCGCCCTGCCGAGCCCCAAAAGGAGCCCTTGGTATGTTGTGTGAGTTGCAGCTCAAGTGAGCTTTATTCAGCTCCGCTAACCTTGGCAGACAGACCCCAGGGAAAGGGACAAAAGCACGATTGTTTGCAGCAATTTTGCCCTCAATTGGTTTCCCCATCAGCTTGCAGAGCGGCACAGTCAGCCAGGCACTGCCTGACTAACAGCATTAAATTCAACTCGCGCTGCTGTGTGTGTGTGGGGGGGAGCGCGCAGAGGAAATTAAACTTTTGGGGGCTGTTTCTATCCTTTCCCTGCACAAAATCCAAAGTAGAGGTAGCGAAAAGGGGCGAGCCGAGCTGTCCCTGCAGGCCTGCTCCCTGGGCAGGCTCTGGGACAAGCAACCGGGGTGCTGGTGCCACCATCCCCGTCCCCGCCATTGCACCCAACTGTGTCGCATGCACCCCCTGGCCGGAGCACGCTGCCCTCGGCGGGGGCCGGCTGCCTGCACGCCTGCGTGGCGACGGGGTGCTGAGCCGCTCGCGCTCCAGCTGGAGCCGGCCCAGCGCTGGGGCAGCGAGCCGGACGCTGCTCGTGCCAGTGCAGCCGCTGGCGGTTCTGCTGTCCCCCATCACCGTGTCCTCGTCCCACGCTGGGCTGGCTGCAGAGGTGTTTTTGCGGGAACCCTAAATGGAGAGCGTCTGCGCTCCACAGCATCACTGATGTGAGGTCAAGCCTGGCAGACACCCTTCCCGAGCTCCGGAGAGTCTTTCCAAAGTCTTTGCTATGGAGAGGCCATTGGGGTAATTTAAGCTGCCTTCCTGCATGCCCACGGCTTGCCGCCAGCCCCTCTGAGACTCCTCACTGCTGGGGAGCCGCTTGAGCAACCGGCACGTCTCTGCCAAAGATGTTCAGTTTTAACCATAGGGATCCCAGTGGAGGGAGGGTTTGAAATGTCTTTCTCTACTGCTCATCCCCCCCCAATTCCAACCTGACCCTTTTCTGACCTCTCCCTGCTGCCACCATGCCTGGCTGGGTATTGGCCCCTTAAGGTCCCCACAGGAGCAGGAATGCCTGCCGTGCCTCTACCATGAAGCTTTCCTGGGAGCAGCCCGGCCTTTAGGAGCAGGGAATCATCTCACATTGCTAAATAAACACAAGCCCAGCCAGCCATGCAGGCATGGCAGAGACCAGCTAAACCATTCACCACCATGCCCAAGACCGTGCCAGCAAAATCATCCCAGGGCCAGAACCGCAGCCACCCGGCTGCCCCACCAACACGGTCCCCCAGGAAGAGCAGGTCCCATGGTGTGAGGAGGGGGGGCTCTCTAGGAAGGGGGGGCCTTGCTAGCCACAAAACTCCTGGTGCTGGTGTGCTGCTCAGCAGGGTCCGGCCAGCCGTGCCCGCTGGGTTCTCCCACCAGAGCTCTGGCACCATGGCTCCAGAGTTGGTTGGTGCCAGAGGAACATGGGGGGTGGTAGGGTGGCTGGGGAGGGCAGGAGCCACGGGTCTGCAGGGCTTGGGCACCTCTCCCCTCTGCCCTGGGACCGTGGTTGTTGTAAAGCCCAGTCTGAGATCCGGACTGTAACGAATGGGTTGGTTTTGGCTGGGCCCCAGCTGGAAACCTGCCTACACCGTGAAACCAGCCTGTCTGCGGAAACGCGGTGGTCAACCCGGCTCGGGGACCTCCGGCACCGAACCACCCCCTGCCCATGCGCCTCCGGGGGTGGCACGGGGTGGTTTTGGCAGGATGGGGAGGCCTGGCTGTGCTGAGTGGCTGGCTGGGATTAGCCCGGCTGGGACCCTTCCTTTCCAACTCAGGAGGGTTTCTAGTGCTCCTGAGGGAGGCATGAAGACCCCACGGGCAGCTGATGTGTCTGCACAGGCGGCATAGTCCCCTCTTAACATGCCCTGGGACATCTCTGCACATTTGAACTGCAGGCAAGCGAGTTTTGGGTGGCTGCATTTTAGCGATGGGGAATATGCCTGGGCACATCCCCACAACGGGAGGGCGCAGGGAAGAAGCGCCGTTCCCCAGCCGCCCTTTGCCGTGCTGCGTCTCGGCGCTGCGGAACGGGCTGGCAGGTGGATGCAGGGACACCTGTGGCACTGGGACGGCATATCCCAGACCCCATGGCCCTGCACGGGGGAGGTGGGTGTTTACAAAGCTCACAGCCGCTGCTTCACAAGGGGAACCTCATCCTCTGGCTGCAGTGGCGGCGAGGAGCAATCATAATTAATGTGGCCCCAGAGGCCAAATTCCTTTCTTGGCTCTGGTGGGTGGGAGCAGGGTGGGAGTCGAGCCTGGGGGGCTGCCCAGCTCAGTGGCAGTGCCTGGAGCCGAAGAGAACCCTTGCACAAGGCACCTCAGAGTTGATCTACTGTGGCGTGGCTGGGCTTGGAGTCTGGAGGTATCTAACATCCAACAGACTGAAAGGGCCTGGGAGACGCTCTGTTGTTTATCTCCAGTGTAATTAGGTAATTAACAAAGCAAATGAATTTTGGTTTCCATCTTCAGGGTTGGATTTGGCATTGTGTTTGCCCTCATTTCAGGGCTCTGTGAGGAGCACAGGGTGAACCAGGGTGTGCAAACACTCCCAGCTGGCCCTGTTGTCCCTCCAACACCTCCCTGCGCCACAGCTGGAGGTGAGCCCCAGGTGGGCTGTGCAGGGCAGCTCAGCATCCACTGAAAGCCCCCGATTTTCCATGAGGTTTTTGCTCCCAGCATGCTGTTAACAGGAGGGACAGGTCCTTGGGACATGGCAGTGTCTTCAGCAAGCGCATGTGCCCTGACCTGGGACTTTGGGATTTCTCAGGTCATCAGGGCTTCCAGCACAGAGCCTTCGAACCATTTGCTCCCGTGCCTTGGGAGGCAGGAGCTCCTCTGGCTCTGCCACAGTGGAGTCTGCAAAAATGCATGCCTGAAATCTTTTGCAAACTTGGCTCTGAATTCCTACAGAACAGACTTTGCTTCCCTGCTCAGTCCCTCTTCCCTTGGCCTGTGCGGAGGGGGAGAGGTGGGAAGCGGAGCCTTGTGCTGTCCCAAGCCCATCATTGATGGAGATTTTGGGGAGAGACAGGATCTTTCTTGCCAAACCACTTTGCATCAACAGTCAGCCCAGACTGCTTTTGCTGCAGGGACTGGTAAAGGGAGAGGCTGCAGAACAAAGGAGGAACTTCTCCACACATACCACACACAAATATTTGCCATAGCAGCAGGAACAAAATAGCAAATTAGCAGCAAACAAGGTGATCCCATGCTTGCTCCAAGTTACCCGGGTAGGAAAGTCCCACTTTAACGTTGCACTGGGCATCCTTGGAGCAGCTCCAGCTGTGCCAGCGCAGCTGACACCAGGTCAATGTATTCCTCCCTGCCGCTTCCTTCCCCAACGGCTGCTCGTCCACCAGCTCAGAAGAAAGGCAGGAGGGGAGGCAGCCCCCGGTGCGGGCAGAAGCTTGGCTGTGCCGAGCGATGCTCAGGCGGCAGCAGGCATGGAGGGGCCAGGCAGCGGGGCAGCCACTGGCTGGTGTTGGCAGGGAAATGCCATAGTAACCCACCGGCGTGATGCTGAGCACCGCGTGTCCTCCCTGCGCTGGGGCTTGGGGAAAAAAGGGGACAATGGGGCCGAAGAGGCAGAGCTGCCTCCCCAAGCTGTCCTACTTTGCTGCTCTGCCCCATCTGTGAGCTGTCAGGGACCCGCCTGGCTTCGCCCTCCGGCTGCTTTTCCAGCGGGGCTGGAAACCCCCCCGCAGGCGGTGTGTTGCCGGGGGGGGGGCTGTCCTGGGGGAGCCCCACGCAGTAAAAGGCAGCCGGTCTGCAGGGGAGCTCAGGGAAGGCATCTATGAGAAGCGTGGCTGGCCTTTTGGCTGTTGTAAGGGTGTGCAAACAGCCTGCAACGAGCCAAGGCATCTTCTTGGGACTGATATTTCTTCTTTTTTTTCTTTTTAAGCAGAGGCACGGACATGCAGCCAAGTGTGTGGCCAGCCGGGTGGATGCCAACCCAGGTGGAAAAGCCCAGCAGGAAAAGGCACCTCCAACCAGCCTCCCAGTCACCAGCCCTCAAGAGCCGAGAAGATGACAATTTTTGTGTCACGGGTCCCCGCTTTGCCACACGTGAGCAGATGTGGCGTGGCTCGCACCTGCTCCGTGCACTGTGTCATGTCTCAGTGTTTTGCGTGGGCACGGGGACCCGCAGTCTCGATGCGGTTTCTCCTACCGCCGCCCCCAAGGTCTGTGGGTGTGGGGTGCTCCCCCGAGCAGGAGGAGGAAGCCGGGTGCTCGGGGAGGCTTGCACGCCCCGGCAGGAGCTGAGCGGGGTGCAGGAGCATGCCCAAATCAAAGAGAGAATTTAATTAAGATTTCCGACGGAGCGAGATAGTGAAATGAGCAGATCTGCGCCCTCACCTACAGAGACGGGGCGACTCCCTCTGTCTGCATCAGCATGCTGGGGATCATTTGCATTTTTAAACAGAGCAGTTTTTAATTGATACTGTTCTCGGATAACACGAGGAAGGAAAACCACAGAGGCCTTTTCATGTCTGGGCCCCAGCTCTCCTGCAGAGCCCCAGGTCCCCAGGGGAGCCTGGCTCTTGGGTGCTGCCAGGGTCGGGGTGCCGGGGCGGGCAGGGTGCGATCCTGCTGCCTGCAGGGATGGAGCAGGGCTTTGCTGTGCTTCTCCGTCTGCATGCCCAGAACCTGGCATCGCACAAGGGGAGGATGCAGGGAGCTTTGCACAGCACATTTTTGAAGTACTTAGGGGTGAACGTGAGCCTCTGGAGCAGGTCCCAGCAGCAGTTCACTCCTTGCGCACACACACCGTGCCCAGCACCTTCCCTGGGCGTTGGGAAACCATTCACCCTTGCACTTGGCTTCTCCCCAGAAATGCTCAGGTCTCCCCTTCCCCAGGCATCTGCAGATCTGAGAGCACCATCCGCTCCGGAGGGAGCCTCACCGGCTGCCCATGCTCCCCACCCTGAGTGCCTGAGCTGTGCCGGCGGCAGGAGGGGGAGAGGCAACGCGGACACGCTCGCCGGGAAAGCCATTTGAGGAAACGACGCCAAATAAATCAGGCGGATTCATTCAGATCCGATTCTGCCCCGGAGAAAGGAGCGCCTTTGTGGGGAGCGAGGCGACCGAGCCAGCCATCCACCTGCCCTGCAGCCCGCGCCGCCGGCTCTGGCGCCAGCGGCAGCAGCTGGCCCGGCTGCCTGCCCCGGCGCCTGCCAAGGGTGCCAGCATGGCCCTAAATGCTCCCTTTGACGGCATTCGGCAAGGGCCAGGACGAGGCACAGGGCTGAAGGCTGCCGGCCACCCAGCGCTCCTGAGCAGCGCACGGTGGGGTTAGCAGGGTGCTGGTGAGGGTGCGGGGTGTTGCACCCCAACCTGGTTTGGCTGCTTACTGCTGACCGACCGCTGAGCCAGGCACTGCCAGTCGCAGGGCAGATGCTCCTGTCCCCTCCAAGAGCTCTTTCTCCCTGTTACTATCTTTAACTGCGCCACCAAGGGCAGGGGGATGCAGCCCCCCACCATTTGCTCTGATTCTTGGGATGCTCCACGTGCCGCAGAGCCTGGACCCCAGCGGAAGCTTCCCGGGGGGGCTGGGAGAGGGGCTTGTGGGCCTTTGATCTGTCCTGCATCTCCCTCCCGGTTGCCAGCCTGGATTACGGCCCCGGCTCGCCTGCACCCCATGCGCAGCTGAGCCCGCGGGTGCCGGCACGGCCCCAAGCACAACTGGGGCCGCATCCTTCCCGGGTGGCAAGCAGCTGAGGTGGAAGGGAGAGGAGCCACTGCTTATTTTCCTTTGCTCTCTGGCTGCTCCCGTTGTTCTCCTCGTGATTCGGGGACCTGGAGAGGTCGGGGAGCTGGGACGTGCTGGGGAGGGAGCCTCCCCCTCCGCCCCACCAGCTGTGACACCCGGGAGCATGCGCTGTTTCCGGAGAGGAAAATGACATAATTCATACCCAGAATAATTCCCTCCTCAGAGCAAACCCGGCCCTATGCCCCGACTGACAGCGAGGCCCCAAACCCCTCTCTTGTTTCCTAATCTCCAGCTCAAGCCATGAGAGATGGCGGGACGCAGGAGGAGAGGTCCAGGACAGTGGTATTTAAGATGTGGATATTGCAAATCAGTGCCGGGTAGTGGGGTAATGGCTCTAAAGATGACGGAGTCCCTAATTACATATGCTTAGCCAAGATTTTTGGCAACCGCATCAGAAAAGAGCTAAAGCTGCCTAATTCCTGCTTACCCTCAAAATAGCCCCAAGCAGACACGGCTGAGGTGGGGACATGGCCCGGACCTGCCCCAGGGGCAGCAGCCGTGGGGGTGGCAATGCTGGGGGAACCTGAAGTGGCATCGCCGGGAGAACCCACAGCCCTCATGCACCCCCTCCCCAAGTCACACCGGCTCCGAGGGTGGTTTCGGAGCTAGAGGCCCCTGGTCCCCCTGCAGCTGCCCGGCTGCACCGGGACATTTCCCACCAGGGCCAGGCTGCGGCTCGCTGCTGCAGAGGGGCTGCGCCTGGTTATCTCCCCAACGAGGGGCCTGGAGCCATCAAGATCTGCTCCAAACAATCGCTTCCTTTCCCAGGCACCTTCTGAAAAAAAAAAAAAAAAGAAAAAAAAACCCCAACAAAAAAAAAAAAAAAAAAAAAAAAAGAGCAGACTTTTCCCAGTGCTGCCGCATTTCCCTGCCTTGTGTTTTCCTGCCCCCACACATCTTCCTTGCCCAAGGATTGTCCCCAGCTGGCTCGAGCAGGGCTCTCCACAGCTCCAGGCTGATCCTTGGGGCTGGCGAGGATTTATCCTGCTGTAAGCCAGCACAGGAGCATCCACGAGACTGGGCAAGCAAAACCCTGATGGGCCACCCTGGCACTGTGATAGGGATGAATCCTGCACAATGGGGGTGAATCGTGCATGCAGGGATGGGGCTGAGCCTTTCTGCTGCTGGTGTTTCGGAAGCCCTCGTGCAGCTCTGTTTTCAGCTCGCCCTACACCTCCTCCCAGCTGAGCCCAGCACTTGGGTGACTTTAATAACAACATCCCCTTCCCAGATGTTTTCTCGGTGAAAAGGGAAAGGCTGATGGATTTATGGGGCAGATTGCCCTCTCCCAGCTGCAGGACTCCTGTGGGCTCCAGTGGGAGCGTGAGCAGCTCTGGGCCAGCTCTGCAGTGTGGCACAGCCGCTGAGCTTCACCGCAGAGTGTGCAAGTGCGGCTGCCAGGGCAAAGCAGAGGATGCGGGTCCCATCCTGGAATTGCTGCACTCCCCCCTGTGAAGTGCCGGTTCCCAGGGCCGGCCATCCCTGGGGAGCCCCGGGGGAGGCAGATGCAGGGGCTGAACCCAAGCAATGCCTTCTGCCGCAGGGACCGGCCATGTCAGCTACGGGGAGGTGTCCATAATTCACAGCAGCCAAACCTGAGCTGCTGGTGATTGTTCCCAGGCCTGGGTTTGTCACTGGGGACGACGCCAGCATCCATCCCCTGCCCCTTTCTAGCCCCTCGACTTCACAACCTGCACAAGGCAGGGCTTGACCCAGGCGCTGTGAGCGATGTCCCAAGGTGTGCGCACACGCTTGTTCTTGCCTGCACACCCGTGCCTGCACACATGCATGCTCATGCACCCACAACACTGCTTTTCTCTGTTCTTGGCTTGGGTAGCAACAGGGTGGATTCAGGCATCGCTCTGCTCAGCACTGTGAGATTTTTTTGTGACTTTGGGGCCAAACCCTCTTCCAAGCGGGACACAAGGCACCTGCACCAGGTATTTATGGTATTGTTTCAGTGGTTCACTGGCTGTCGAATCGCTTGGCTTTGCGGCGCACAGGAGAAGCGTGGTCACGGGCACATCTAAACACAGTTTTAAGGGAAGCCCGGAGTCTGCATTAACTCCTGGCTGTGCCGCGGTGCTGGCTGGTGGGCACCCTCCATCCGGGGCTGGCCTCGAGGGGGTTGCCTGCAACCAAAATGAGGTGGGGCCACCAGCGCTCCTTCTCTTGGGGAGCTAATGCCAGCCCGGGAGAAGCAACCCCTTGTCTTGTCCGTGCACAGACCAGGCTTTGCTCCAGCCGGCTAGGGCACTGCTGATGTATCGCTATGCAAAGTCCTGGTGCTAATCAGGCTAATTGGTGCCAGGCAAGGAGATGAGCTGTGGGCCAGAGGGGCTCTGGGGCTGACAAACTGCAGTTTCCCCTCACTGGTGCGGGGCGGAGGGCTCTATGCTGCCCGCAGGAAGCGAGAGCGATATCTCCCCTTGGCCGCTATCTTTCTCTCTCGCACTCACATTTTCCCATGTGCAGAGCAACTGGCTCTGTGCAATAGGGCTGGGGCAAGCCAGGGGGAAAATAGCCCATTTCCCACCCTGGGGGCTTTGTGTGTGCGTGGACCCCCCTGCACCCAGGTTCTGGGGTGGACCCTGCACTTCTCCCCATGCCTGGAGGCATCCGGGGGCTGCATGGGCTCTGTCCTCCTCTTGGGGCATCCCTCTGGCTCGTCTCTGCCCCATATTTTGTCCTTGGTGCCCAGGGACGAGTACTTGAGCCGTAAAACCCCTTCTGCCTGCCCCACGCTGGCTTGTGTCTCCCCATAAGCATCCTGGGGTACGGCAATGCCCCATGGGGGGCCTGTGCCCAGCCCTGGGGTCTCCCACTAGAGAAGATTCATCTCCCTATGATTCATCTTCCCTCATGTGGGAGCTGGACCCATTTTGGTAGCATGTGTTCCTGTTTGGTTGTGGCTTCGGTTCTCTTCATGTGTTTTTTCTGCAGCGGCAGAAGTTCCCTTCCTGTGCCGGGTGCCAGGAGGATGTTTATTTCGGAAGATGGGCTGGGTGAGCAGCTGAGGAACCCCAGCGCCGCAGCTGAACCTCCAATTATTTTACTTTCCCCACAGTAACAGCTAGACCTTGGTGGTAACAGAAGAGCCTGGAACTGTTTCTGGCACTCAGTCCGGTCAGCCTGGGCTGTCCCCAGCACACGGGGAGGTGACCGACCAGGGACAGATGTGTTCTCCCAGCATGGGTGCAGAACACCCCATCCCAGCCGTGCCGTGGCAGCTCTCCTGTGTAGGACGGCCGCCACTGAGCCGCATCCACCAGGAAGCGTGGGCACAGCTTTGCGTAGGAGCTTTTTTTTCCCCTGTCTGCTGTGCATGGAATTGCAGAAATGAATGTGTTTCCCCTCCGGGCTTTTGCCGCCAGCTAATTATAAGCAGGGTTCTCCTGGCTCCCCAAGGCTACAGCAGGGAGCAGGGTGGCTGCCAGCTCTCCCCAGGCTGGGCAGCCCCTCGCCTTCCCTGCTATGGTGAGTTGGGCTCCCAGGGACCACAGCAAGGCTTTTCCTGTATTTTTAGGGATCCTCAGGGAGCAGGACTGTGGCTGGGCCAGGGAAAGGGGTATTTGTCCACCTGCAGCAGGCTGGGGTGGACCCACCGCGCTGAGCCGGGGTGATGGGCTCACATGCATCCCAAGGGAGCCGGGGATGCTCCCAGCTGCCCGCAGCAGCAATTGGTGCTTTCCAAGGATGCCGGGGTCAGGATTGGCCTCCTCCAACCCGTCGCCTCATTTGTCAGTAATAAAAATCAGCGTTTTGAATCTGCAGCACAGGGTGGGGAGGGAGGGTTTTTCCAAGCCCCCAGGCCAGGGCCGGGTGCCAGCACGGGAGTGGGAGTGTGGCCAGGAGCCTACTGGGGGGAGCCCCGCGGCACCAGTGGTTCCCCCAGCACCTGCCTCACTCCTCGGCAGGGGAAACTGAGGCACAGGCTGCCCTTGCTGCTGGCATGGTGGTGCAGAGCCAGGTGCTCGCCCCCATTGCAAGCCTGGTACCCTAAGTGGGGTTTTTTTGTTTACAAATTTGGGTTTTTTGCATGTTCCAAAACCCCTGCTGTTTTGCAAGCTGAGGGTCTTTCGTAAGAAGAGGGAGGGGGAAGTTTTGCAAGTGCAGAAAACCTGCATGTGCTTTTTGAAACCAAGCCTGACCTCAGGGCCCGGTGACTGCGCCTCTGTCGCTGCCTTCCCCTTTCTGCCTGGAAAGCTGAGGGTGAAGTGTCACTCCAGCTGGCTTGGTGGTAGGAAGGGCCACCCCTGCCTTGAGTTTGCTTGGGCTCAGTTGAGCTCAGGCAGGAAGGGGAAATGCACCCACCTGGGAGAACCATGACAGGGAGCTGGGGCGTCATGGGATGGTGAATGCAAAACTCCAGTACTTTGTACCATCTCCCTTTGCTCTGCGGGAGCCTCTGCACTCCTGGGATGGGCAGGGAGGGTGTGATGGATGCAACAGTGCTGCTGACCCATCCAAGCCTCCCTGGCTTGCAGCTGGAGCCAGGAATCTCCCTGTCTCCTACGGCCATGGCTCATGCAGAACCACCGACCTCCCTGGGGATGTCTCTAGAGTCATGTTTGGATCTGATTTGAATTTCAGAGCAGCAGGATCTGGCCATGTCCGCTGACCAGCAGAGGTGGCGAGGCAGAAAATGTGCACTCTCGTGGGTGCTGATGTGCACCTCGCTGGCATGAGGCTGGTTCCCGCGTGGAGCTCCCTGTCCCACTTCCCATCCTTCTCCTGCCGGCGTGCAGCACTGGGGAGCTGGGTCATCTGGAAGGACTCAGTTACCTAATAGGAAGGGGTGGGTGTGGGTGTGGGTGTGATAAATACGCGCAGATAATTTTACTTCAGGGTAAGTCAATAAATTACTAAAGAGCCTTTGATTGTGCTCTCAGTGGTGCATGTTGATTCAAAAACCTAAGACATTTAGCCTCAATTATGTCTATTTGTGTGTCTTTCCTGCCTTGCTTCTCCGTGGCGCAGGGGAAATAACCCTGCCTTGTCTGTGTTCCCACACCTCTCCCACCTCGGCCCTGCTCCAGATTTCACTCCTGTCCTGATAACCCTTCCAGCGGCGAGTAGGAGAGGATCAGCTCTTGGCACAAATCCTCTCCGGCTTTGGCCAGCTTTCTGTGCTTGCTTTGACCAAAAGGACAAGGACCAAATGCTCCCTGTGCAGGAGGCTAGATGTGGCCAGCCCAACGGGCAGCAGCCAGGGCAGTGGGATGTTTTGGGGCTGTCCAGGGTTGTGGTTTCCCCCATTCTCCCTCTGGCACGGTGCTGAGATGATGGGGAGCTGGCTTTACTCTGCAAAAACAGCTCCACACTGCATAAGTGCAAACCATGTTTTTCTGTGCCTGCATGGGGGAGACCCTGGCCAGGCAAAGGGCCCTGCAGCTGGTTCCCCTGTGCATCTCCAGTCTGGCCAGCAATGCTCCCCATGGGCTCTGGCACGGCACCGCTCAGCCCGTGCAGCCTCTCAGCTGCGTGTGCTGGGAGCGAGCCCCCGCAGGGGCGGATTTGAAGTGATGCTCAGACCACACAGGTCCCTTAAGCCGCCGAGGATTCAGCTTTAAATACAAGTTGGCACCGGCGCTGCTGCTGCTGCATGTGCTCAGTGGCTCGGCTGGGGATGTGTAGCCACGCGAGGGAACAGCTTGCTGTGCGGGAGGGCTGGTGTTATCAAAGGAGCAAAAGACTGTGCTGGGCATCAGCTCTGCTCTGGGGTGATGTGTACTGAGCTGATCCCATTTACTGGAGTGGCCCCAGGAACACGCTCCTCTGCCTGCCCCAGGGCAGGGCCAGCAGCTGGAGAAACCAGCTCGCAGGGGCATTGCTGCTTTTTCTAAATCAGGAATGCAAAGTCAGCCTCCAGAGTGGGAGTTCATGGCCAAAGCCCCTTTTGCAATGGATGGTGTGAGCTCTCAGGGCCGTGTCATTAGAAACAAGCTCCTTCCATTGGAAAGATGCTTGCTTCTTTCTGGGAAATCTCAGCAGAGGGTCATTAATCACCAGGCAGGGCAGAGCTGCCTGCTCTGTGATGGGATATGGGTTTAGCACACGTGCCGACAGTGGATTTGCCATACTGCTTTCACTGAGTGCTCTGGGCCAGCTTGGGACATCAGCCCGGTGCTGCTCCATGGGTGTGCAAGCCAGGTATGCAATAGGAAGCAGGGATTGCTCTGGAAACCAGAGGGCATCCTTTCTGTTTCTGGACTGACTACGTACATGTTTGTGCATGCAAATTTGACAGTGGCTTTTCAAGTGCAAATCTCCTGTGAAAACCAAAAGAAGTCTGAAACTGGAGCACATGTTGCATTGAGTTAAGCTGTTTTTGCAACATCTACCCAGAAGCTGTGTTGAGATCCTCCTTCCACCGTGCCCTGCGTCTGCAGAGGTGCACCCAGCACCTTGTTTCTTTGTGCTCTACCATCTATTTTTAGCTTGCACAGAGGAAGCATACGTTACCCTGCAGTAACCACCCACCCTCAACAGACACTTCTGCTCAGGGGAGTTGACACACAACTTAGTCGAGTGTGCCTGACTGGTCAGGGTTTCGCATCAGCAAAGGTCATTCGTTACCTGATGGGATTAGACAGAGAAAGGGAACGGCACAGGGATGCGGCAGGGACGTGCTGCGATGCTGCGCTGGCACGAAGGGTCTGGCCCCCCTCCAGTCCCAGCCTGCGGGCAGGGAGGGACAGGGCTGCTGGGGTGCAGGCTTTTACACCGAGAGGTAAAATGTAATCCCTAAACATTCCCAACATCCAACCTGGCTTCTCCCAGGCGCTCAGTGCCGCAGTGCCTTCCCCCGTCAGGGTGCCAGGCTCCTTGGAAAGCAGTCCCCATCCCATGGGTGTCCCTGGACAGGCTCTGCTGGCTGTCAGGAGCTGTCAAAAGCCAAACGCAGCAATGTGGCCATGCTCAGGGCTGAGCACCCACTCAACCTCCCGCAGGGCAAGCGGAAACCTGCAATGGGGCATCAGCTCAAGAGAGCTGGGTGGTGGCTGGAGCACACCATCGTGCAAACTGTCCTGCCTTGGCACAGCTCAACGCACCTGGCACCTTCCTGCGTGGCTAATTGGTGGGATGGAGCAGGTTCCTGACACGTCTGCAGGACAGGACCATGCACTGTGGGTGACACAGGGCTGTGGCAGCATCAGCAGCCTGGAGCGTGCCCACAGCCTCGGGGCTCTGTACACCACAAGCCATTGAGTCACTACCCGGGGCCATTTTTACCCCCTGGAGCAGACTCGCTGGGTCATTCCCAGTTCCTAATTGCCATGATCAGACCTTCATAAATCTCACTCAAAAGAGGAAGTCTGGGAAATAAAAATCTCCTGCTGTGAGCGAGGCGGGCTGAGCTGTGGCCAGGCACCAGCGGCACTGCACGCAGGGACTGCTTTTGCCAGAGGAGGGTGGGAGGGACAGAAAGCGCCGGGCCCTGACTTGCTGCCATTCAGACATGGCATTTCAGAGCTCCCCACAGGGATGTTTTGGCTGACATTTTACTAAGGGCACTGCCGGGACAGCCTTCTTCCACCTCCTCCATTCCTGGCCTCTGCCTGCTTGCCTCAGTGCTCCCCAGCTCCCCGGCACAGCCAAGCCGAGCTGAGCTGAGCCAAGCCAAGCCAAGCCAAGCCAGTGCAGGGGAGCAGTGCTGGATGGAAAAAGCCAACCCCTGATCTCTTGCCCAAAAGTCGCACCACACCCAAGCGTCTGAAAAGGCTTCATCGAACAGTTTGTTGGCTATTTTTGTCATTGCCTCTGCCCTTCCTGGCCGGGGCTGAGATCAGAAACAGTAATGCCACAGCGGAGAGTATGAGACAGCTGTGTCCTGGGTATGGAGAAACGCTGGGAGATCTTGCTGGCAGGGTGCTGGAGGTGTTTGTGCATGTTAACATCATCAGACCTTGATGCTCTGGACTTTCTGGGTTGGGTTGTGGTTGGATCCACACGGAGGAGGGTCCTGCTGATGCTGCCAGGGTTTGGTAGCAGGCTGCAGGCTGAAAAGGAGAGATCTGCGGAGATATGCAGAGCACAGAAACATTGCCATCTGCTGACATGTCCAGGCACGCAGCTTTGGACCCTGCCACGCCACTGGTCACTATTTGCAAATGCCCGGGCGCAGGATGCCAGCTGCCACCCTGGCTGGGCTGATGTCTCCTGGCCTGGTGGCAGGGCAGGAGTGTGGTGGGATGGCCCTGCCGAGGCATGGCTGCGGGAGGGCCAGGCAGTCGGCACTGATGTGCAGTACGTCAAGTCATGGCTGCAGCGGTGGAGGCCGAGCTCCAACCGCAGTGCTGCAGGTGCTCTCACTGCTCATGAGCCAGGAGATGATGGAGGTCACCCTGCTCATCCCGAAAGAGTTAACAAACCTTTACCCTGCTCCAAAGAGCGACTTCAAAGTGTCGGGGCAGCATCCAGCACAGCAGCCTCGTGCAGACAGGGAGGGCAAGTCTTGCTAATTACAACCTCTGATGCAAGAGCTGCAAAGGATTTGGGAAAATGCTCACTTGGCTGCAAAAAAGGTTTTGATTCCCCTTATGTTTTCTCCCCCTGAGCTCCCCCCAGTGCCCTCCAGCTACAGAGCTTGGAGATGCGTGTCTTGGACTGGATATGCTTTGTTTCAAGTTCCCTGGGAATCTGGCACTGGTGTTACCCAGAGGAAGGGTGCTTCCAGCTTCACAAGGACCAGGCTTTGCCATGGTGGGCAGAGGGCTGGGAGCTCCCTGATGCTCTGGCTGCTCATGTGTCCGCTGTGCCTTCTGAGAGCAACCATCAGCCCCAAAGAGTCGAAATGCAAGCCCACAGCCTGCCAGCCAGCAGCCTTGCACACCCCAGACTGCAAATTTATCCTTGCATGGGTGAGACACCCCCGTGCACAGCACTGGCAGGAATGCAGCAGCAAACTGCTGCCCGCGGGCAGCCAGTGGGCAGAGGGATGCATGCTTCACCCGTCCCCAGGGGATGCAAGCACCCAGTGCTGGCAGCAGCGGGCAGGAGACGGGGAGGCTAGTGCAGCTCCCAGTTTTTTGCAGAAGGAGACACTGACGCAGGCAGGCATGCAGGGGCATGCTGGGGCTGCCCGCAGCCTCCCACCGGCACCTGTCTCGCAGCAGGATTCAGTCTCGGTGCAGGGACGGTGTCAAATGGGTGCCCAGTGGCCTGTTCTCCCCGTGCCCTGGCACCCTGGCCCAAGGACCAAGAAATGAGTTCACCTGGTGTCTTCCCCCAGCTTGATCTTGCTCCAGCTTCCTCCCTCCCACAGGCAGGTGCATGCACCTCTGCTTTCCCACCACCCGGCACGGCCCCTCGGCTGGGCTGCTGCCAGCGAGGGACGGGCTCATGCTCTCAGGGGGGGTAGGGTGGGCTGGGGATGGTGTGTCAGCGCCATGAGCAGCCCTGAAGGCTCCCTGCAAAGAGCTGGAGGAGGAAACAGAGGCTGGGGGAGAAATTGGGGTTCCCTGCCTAAAGTGGGTGAATTAAAACCCAGAGACGAGCCCTTCAGCCGTGGGTCTTGCTGAGTATGTCTAGCTTGGCACCCTGCTTTAGGGCAGAAATGGGTCTGGACATGGCTCAGTGCTTGGGTTCCTCAAGCCCCAGGGATCCTGGGCTGTGCCTTCCTCATCCCCTGTCCCATGGAGGAACCCCCTTTGCAGAGGGACCTGTGCCCTGTGCCAGGCTGGGCACTGGTGATACCTCCAGACGTGGGGACTGAGATGGCTGCAGGGGTCTCTGCAAAGTCATGACCACCTTGGCAGTCCCTCCAAATGTGACCACCATGGGGATCCCTGCAAAGCCATGACCGGCCACAGCTCCCTGCTCTGGCCATCTTGCTCATCCCAACGCTGCTCCTGCTGGGTTTTCCCTTCCCCATGACCCTGCCCAGGCTGCAGCAGCTCTCTGGGACCATGGGGGACATGGTGCTGGTGCAGCAGGGACGGAGCAGCCACTCCAAGCTCGGAGCAATCCCGGCCAGGTGGAGTGTCCCAGGGGCACCGGCAAACCCGGGCACATCCCAGCCTCTCCTCTAGCAAAGCAGCACATTTCTCTTTCTCAGCTTGGCCAGCAACCTGGCAGCAAAGGCAGTGTTTCACTCCTGTGTCAACATTTGGAAGAAAAGGGGGGAAAATAGTCATTTCTGTCAAACCCTGGGAATGTGGATGCCCCGAAAACAAACAGAAGCTCTGTTTCTTCAGTGAAAGGCCGTTGTAAATCTGGTTGGCTGCCAGAAAGTGATAAAAATGATTGCTGTTCCAGCACCAGAGAAGAGTTTTGTTGGAAATGTCACCCCCCACACACCCTCCCCCAAAATCTCACTTTTATGAAAACACCATTTTTTATCAGTAGACTGGCAGGCAGATGTTTGGCCCGGGCCCCTATTGGAGGCCAGATGCACCCAAACTGCCATTCTCAGCCCTCTTTGTGTCATCTGTTGATTGTCGGCTGTCAGTCACCACTCATAGGAACTGAGCATGCTCTGGAGAATGTAATTCTCCCTGGAGGCTTTAGTAAGGATATTCCCCAGGGAAGGGTCACCCCATACCATTCCTGGGTACCACTCCCTACCTCACAGCAACGTGCTTAATGCCCAGCATGGGGGGATGCAGGATGGGCAAAGTGGCCATGCCGGTGGGTCAGGCCACAAGTGTTGCAGCTTTGCCAGGATGAGCTGGTCCCTAGGAAAAAGACACTGTTCCTGGTCAGTGCAGTAGCTGCCTGCCGGGCATGATCCCTGGCCCTGGAGAGCACAGGAGGGAGGATGCTCTCCATCTGCACTTACAGGGCTTTTTAAAGGGCACGGGGAAGAGAGAGCAGTTGTGTCACTGGAGCTATGAGCTGGACTTGCCGGGGCTTGTCCCCTATTTATTTATGAATGATGGCAGGTTTCCAGTGAGTTGTTTTCCTGGTGTAATATTAAACTCCCAACCTTTTGTTCCAAGGCATCACCCCAGCTCAGGTACATCAGCCCCACACTGCTCCCCATTTCAGCTGGGGTGGCATCGAGCCCTTTTCAGCAGGGCAGGGCAGGGGCAGGTGACAGCTCGGCGGGATGCAAGTGTGTGAGGGTAGCTCTCAGTGTCCCCTCTGCTGGTCTTGGCACAGCTGGCTGGGGCTTTCTGGGTGAACTAATGTGTCAGGTGCTGCCTGACAGGTGCCCTTGCCCCAGGCCAGCACAGTGGTGGCAGGGACAGGGGAGACCTGCCAAGCTCTGCAGCCGCGGGGCTGGGTGCTGCCGGCATCACTCACTTGCAAGGAGGACGTGGACAGGCTGTTTCACTCATGTACCTGCAGATCAGTTCTCTGAAAATCAGGTGGTTTAAAGGTTGGGTATAAATATTTGCTCTGCTCCAGCCCTCTTGCTGGTCTTTGAAGGGTCATATCCCTCACGGACAGCTTTTGGACCTGCAAGGAAACACCCCAAGGATCGAGACGGGCCAGAGCAGGGTTAAACCATGGCTGTGTAGATGTTTGAGGGCAGCGTAAGGGACTAGCCTGCCCTGCCCAGGTTCTGAGCCTTACCTCCAGGCAGAACCCACCTATTCGGGCTCCCCTCCACCACTGCTGAGCAGACAGCCCCCATCCCTCAAGATCCTGGCTTGAGGAGGACAAGAGGAAAGGACTGAGTTGGGATCAGCTGCTGGGGTGAGCTCACGGCCATGGAGGTGTGCATCCCCAGTGCCTGGGGGAGCTGAGTGCTGCCTGCTGTGGGGACATGCCCAGGCACAGCCGCTTCCCTGTGCTGCTGCTCTAGAGGATGAGAAATCCCACGGTGCAGAGCCTCCTCCTCCGCAGGGAGCGGCAGAGGGGACCTGGCAGGTGGAGTGCCCAGGGGCACAATTCCTGATCAAAAAACCACACGTGTCCCCACTCTGATAAGGAGGCAAGAGCAAACCTCTGGGACCTGAGCGGAAACACATTTGCTGGGAGCGCTAGAGGCAAAAACTGCGTGCCTTGCTTCCAACATGTGTGGTTGTTGCTTTTGCACACCCAAACATAAATAACGATAGGAACCATGTGCAGGTTCCCAGTTAATTGATAGAGTACCCAATTACCTGGGTAGATTTACCTCCCCCTTCTCTGGAGCATCCGCATATGGTGCAGAAGGACTGCTGGAGGTGCTGCTGGGGTTGGGGCTGCTTATCTGAAGGCTCTCCTTGCCCTGAGCGGCTAGTCTGCAAGGACATTGATTTTGAAGCAGGCTGTGCCTTTGTAGTTCAATTCCTGCTGTCTGTGGCTCAGCCTCATGTTCATTTAGGAAAACTTCCCTTTTTGCAATTGCAGCCTCACCTGGGGAAGACACATAAGTCTTGGAAGGAGCGGCCCCCCCTCCAATTGGCTACCTCTACTCCTGACCCAAGTCCCAGTGGAAGCACTGGCAAGATGCTCCAGGATGTCTAGGCTTTGGATCACGCCTGCATCCTTCCGGAGCATGTGCATTTTAACATCTCTCCCTGAATTTTGGGTGGTGATGATCAGACAGGCTGGTAACAGAGAGCAGGAGAGCAGCAGAGCAGCTGATTTCGGAGGGCCTGGGACCTGATAAAACGTGTGTTCATTGGGGAGCGCCAACATGCGATTGCTGGAAGCGTGGCCCTTCTCCTGCAGGCAGGACAAGCCATTTCACACCAGCCAAGGACCACTCACTGCAGACCTGCCCACCCCACAGCGTTCTCCTGCACCAGGTAGAGCTCCCAGCTGCAGCCCACAGCAGTGCACAGCAGTGGGGGCCGAGCTGGACGTGGTGGAGGACACCGAGGGAAGCTGAGAGCACGAGAGAGCACAGGGAGAGCTGGGCTCCTTTGGCTTTTATTCTAATGATAATCAGGCTGAATTCCTCTAGACAACCTCAAGAGATGCAGTGCTCAATAACAGGCAGGGAGCTTTCCCAGGAAGCTGAGCTTGCTTTTTGTGTTTTTCCCTCTCCTGAGGGAGTCGGAGTGGCACAGGGCCCTGCTGGGGACCTGTCCCCAAGCTCCTGCCTGCACCAAATCCCCTGCATGGAGGCAGCATCTCTGGAGCATGTGGTGGCTCATCATTTGCAGCAGAGAGCCGGCTTATGCCCAGACATGTCCCACAACCTGCTAGGAGATGAGGGCTGTGCTCCCCGGGCTTGTTTCTGTCTTCTTAGCGGTATGTAGGGAGTGCTGGTGAAAGGAGCTGAATGCAATGTCCTAGAGCATCTCGTGAAGGGTCTGGTCCTCCCCAGCCGGCTGCGAGATACCGTTCCCCAGGATTCAAAGTCTCACCCAGTGCTAGAGCAGCCGTAAATGCAGACAGCCAAAGCAAAGGGGGGAGTGGGGCCACCCTGGGACCCTCTGATCCCCACGGCATCGTTACCCGGAGCTGAGTGGAAAAGTTATTTCACTGCCTGTTTAGGAAGCAACAAGTTGTCTCTGCTGTTTCTTTAACCAGAGTCCCCAGAGCCAGCTGCACCATGGGCAGGGAAGCAGCAGCTCCCTGCTCCCTGCAGGCACCTGGCCAGGTGTCCCTGGCCACGGAGATGGATAAAGACCCATGGGTGACTTGCGCTTTTGGCACTTTGCTTGATTTACTTTAAAACTCGCTAAATTTAAGGGTCCATCCTAACCAGTCTGCGGTCTCAACCAGCGACGCTCGTGCTGAGTGGGGAAGGGGCTGGGGCTATTGAGCCATGCGTGGAGCTGTGCATGGCCTCAGTGGGTGCCTGCATGCAGCTGCAGGTGCACGGACGAGAACTCAGGGTGCAGTCCGGCCCCTGGTATGTCACTGAGCGCCCATGGGCAGCACTGTGCTGAACACGTGCATGCAAGCCCGAGCCTAGAAACCTGCCACGTGGAGGGATGGAGGAACCCAAAAATCCCAACTTCACCATAAAAGTATCAATCATGTCTAAACATCCGTGCGATGCTGATCCTTCCCTCCCTGCCCGGTATTTTCTCACGCTCCGAAGCTGGCAGCAGGCGCTGGGAAGCAGTGTTGGAACTTGTCCTGCCGTCCCATCAAGGCCGTTTATCTCCACCATCGAGCCCTAGAGCTGGAAGAGCTGCAAGTAGGGGCAAGGCACGCTCCTGCTTGCCGCTTTCCATTGCGTCACTTCGACATGGGCTGAGCGAACGCCCGAGGGCCAGATCCCACACACACCACCTTGCCTGGTCCTGCAAAGCACAGCATTGTCCTGGCAGCCTGGTGCTACCCTGCTGATTGACAGGATGCAGGGACCCTGATGATACCCCTGAGCATCACTGGGAACCCTCCCTTGCCCTCCTTCCCCAACAGCCTGCAAGGAACCAGTGTGTGACTGCTCTGCACCTCTCCCAAAAGTCATTGTGTCCAAAGGTTGCACCCACAGGGTGACTCCAGATGTCACCCCTGCTGTCTGATGGGGACAGGGAAGCTGCTTGGGAGCTACCTTGAGAGCAGAACATGGCCCAGGCCTGGCTGGATGGTCCCACTGGGATGGTGGGGACCGGAGGGGATGGTGACACTGCTGGGGCACAGCTGCCTGGGTAAGGGATGATGAGGCACCTGCCCTCGGCGTGGACGGCACAGCCCCTAATGCTGCGTGCTCAATGTGGGATCCTGCTCAGAGCGAGCCTGGTTAATTAACGCAATTAAGAGGCAGGCTGCTCCCTTGCCCCTCCCTTGCTGGCTCCTCCGTGAACCAATGGGTTTGAAAACCTGGCCAGCCTGCTCCACACCCTCCTGCCGCCACAGTGCTCCCGGCCTCAGCCGCCCATGGCTTTGAACACAAACAGCTGAGATTCCTCCTCCGAGCCCCGGCGAGCGCCGGCCTGCAGAGCCCCAGCGCTTCGCCTCCTCGGGGCTCCTCGCCTGCACCAGGGCTTGGCCACCATGGCACGGCGTGGCTTGGCCGGCTGCGTGGCACAGCACGGCATGGCATTGCTTGATGTGGTGTGGCATGGCATGGCATGGCATGGCATGGCGTGGCATGGCATGGCACCACCCAGCCTCTGGGGTGGGAAGGGTCAGTGCAGATCTGGAGAGGGGGATGCCTTGGGATCACCTTCCCCATCACAGGCCAGACTGAGGCTTTTGGTGCTCAAAGCTGGTTCCCTGCCTGGGCCATGTTGCCACCAGTAGTTTGTGGAGCTCACAGCATGATGGTCAGTGCCACCAGGACCACAAGTCCCATAAACTGGATCCTTCCCACCTATGCCCCAGGACAAAGAGAAGCCCGTGCCTCCATCCTGAGGCCTGGAGCCCAGGAGCTTTGGGGCACGGGGATGCGTGCTGGAAGAAGCCCCCTTTTCTCTGGGAACCTGGCCCTGGGCACTGGCCAAGAGCATGCTCTTATCAACAGGGGAAGCAAGAGTTCAGCAAAACCTTCTCTGGTGTCACTGCAGTTCCTGAGAGAGCTGCACAGCCATGGGCACTGCGGTGTGGGCAGCTGACGGTGCTCCCCGGCAGGGTAGAGCTGCCGTGAGCCCCATGGGACTGCTGTGCCACGCTGCATGGGAGCTAGCATGGAGGGAGCTGGTGCTCATCTGGGACTCGTGGCACGAAGCAGCGCCAGGAGGAGCAGATCCGAGACAGGAAACCAGCCTGGTTTCCTACACACTTATCACTCAGAGGGTTTCTCGTGCGTGGGTGCTCTGCTGTCTAATAAGAAGGCTGAGCTCCCCATGCAGTCTCTTTCTCTGAGGTGACACCAGCAGTGACACCAATAGGGCCCCTCTGACCTCTTATTCCACCGCCTACATGCACAAAACTTGCCGGCAGCAAACAGTTTTGAGATTGTCACTCCCGGGTCAGAAGAGGCTGGATTTGGCCATGTGCGCTCCTGCGCAGATGGAGCTGCACTGGGCACAAGGCGGGGACAACTCAAGGGCTGGTGGCGTGGCCAAGGGGGCAGTGCCGGCAAGCCGGGAGGGCAGGAGGAGGCTTGTTTGGCTTGTGCAAAACCCACGTGGCCTGAGAAAGCTTCTCTTCACAAAGCCAAACATTAAAATGTGATCTTTTGGGACGGATGAAACCATTTTTGGTTTGATTTCAAGTTAATTTAAAAAACTAGCAACCCCACATTTCAGGAGTGTTGCAAGGTGAGAAGCTCTTGTTAAATGGAAAGGCACAGATGGCTGGTGCGGAAAGTGTTAAAAGCAAACACTCAGAATATTTGTCTTTGGCCAGCCAAGTACTTGTTTTTCTAACAGAAAAAATAGTTTTATTTCAAAATCGCCAGAATCCTTTTGCTCCCCCGGGCCTGGATGTCCCAGCGGGTTAGCTCTGGGGCAGGCTTTCCCACCCTTAGAAATGACTGAGCCCTTTCAAAAAAAACCCTCTAAGCAGTAAGAAAAATAGGCAAAGCTGCAAATGCTTGTTGACTACATTAATTTCCCATTTTGGTCATTTCCCGGCTCACCCGGCTGAGTGTCTGTGAGCAGCATCCCATCTGCGCAGGGCAGATCGTAGGGCTCTGCTGTGAAGCGGTGGCCGGAGAGGCTAGCTCAGGGCTGCCTCGATCCAGCATGCACACACTGCGTTGGCCACCTCGCCTTGGGGCTGCTGGATATGGGGAGCTGGGATTTGATGGGCAGGAAGAAGGAAAAAAAAAAGCAAAATCCAAACCGGGCTGTTTTGATGGCAAGAAACCAAATGTCCCTCTGCACCCTGACCTTCATTGTGTGGGGAAGGAGGGAGCTGCTGAGAAAACGTGATAAGGATTGCCAGCAGCACCCGGGGTTGACACCGACGCTGGGTTTGAGCTGCGTGTGCCAGCGCGTGCAGCGAGCTTGCCTGTGCTCAGCAGCAGGGGAGCATCGAGTTCTGGGTGCTGCAGCAGTGGGCAGCTGGGGACGGCAGCACTGGAGCCAGCAGGACTGCAGCAGAGAGAAGGGTTGGAGGAGAAGGGCTCCCGACTGGCTAGTGCCCCAGAAGCAGACGTGGTGCCCAAAGAAAACAGACCTCGCTGGAGGAGTCAGGACCAGAGAGCTGGGGGGGGGAAGATGCTGTTCTGCGGAGCTGCTCCGGGGGAAGTCTGCAGCGGCTCTTCCCTGTCCCCAAACTGGGGGTGCCTGGGCAGGACAGGGTGGGAAATCACCCCCCGGGGGCTTCTCTCATATGGGACTCTCATTCCCTGCCCGTGGGGTGCAGAGCCAGCTTGGTGGGGGCAGACACACGCACAGCACTGGGGCTGGCAGGGAGCTGGGGGCCGGGAATCTTTGCCCCCCAGAGGGCTGGGGGGGACAGCATGCTGTGCCACCGCCTGCTCCAGCATGACAAACGGCGCAATTAAGGCCGAGGCTTAACTGAGTGTGCTAATTTGACATCTGGCGATTTGATCGGGATAAAGAAACTGTTTACATTCACCTTCCACTATGTTTGGTTTGTGATAGGAGCAGAACAGAAGGCGATGCTGCGGGTGTCCTGTTCTCAGCGGTTTTATGGGGGTTTCCTATGAGAAAAGCATTGATAGGGCTGAGCCCTGGCAGCCGCCCATCCAGACCTTCTTTCCCTGATTTTTTTTTTCCTATATTTAGCCTTTACCTCATCTCAAATACAAAGAGTGATTTAAAACTCTTCGTAATAAAACAATTCAAACAGAAGTCAATCTACAGCACTGTATAATGGGGGAGAGGGCTCATGTTATTTGCTTAATTACAGCCTTTTGTTTGTCGAGTACTTGTGGGTGAATTGTTTGCAAATAACAGGTGAGTTTATTCATGCTCAGGGCCCTGAGCCCTGAGATTAGAGCTGGGCTGGGAGATTGGAGGCTGGAGGGTGCTCAAGGCTGTGGGTGACCTCTGGAAAGTCCCTGCTGTCTGGTCCTGGAGGGCTCGAAGGACCTGGGATTGGGGTGCTAGTTCCTTGGGAGAGCTGACCGCAGAGGGCTGCAGGGATGTGATGCTGTTTTGTTGGAGCTGTGCGCCTTGCACTGTATGGTCTTAATCACGTGCAGTTTGTCCTTTTATAAATTGTAGATAAGGATTAACTGCTTTATGGAGTCACTGTGTAAAATCTAGTCCATTAATGTGTAGTCCATTAATTACAGTGGATGGAGGCTGCCTCGGATTTGGGAAACCGGGATTCGGTGCGTCAGTCTAGGCCACTCACTCCCAGGTGGTTCCTGACCTCCTGTAAGTCCACCAGAGATAACACCTCTCCTTAGGACTTCTTCCCCACTTTATGATACAGATAAGGGCATTTTAGGGTGTTGGAAGGAGAAACAGTTGCCGGGTGCTCTGCTGATGCAATGGTGAGAGTAGGCGAATTCAAGCTTAAAGGAGTCAGATGTTCACAGAGTTAGGATGGACATGGGGTCTGTGTGACCACATCTGGTCTCAGGCATTTTTTGGCCATCCTGCTGCTAGTGACGTCCCAGCACTGGGGCATGGGTATCTCCCTAGTGTGTCCAGATTGATGGAAATGGCAGCTGCCCTGCATGCATGAACCAGGGAAGTGACACCAGGCAGGGGGACGTCGCCCAGCCAGAAAAAACAATGTGCAGGAGGCAAACACATCCCTGCAGCCACCCACCTTCCTCTCCAAAGGCTGCAGAGAGCAGAAGTCCAGGTGTTCAGATGGAAAAGTGTTCCCAAAGCTTTACCGGCAAGCAAAGAAATCCCAGTGTTTGCAGCTTCCACACCAGGAAGAGGCGCACCTAAAATTGTAACTGAGCACAGCCTAGGGCTGTGTCAGGACTCTGAAATGGAGATTGAGGCCGAAGTGATGAGGAATACGTGAAAGGGCAGCAGTCACATCTCTACCTCCCACCCTGCTCATCCGGCATCTGCCCAGATCCCACTTGGTCAAGCCCGTGTGAGCCCTGCAGCGGTGTCCGACGTGGGGGCGAAGGGGTGAGAGGCAGCCGCCTGCCTGCCTTGTGCTCGGCGCAGGTGTTGAACTGGGATCAGAGGGGAGGCTGAGCTGGCGCGGCTGTGACTCAGGGCCAAGTCACGCAGCACCCACTTCACCCCGCCGGCTCTCTTCAATTGCCGCTTCGCCTAAGTCTGCGCTTGCACATTGTGCTGGAGGTGATATGGAGCCGGCACGGAGCCACGGGTGATTCCTAGCCATGATCTGGAGTGTGGGAAAAGCGCAATCGCTGCAAACAATCAGAAGCAAAGCCGGCAGCAGCACGCAGCGAGCCAGCAAGGAATTCGGAGGCACATTCCAGCGGGGATGACAGAGGAGGAGCTGGGAGCTGGGCCGGGAGTGCAAAAAACATGCTCCGATTTGTTTTGGTTTTTCACCCTATTTGCAGAGCCGTCACACCCCGCTTGGCTTTCGAGTAAAGCCACCGGGTGCTGCAAGCGGGTGTCAGGGCAGGGAGCTGGGGTGCTGCCGGCACCGGGGTCGAGGGCAGCTCTGCCTTCCCCTCCCACACCTCAGCCACACTCCCTGCGACTGGGATCTGGGCCATGGGGACCCAGCTCCACTGACTGCGTGTGGCCATAGTCTTCTGGCACTAACTGCCGCCTGGACGGCACTAAGGGCCACGGCCAATAACGCGTGTGCCAGGAGCCACCCACATGGCTCAGCACCCATCCACCAGCAGGTACGTCAGCGCTGGCAGGTTGTCCTCCTACCAAGGCTGCTGACTTTGGGCAAGCTGCTTCCCTGCTCTGTGCCTCAGTTTCTCCTTCAGTGCAATGAAAAAACACATCTCTGCACCTCGGAGACTGACAAAGCTTTGCCTTGGAAGGGGTCAGCTTTGGGCACAGGGACATGTCTGTGTGCATCCCATGTCCACTTCAGGCAGTGCAGGCAGGAGTGCTGGCACACAGGAGCCGTGGTGGCCACCAGCCCGGTGTCACCACTGGCTGGGGGAGCATGTCCCCTGTACGCGCTGCCAAGGGGCTGCAGCACATCCTGCGACCTTGCAGCTCCCTCCCTCCCCTCCCAGCGGCTCCTCCCAGCTCTTCCTGACCCACTTTCTACATCGCACAATTAAAGCAAAGCAAAATGGAGCAGGAGGAGGGGACGCTGGCATGGCCGCCAGCTCATTGTGCAGTCACTGGCAGCACAGCCCACCGGCAGCTGCTGCGTGGCATGGGGCAAGGCATGGTCATGGGGCAGGAGGTCAGGTGGCGCTGGATGTTGCTCAGGCTCTGAAAGAACACCTGAGGCTGCATGGTTTTTTCTTGCCCAATGCCCTGTGTGGGACACATGCAAGGCTGTGGCTGCCCCAGAGAGACCTGCATGCCGGCGGTCACTGACACCCCCACTCATGTTGCTGGTGTCCACTCACCCTCCTGGGAAGGGAAGGTGTGGGGCAGAGCTGGAGGGCCAAGAAGGGACAGGAGTTTAGAGGGAGCTCTCAGCCCCTCCAACTCACAAATTCACAGCCACCTCTGCTTCCTTGGTGTCTGTCTTCACCCCACCCCACCAGAGTCCTCATCCCTTGCATGGGTGCCCAGTGGGCAGAGGCTCCTTCAGAGGCACAAGCAAGGGATAATTGCTAGAGTGTGCGGGGTGCCCTGTGCCATATTTCACTCATTGCTTCAGGCAGCGCAGCCATCCGGGAGCTAAAAGCATTCAGTTGTTCACTGATGCTTTTCTTTGAAGCCCTCATTCATCCTCCAAGGTCTGTATTGATTGGGGACTACAGGAAAGCATCTGCCCTTCTCTGCCTTCATCAATGACTTTCCCACATTAATCCACCTCTTCCCTTGATAACCACACTAATTACTCTCAGCTAAGTTGACTCTGGCAGGTCACTGGAGGCTGGGAAGAGCAACCTGCTCTGTGGCCTGGGTGTGCCTTAAAGCTGCAGATCTGTCCAGTAAACGGGCCCCAGTGCTGGAGGGTACCGGCCACACTAGGAACACGAACACCGCAGCATAGGTCTGACCATGGGGCAGCACAGGAGTTCGGCAGGGCCATACTGGGGATGTATGCTGCTGAGAGAGGTGTTTGCTTTTCATTTCTGAGGCTTGTGTACCTCCCAGGGAATCATTGATGATTTTGCATGGATGCGGACCCTGGACCCTGCCCTGGTGGGGTGCACATCTGCACTCTCCGCCTGCATCTGCCCAGGCTTGGGGGTTCAGCGCTGTGAAGGGCTGTTTTAGACCACCGTGGGATGTTCACATCCTTCAACCAGGGGTGGTCTAGGCATGAAATGAGATCTTTTCCATTTCTCCACCTGGGTTTCCTTGAGGGGGGGAATGAGAAGGACACAGTTCTCTGACCTCCTTTCTGCTCTCAGTCGTGGCCAAGCTGCACTGCGGCTCAGGAGCAGCCTCGCAGGAATGAGTTGCGCAGATGGAGGCCTGGATGGGCTTTGAGGGGCTGATGGCCGTAGGCCATGTGCCGAATGTCCTCCTGGAGGGCTTCCACGCTTACACCACTCCGAGCAGGGTGTAAGCTGTCTCACTGTCACTGCTGCATTGCAGTAGGCAGCTCCCAAAGGCTTCCAGAAGACATGGGAGGTGCAGAGGGAAATGCATGGAAGAGGTCATCCTGGTTAAGTGATGTGGAGCCTGCTCTTATCGGGAATTAATGCAGGAGGGAGTGTCTTGACCTGTGAACCCAGAGCAGCAGAGGTCACAAACATGCCAAAGTGACCTGTTTAAGGGGTTATGAAAGCCTGAGGACAGGAATTGGCTCAACAGCTGGTAAGATGGGAAGGAGACCTCAAGGGACAGACAGGTTTAGCCCTGACTCATCTGGGGTCAACTTGGCAGCTGTGGGACAACCCCATACCACTCTTCAGGGTTATGTTACATACGCACTGACAGGTTGACTTCTCTTTCTGCTTGTTTAAAATGTAGTGAATTAAAAAGTCTGTCAGTCTGGCAAGGAGAGGGAGGAATTTTATCCTGCCACATGAGTCTGCTCATGACCCAGAAGCTACTGGCTTTTTGCTTTAGGCCTCCCTCAGGAAAACCCTTCTTGCATCTTCTAACTCAAAGCCTGTCTTCCTGTCTCTCTCCAGCTGAGTGTATTTTGCTTGCAACTTTAATGGACATGATGGGCAGCTCAGCAGCTAGCAGGTGAGCATGCTGGTAAGTGGGGTTAGATGAATTCCCTGGGATTTGTCTAATGAATTTGTGCTTCTCCTTTCCTGGGAGCAAAAGCAGCCCCTCAGGCTGCAATAGACTCAGATTCGAGGGTAGAAAAGAGTCAGAAAGTAAAGCTTGCAGGAGGGAGGTGACTGCATGCACACACAAGGAGTGTGCTGGAGCCGTCCTGAAGACAACATGGCTGCTGACGTCTTGAGCATCAGGAATGATCCCGTAAGGTGAGGCTGCAGTGAGCAGAAAAAGAAAAGCCTCCAACTTCATGAGGTGATGTATATCACATCTTTATTTACTCATGGGTGATTGCAACATGAGCCCCCCTTCCCCATCCCTGCATGCCATCTGCTGTCCTGGGTGATGGTGGAAACACCCCATACCTGGGTAAATACCCACGGGCGGGGTCTCACACTGGTGGATGAGTGGTGCCAGACCACCGGGTCCCATGAGCACCCTGCTGACCCACTTCATCCCCCACAAGGCTGCAGGGGCCAGGGGACCCATGCCAGCTCAGCCTGTCCCAGCCCTTCCCAGTGAGGAAAATGGCAGCTGACGAGGCCCCAGCTCAGCCACAATCGCCCCTTTGTCTCCCTGGCAAGACAGTGTCAGCAAGAGCCCCTTGCTCCTGGCTTTGTCTGGGCGGCTGCAGGGCTGGGGGGCTGCAGCAGGGCCTGGGGAGGGTGAGCACTCTCCTCCACGCCACCGCCTGCCATGGTGCTGCTGGACCATGTACCTCCCGCCATGGCTTCACGCAAAGCCCTCCTTCTCTGGTGCCACTTATGCACCCACGCTGGGCTGAGATTCAGGGGGCAGGTGGGCAGGATGGCCGCGCATGTCCTCCTGCTCCTCAGGATGGCTGCAGTCTCTGCAAGACGAACGTCCTGGCCTCATGCCGGCTGTTTTACCACAGGCTTCTTCCCCCAGGGCGGGAGAGTGAGCTGGCTCTGCATGGCCTCCATGGTGGCCTCCACTGGCTTCTCTGGGGACCTGGGGTACCAGGGGAGCACGGGGGCTGCATTGGGGCCCTCCAGCAGCCCTGTGGGGCCAGAGGTCTCCGGATCACCCTGTGAGGACAGGAGACCCCCAGGTTGGCCCCCGCCTGGCCCCCCATGGCCATTTCTGAGGTGGCACCGCCATCTAGTGACATGCAGCCGGGCTGCCCCCTCTCCCCCAGCGGGTCCCCAGGGCGGGTGATGGCCACGTCCCTGTCCTTGTCCTTGTCCCAGTCGCCACCGTCCCCTGGCTCCTCAGGGGGGAAACAAGGGGCTGGGTGAGGGAAAAGCCAGAGCCGGGTGCGGGAGCAGGCGTGGGCTTCCCTCCATGCCAAGTGCCTTTTGGGGTGAGGTAGTGCTGAAACACCCAAGTGCAAACCAGTGTTGGTTTATTCTGTAATTTTTTTAAAAAACTGATTTCCTCACAGGACTTTCAAGGGAAACCCATCCCTCTCTGAGGGCCTGGCTGCAGAAACCAGCTGCAGGGCCATTGCTCTCCCCAGGGTTAGCTGGGGTTTCTCCAGAGCTTCCCTGGCTCCTGGGCGGGTGTGGGACCCCCATGGCCCATGTGTGGGGACCCGACTGGGTGCCCTATCTCCCCCCTGAATACCGCCTGTGAGTGCAATAGGACAGACCCGGAGGAAGACCCCTACCCTTACAGATGCCCAAAGCGAGGGGCTTGGCCCTGTCCTTGTGCCCAGCCCGCCCAGAGCCACCAGCAGTGACAACCAAACCTTGCCTGGCCCCAGCATTGGCAGCCCAAAGCCTTCCCACCCCACGCTGCTCCTTCACCACATTCAGGGCCATCATTATATCTTTAAACCCCCCATAACGTCCTCTTTCTGCCTCCGAAAACTGAACAAAGGCGCTGGCTGTCCCGCTGGCTGCAGGAGGGGGCACAGGCCAGCCTGTCTCTTGTCCTCCCTCCATTTTCCTCCCGCTGGCTGCCGAGAAAAGAGATTCAGCCATGCCCACCGCATGTGAAAAGCCCCTGCCTGCCTTGTGTTTTATGAAGGAAAATCTCCTTGGGAGAGCAGCCAAACGTTCCCAGCCTCCTGCTGGGTGTTTCAGACGGGCGCGCTGGAGGATGCAAGGGCACAGCGGTCCTGCGGGTTTAGGGGGAGAGCGGGGGGACAGGGATGGGAGCTGCTGGGCCCTGCGAAAGCTGCCATCAGATTGCACTGGAGGATGAGATGAGGAGGTCACTGCCTTGCTTGGGTGACCGGAGCCTGCTCCATCTCTGCTGCTTGGAGGGAGGGAGTTTCACTGTCGGGCTGGGGATGCTAAGCTCCATGTACATCCCTCAGTAAATGAAGTGGAAAGATGGGGTCTGGCTGTGTCTGCTGTGACCTGGGCACTGGCTGTGCCACTGCGGACCAGGCAGGGTCCCATGTCACCACCATGAGATGGGCTCTGCATTGCACTGTGCTGGGTGCAGCCCTAAGGAGACTGGCTTTGCTGGTCCCTCTCCTGTCTGGATTTTCTCCTTTATTATCCCCATACTTTTCCTCTCCTTTTCCATTGTCTTTCCTCTTGGCCTTCTCCCCACACACCCCCCCAGCACCTCTCCTGGACCACACAGCCCCACACATTAGAGACCTTTCAGACCTAGCAACTATTTCAAAAGCAGCCAAGAGGCCCCCAGGGCTCCAACCCGCCAAATCAAACTCAAATTTGCAGCTTATATGCAAACATCATGTATCTGGACGCAGAGGCTCTGCTGGCACACAGAGCAAATAAACAGAAACACATGGCTGAGCCTGGAAGAGCAATAACCTCAGCTGCAGCTGAGAGCTGGGGTTTGTGGAAGGCTCTTAACTAGCAGCACCCAAAGTGAATTAATCACTCTCAACTGTACCTCCAATGGGCACTGCCAGGCTGTGAGGTCCCATGCCTGTGTCTGCAGCAGGGCTGCACTTGTGGGCTCAGGGTGAGAAATGGAGGGGGGGGGGGAACGGATGTTTCTACTCTGTAGCTGAACCCAAAACCGCAAGGACAAAGTCAGACAGGCTCAGACCCAAAGAGAGAGTCTCTGCCATGTTTCCTTTTCTGGTTCATTGTGCAAATGTTGTGCTCCACATGAAATTAAAACCTTCCTTTCTTTCTTGGGGGCCATTTAATATCCTTTAAAGGCTTTTTCTCTTGCTTTTTAAGCTGGGACCAATTTCTCAGGGAAAATGCCACTTCCCAAAAGCACATTTCATATCTGAAAACGATGAAATAAAACACGTAGCAGCTCCAGAATTAAACTTTTTACTGGCAAGCCCTAGTACAAAGTATTTCAAGGTTTTATTGCATATATCCTCCTTCCCTTCCTCTGTGAAGCTGCTGCCTCAATTTGACCCACACGAGCAGACAGCTTCACCAATTTTCAAACTTTGAATCACTTACTTGCAAAATCAAAGAAACCTCTGCTCTTAAACCGTTCAGCTTCCACTAGCGTGGCTCTCCCACTCCACCTTCCTGCCGCCTGGAGATGCTGCTCCTCCTTGCTTTATACATTTTCTCCTCTAAAGCTTCCTGAAATGTGTTTCTGAGGTTTAAAACAATGTTGAAAGAAGGCCTCTGGACCCCCAGCACTCTCCCTGCTGCCTTTTGTAGCCCAGATGTTGTGGCGTATGACCCCGAGGTGGGGACTCAGCTGTGCAGCTGTGGCAGGGGCCGAGCAGCCTCGCAGCAGCTCAGGACATTCCCAGAGAGCTGTCTCCTGCCTGCGCTGTCCAGAGGGGCAATGGGATACACTGATTTTTCTGCACAAAAGCACACCCCTTTTCCAGACTCTTTCGCCCCTCTGAAGTGGACAGAGTGAAGGAGGGAAAACCTCCTCCCAGCAGCTACCTCCTTTCCTCCCTGCCACCTCTCCCTTTGGAGAGGGGTGGCATGTGAAGGAGGGCTCCCAGCCCCTATGTTCCCTCACTGCAGGGTTTTCCTGCTGGAAACTGCCAGTGTCCCCTTGGTGGATGGCATCGAGAGTTGCAACAGGTGCTCTTCTGTCGGAGATCTTCCATGCAAACCACGCTAACAAGTGCGCAAGCAGCCACGGTGGGGTGTGCTTTTCCTTCCTAAGGCAGACACAGGCAGCATGTATAGGCAACTCCTGCTCCGCCCAAGGAACTGCACGTGTGTCGCTCCTCTTCCCAACTCTTGGGTCTTGCTTCCTCCTCCTCATCGCATCATGGTCTATATTTAGTCCCAGATGCTGCAAACCCTTTTGCATGACTCCCGCGGAGTGCCTGGCAGGATCAGGGCTGGGATTTCTTAGGGTAATTCTTTGGACCAGGAACACCCTGTTCAGTATTAATAACAAATAATGAGGGCAGTTCCTGGAGCACAACATAATTATCCCTACCACGCTGGTGGCTTCATTAAAGGTCTGCCTCCACGTGAACAAGCAGGCTTTAGCGGGTGCAGCCGATGAGAATGATCCAAGGAAAACCTCCCACGGACAACAGAGGAGGGCAGGAGGAGGCAGGGGGATCAGGGCCCCATCGAGTCGCTTGGCATCTCCTCTGATCAGCCTGTGTGTCCCAGCTTTGTGTCTGACCTCCTGCATGGCCCTGGGGACACGGCTGGCCTGGCGTGACAGGTGGGTGGCTCTCAGCTGTCACGTAATGCCTCCCTGTGCACGGCTTGCAGAGGGCTTGGGCTGCAACCACTGGCCCCTCGTCCTGTGGGTCTTGGGGTACTCGGCCCTCTGCCCAGCCCCTCCCTTCCAGGGATGCCTTTTGGAAAGTGCACTTTCCCACACTGCTCATTCACACCAGGGATAGGAGCAAAGGGAGATAAGGGGTTGCATGGGACGGCTCCCTTTCCCCTCCACATCAAAGCCTTGCATTTATCGCCAGGTCCCGGCTGGGTGCAGAGCTGCTCGCCAGCTCCTTTTAGACAGTCTGGAAGGGGAAGGGGTCAGGGTCCGTGTCACTCAATGACTTGGCCGAGGTCTGTGGTTTAACCACTGAGCAGCACTGCCTGCAGCCCTGTCATAACTGCTCTGCCCCCCAGGTCCCCATCAGTGACCGAGCCTCACCAGGCGAACGGCCGGGGACCTGCTGCTGGGGTCCCATTGCCCTGCGGTGACGGGTCAGGGTGAGGAGGGAACTCGGGGTCCAGCCAGGGTTGTGGTTGTAAGCGAAGCTCTTTCATCCTCATTGTAAGATAGGCTCGTGGGAAGACCTGGGGGCCTCCAGCTCCAGCGGCCCTCCAGCAGCAGGGAGATGGATGGGTTCGGTGTAGAGAGGAGGCAGCAGGGGAGAGTTCAGCACATTTAGGAGGAGGATGAAGCACAGCAGGGGGTTAAAAGTCAACCTCTTTCCCCCTCCCAGCTCCTCCAGGTCAGAGGGAGCTTTCCAAGGTTATCAGCTGGGGCCAGCTGCTGGGAGGAAGGTGATGAGAGGCTGGGGCGCCTGGGGCGCCAGGGTGGCTGTGCCCACCAGGCACCAGGGCTCAACCCCACTCAGCAAGAGCCACCCCTCCTACCTGGCTGCTGCCTGCAACAGTGCATGGCGAGACAACAGCGTGACCTTGGGGTACAGTTACCGTCATAGGCATCCTTTACACTGTTCCTCGACAGCTGCCTGGGAAAGGGCACACACAAATTCATGGATATAGAAATACTGAGGGATGAACCAAACCTCCAAGATGGAGGAAGCAGGACAGCAAAGACAATGCAGGGCGCTCTGTGCAGTCCGTGTTGCCAGTGGGCTCCAAGCATGGCCGGTGGAGAGCTGGCCCTGTTGTGCACAATGCTGTACAAATGCCATGGAGGCACAACTCGCACCTTGAGTCCTTTGCATCCTGCCCAAGTTTCTGTACCGCAGCCAAAGAGCCCAGATCCAGGGGAAGCTCTGCGGAGCCCTCTTGGCTCTGTGGGTGTGAGATGAGGCCCAGACTCTACTGCAGTTGCCCTGTTTTGATGTTGTTAATGTGACAAGTTGAATTAATTAAGTGCGTTTGGAGAAGGCTCTGGCGTTCCACCCTTTTCAAGGGTTTTTACTTCAAAGGAAGGCAAACGACGAGAGCATCTCTATCCCTGAAGTGCCTCAGCGTATCATGCCAAGGTAGCCCTTCTCTGCTGACCCTTGGCTGGGGACACATCCTACTCTCTGACAGCCAGAGATGAACAGNGGGGGGGGCTGGCTTGGGCCCTGCACAGCTCACAGCTGAGGAAAGATGCTCTGGGATTTTCAGGAGCATCAAAATTGTTTCTATGCAGATGGCTACCAAATCTGAGGTCTAGCCCATAACAGCCATGTTGGAAACATGCCTGGAGCTTTTCTGCTTCCCACACGGGTGCTCCCCATTGCCCACTGGACCTGCTGTCCCCACAGCTCTTCCCCAACACAGCCAACAAAATGCAGCCCTGTGCCAACAAGCAGCTTCTGACTCACTTTCTCCAAAGAGCTTGACCCGCTGGCTGTGACATGTGAGTCTGGAAACTTCAAGAGAACAAACTGGCTTTTTTTAAAGCCCCCAAGAGGCTGAGGAGAAGTTTCATGCTCCTGCTGGGTTTGTCCTCACAATGTTTTGCAGTGTTTGGTAGCAAAATAGGGCTGTTACAGGGCTCCCTTTGCATCTGTTTCCTTTGCCTGCATATCTTTCAGAGTCTTTTGCCCCAATTCGCTGATTTTATGAGGATGGCCTTCAAAGCCCCTCCAGAGAGGATGGCAGCTGTGAGAGGAGCACTCACCTGCATTGGCAACAAGCAAAAGGGTTTCAGAGCTGGGGGGAGCGTTAGTCTTTGTATCAAAATAGCACCTGGGAGTGTTGCCCCATGGCCATGGAGACAGCCCTGCCCCAAGGAGCCTCCAGTCTCCGCAGGCAAAGGCAGATCATGGCTCACCTGGAGAGACAGAGACATGCAGCCGGGACGAGTGCCCTTGCTGCCCCCTCATGCAGCCTCTTGCACATCAGGGCTGATGTGTTACTAACTCACTGCTCTCCTTGATTCCCCAGGATGGACAAGAAGTGTTTTATCCGTGACATTCAACAGCAGCCGGTTGATGTGTGTTGGCAGGTCACTTAAAAGTGCATAAAGGCGGAGCTGGTTACCTGTGGCAGCTCCCTGGGCTGTGGTGCAGCATCCCTTCACTGGGGTCTGCACGCTGGCAGCATTGTGTGGGAGATTTGATATTAAAGGTACAGAAAAGTAAAAAGCAAAAGTAGGAACAGGGAGTGCACAGCTCTCCCCTCCCTTCCCCAGGGAGTTCACTCCTTATCTAGCCCCACTCCCGTTTCCTTCTGGGATAAACCAGGAATGGGTGGATTTGGTTTCCTTCACTTTGCAATTGATGTGGCCAACCCAGACCTCGCCACAGCGCTGCCACCATGGGCAGATGGGGAAGAGCCTCTAAATCTGCTGTCCGGGGAGGTTTGAGAATCAGCCGCGCTCCGGAGCCACGGCTGCCACGCTGGCACTGGAACACTCTGGAAAATTCACTTACCAGGGCCTCTTCATCTGAAGAAAAGTGGAGGCACCAGGGGTCCAATTACAATGTATTTAACATTTCCGAGCTCAGTGGGGCCTCACTGTCTCACAACTGGGTCATGGAATCAGCCTGAAGCTGCAATGTCAAACTGGCTCAAGGATTAAGTGTGTTGTAACTGGAGCCGTGAGCCCGGCACGCTGGGAGGGGGAGAGTTTTATCTGGCTGTGATTGCAAAGTGGGAGCAGGTCTGCAGACCTGTGGTTTGCAAAGCGCTCAGCCATGTGTTGTCGGAGGATGTCTCAGGGGGGCTGGCCAGAGCATTTGTGTGGCAGCATGTCCTCATGTCTACTTTGTGGGAGCTGAGCCCTTTTGCAGAGCTCTTGATGGTGTCTCTGAAGAACAGTCTGGTGCTGCCAGGTGGTCCAGCTGAGCACTTTTGGGTGAAAAGGAGATCTGTGCTTGCAAAGCCGCCCTTCAGCCCCAAAATAAATGGTTGCCACAGTCCCCCTTTGCAAGAATGGTTACAAGTGTTGGGTCTGCTCAGTACTGGCTGAAGACTGGTACCCACTGTCCTTGTTATTTCCACCCTCCCCCAAAGCCCTGCTCACGTTTCTTGCTCTCTGGCTTGTCCTCATTGCAGTAATGTGTGTGTGTGGAGTTTCCTGTTGTGAAGCTGGCTGGGGGAGACCTGGGTTTGAATTGTCTGTGGAGGGATTTCTGACTCTTGATGCTCCCATAATAGATGAAAAATGAAACAAAACCAGAGATGAAATGTCACGGCAACCCAAGCAAAAGAGAGTAAAACGCCCATCATTTTAGGTTGGTCAGTATTTACTTCACACTTTGTAATCTTGAAAAGTTACAATAGCACCATTTCCTAGCAGGGACAGGAGGTGGTGCCTCTCTGAAGGAGGTGAAAGGCAGCAACCTGCCCTGGCTGAGATGTTTCCATAAAGGTGTGTCCATGAAGGCCTGCACAGCCTAGGGCAGGAGTTTGGGGAGAGCTGCTTTCCTCTGCTGTCACAGAAATCCCACCTTCCTCTGCTTAACACTTTGGGAAGCCAAATCTCCTTGCCTGTGCAATGGGGGAATTTGTGCTAGAAAGGGAGTTTGGAGCCAGTAGTGGAGAAAGCCCTTCCACATGTGCAGGGAAAGTAGCAAGCCCTGAGCTTTGGTCAACCTGGCACCATCTGCTAGAGCCAAGCAGGAGATCTAGCTGCAATCATGGGGAAGTGCAAGTGAGAAGACAACCCTGTTGTCGTGCTTGGAGAGGGGAAAAAAGGGTTTGAATCAAAGGCTCAGCTTTGCTTTCCCGTGCTGGGCTTTGCTTTGTTCTGTGGCTCTGCTTTCCCCCCCCCTCGGCTATCAGATCCTCTCCCCAGAGGAAGCTGGCAGCCGTGCCTGCTCTGGAGGCATTGCGCAGCTATTGTGTCTGCACAGATGGACAAACAAACAGGCCGTGGGCTCGGGGCACACGGGGCAGCCCCCTAGTCCAGCCCTGCATGCCTCGGGCTGGGGAGGGGGTGTTTGTTCCATCCTTTCTAGCATGGTCCCCAGGGTCAAGGACTGCAGGGAAGCGTGATCTGTTGTAGCAGGAAAACAGGAAACAGCGCTGGTGGCAGGAATTTGTTTCATTTAGCATTTCACGTCCCAGGGAGGTGTGGGGCCGAGGCTTGTTGCATCACGCTGCTGGAGGCCGGGTCTCGAGCAGCCACACGCCAGGCGATCCTGTCCTCCTTCATTAGCTAAGGTATCTTTGCGGGGAGTCCTTGCACCCCAAGTGGGACTGGGTGTCACGGGGTCTGCCATCACCCCTGATGTACCTGTGTCCAACTCTGCTGGGGTCGGGGCATTGTGGATGCCACTGGGGAATGGGTTAGGATGTATCCAAGCAGAGAGCAGTGCCCATTGCACATGCTGCTCCTCCAGCTCCAATATAAACATGTCCTGCTGATGCTGTCTCCAGGGTGGGTGCACGATGTGGGCCCTTGCCCCATGCTGCGCCCCACACCTGCCTGGGTAGCCCTGGGTGCCCTAGCTCACCACTGGGATGAGGGGCTGTGAACCAGACCTTTGCTAGTCCAGACACCCTGTGCAGTGCAGAGTGGCTCCCTGTATTGTGTGCCAAAGGAGAAAGGGCCAGGGATTGTTCATGTGGCCTGTGGACACAGTGCCATGATGGGGAGCAGTGCATGGCCGGGTCCAGTGGGACGCCCTGCGTTATCTGTGCTCAAACATCTGTGCTGCACCGTTACACCAGTGTTTACTCTGTAAAGGCACGCCGCGGCAGCCATGGGTTTTGCTCCAGGATGCCTTCCTGTGTGGCGGGTGCTTGAAATCCCTGCTGCTGCCGGGCTGCTGTGGTGGGAAGTGCCAGGGCTGGATTTCTGGCTCCTGGCTCTGAATCGCTACCTGTGGATGCGTCAGCCTGTCCCATGGCTGCTCGGGTCCTGGCAAGTTGCATCTGGGGGAGTGGTGCCCATTCGGAGAACTGCCTGGGCCCGCATGGCCCCTCGGACCTGAGCATTGGCCCCACTGCTCACCCAGAGCAGCTGTGGCCTCACCAGGGCTGACGGGCAGCCACCGCCCCAAGATCCGGAAAGCCCTGCCTTCACCCGCTGATGATCCGCCAGACTGCCAGGTGGCCCTTGTATAAACCGTATTTGTGTTCCTGGGGAAACAATGCTGCTTGCATTATTTAGGGCTGAAATAGCGTCCTGGAAAGCCTCGGAGCCCTTGGAAAGCTCTGGCTTTCTATAAATGTAGAGAGGCAGCTGGGAAGGGGGAATGGAGCTTGCGACAGTTGGTAGAATGAAGGTTTCTGCCCATCTCCAGGTTGTGTCACACATGCTTGTGGTCCCGGGTCATCTGGACCGCAGGGAGCCACGGCCAAGGTGCCAGCTTAGCATCCTTTGCCCACGGCCAGATCCAGGGGAGCCGAGAAAGGGCCGCGCCTGCCTGGGAGGACCTTCGCAGAGGACGTCCTGGTTGTCACCTGCACCCCTCCCCATGCACACACGACTGCAGGCACATGCACACGCGCCCCACTCCCGGCCCCGCTCAAACCAGCTCCCGTTTCCTCCCTGAGGCGGCCACAGCAGGCGGGATTAGTGATTTATTAATGAAGCGGAGTGACTGTGCCGCTGGGGCGTGCCAGGCGGAAATGTCTGCTCGGAGAGATTGGATAACCCTCTGGCCTGTTTCCCTTTGCTGCCTTCAAACGGCCGCAGCTCCCAGAAGCACCATATCCTTTTCCTCTTGCTGCCAGCTCACTCCGTCCCTGGGGCAGGGTGACTGCCACTGAAGGCAGAGGGGGGGGATGCAGGGACATCCTCGCTCAGCCCAGAGGGGTAAAACCCCATGGTGGGAGCTGCTCAGGGAAGGGACACTGATTCTAGAAGTGATGTGCGGGGTGATGTGAGCCCTCCCTCCTGCACCCATGCGGTGCGGGAGTCCCACTGCCTCCACCAGCCTTTCTCTGGGTCCCGTGTCTGCACCCAAGTCATCTGGACTTGGGTTACTTTAGGGGATGTGGGGAACAGCTTTGCTCTTGGGCTGGGCTGGGTGGCAGCTAATTCAGGCTCACAGGTAGGGTTTCAAAAGGAAAGATGCAAACTGCAGTGCTTCTGATGGAGTTTCTTGGGGGAATAATTTAATTTAGTGTGTCCTGTGCAATGGGCATCTGCTTTGGGCTCATAAGCATTTGCACAAATATCCCAAAGCCAGTCAAAACCAAACTGTACAGACAGTTTTTGTAGCCTTCCAACCTGGGAGACCTGAGCTTTGCTTTGTAACCACAAACCTCAAACCCCAGACTGTACAAGGTATTCAGAAGGCAGATAAATGTTCCCTGAAGACCTTGCCTGAGTGTACGGCCTCAGCCCATACAGGAGAGGGCAGGACCTCTGCTCTCTTGAGTTTAGTGTCTGATCAGTGGCTCCAGTTACAGGATCATTTTTTTGTTATTTGGTTGCCACAAAATCCATAATTGGTTTATTATAATAATTGCTGATAACAGATATTGCCATTCCAGTTGCTCTAGGAATAAAGCTGTGTTTAACTCTGGGGAACTCTAAAAGTAAACAACCAGGGAAGAACTAGCTCAGTGAGCAATCGCTCTTGGGCTGCTATCTTGCCTGGGAAAACTGCAGCCAGGAGCAAATATTTATGGCTGAAATGTAAACGTCTGTGAGGAAAGCTTTTATACTGGGAGCCACTGGCTGTCCGTGCCGTGCCAGTGTACGCTCTGCTCCAATGCTGGGTGGGCCCTGGACTATGTACACCAGGTCCTGTCTTCAAGGTGCTTGGGCCTCCACTTTATGATAAACATAAAAAAAGTCTTGTTCCAACAAAGATGCATTACCTGGGGTTACCAGACATGGAGAGCCGGTGGCCAGCAGCAATGCAGCGTGTCCCCAGCATGGCTGTAACCCCAGGCCATTGAGTGTGGAAGGGTTATCTGTGCACCCACACGCATGCACGCACATGGGCTGTGCATCCCACAGCAGCTCCTCTACGGCCCGTGGCCGGCTCCTGCCCACCTCTGTCAGCACAAACTGCTTCCAGGAAATGGGCTGGGAGAGGAAACAAGCACTAATGAAGAATCCCTTGGTGAAAAATGTGTTCCTAGGACCGTTAGATTATTTCGTCCTTGAGAGGCGGGGGAGGGAGATAATAAAAATGGCCTCATTGCATTCCAGCCTTGGCTTTGGGGACGCTGATGCTGTGCTATCCAAGGGCCCTGTCTGGGGGTGCCCCATCACTCCCTTGTTCCTATCGAGCCCCCCCTTGCCCCATGCTGCTGTGGGAGCAAAAGCATCTGCTGCAGGGCTGCTCTTCCACAACTGTGTGCTGCTCCTGCATCTGCCCTGCCTGCTCCTGGCTTTGGGGTTGGGGCTCCCACCTCATCCCCATCATGCAGCATCCCCGGCAGGGTCATCTTGCCCCAGTCCTCAGCTTGTGCCAAATGCAGCACTGGCTCCATGACAAGCAGCAACCCTGGGGCCTTGGGCAGAGCTGAGGGACCAGCTGGTTGTTGTTATCCTGCACTGGGGAGGAAAGGGCATTGACTTAGGTCTTCACTGAACAGAAACAGGGGTGGTCATAGGGTGAGCTGCATCCAAAGAGCCAAACCCAGAGTCCGCTTTTGAGAAGGAGACTGGGGAAAAATATAGCCTAATTTAAAGGGTGGAAGTGCTCCCTCCTTTCAGACCAGAAGGGTCCCTCTAGGATTTATGCAGGGGATGCATGTCCCCTGCCAGGGACAGCAGTCCTTAGGGGTTAACCCGGGCTGGCTCAGTGGGCACCAGGCCAGGGACAGGCAAGTGGCAGGGACTGTCTTGGCCATGAAATGCCCTGTGAGGACCCTCCAGCCATGGGCTGGGGCATGTGCTGAAGCTGGCAGGGACCAGTGCTGTCCCAGGAGCTGAAGGCACATGTAGGACAGTAGTCAGCACTGGGGCTGCTTGCTGGGGCTGCCCCGGGTTCTTGAGTGGCATTTTCTCTGTGAGCCGCCGACTACCTTTCATCTCCTGCACTCAGGAGTGACTCAGGCCAGGAAACAGGGGGATGTGGTGGCCTCTTTCCACCATGTTGGGGTGCCTTGCACGTCCTCCTCAGGCTCCCACGGCAGCTCCCAGGCCGGGGCTGCCAGCCGCTCTGCACACCAGGTTGCCCGGGGTATCCACACCCCAGCTAAGCCGCCAACGCACTGTGGGCAGCGTGGCTGCTCGGCATTTCGTGGGCGGACGGCAGCAACGACATTCCTTCGGAGATGGGACGTTTCTGCTCAGGAAGGCCTGAAAAAAGCCAGGGACAAAGGGGGGAAGTGATGGCGGCTCTATCTGGAGTTATCTTGCCACTGCACTTGTGGGGGCCGCTGAGTGACAGCACTTTTCTGTTTCACTCCTGAGAGTCAGGAAACACTCATCTCCGCTGGCTCCCTTCCTGCCCTGCCTTGCCCCGCACTGTGGTTCGGCGGGCCCCGGGCAGGGGGATGGAACGCAGCCGCCTCTCCCGGTGGTTCCTGGTGTCGGTGGGCACTGCTGAAGAAGCCCTGTGGGTCCCTGTGCCAGCACATCCTAAATCGCCTAAGCTAAAGTCCAGAAGCCAGGTGGGCTTCTCATATGTGGAGTAGCTCATCAGCCAGGGCGTCAATGGAGCATAAACGCCTTTTACCCAAAGTGGCTTGCTCCAGCGGGTGGGAAATCGGTCAAACAGCTCCAGTCAGCTTGAAGAGCCCCAAACCAGCTGCTTTCCACCATTTCCTCACTCTGTTAGTTCATTTAAATCAGATAATTTCTCTGACTTGGCTTCTCAGCAGAATCCTGAGTGAGGAAAGCCGGTAGTGGCACTGCTGGCAGTTTGCTGGCTCCTGGCCCCCTGCGCAGCAGGGCGGCAGCGAGGGTAGGAAAGGGCAGGGCATTGCATGTGGTCCCCTGGCTGGCAGGCACACGAGCCTGGGACGGGGGACAAACCAGCCCAGCCATGCCACTGAGCTGCAGGAAGCCGGCACGTCGCAGGGCTGCAGGAGAGAAATGCAGCCCCGCTCCTGCGTCCAAACTGGCCCTTGGGGGGACCCAGGGACGACTGTGCAGGGAGGGGATCCCCCCCAGCACAGCGTTAGTGCAGGGTGCAGGACCATTGTATCATCTTCCCTGAAATGGGAAGTGAAAGAGTAGTGGTAAAAGGATGTTTAGCTTAACCCCGTCTGCTTTGGAGTATCCTGTGCTGAAATGTTGCTTTACAGCTTCTTCCAGAGCCTGCGCCGCTCTGGGTGCCAGCGATGCACCTGGGACTTCAAAAGAAACAAAGGAATCTGTTTTCTCTCCCTTTAGGAGTGGAAGAATCGCTATAATATTTTCAGTTGGAAAGACTGTTTTTTCCACCATGAAAAAAGCGTTTTACTTTGGCTAATAATACTTAGCATTTCTCGAGCCAAAACCAGCCCCAAAGGTGTTGCCTGGACTGAGCTATAGCTTCTCCTGTTTTCCTGCTGCCTCTGTTTCAGTGAAGCATGGTCTGCCTGGCCTGGTGTCAGGGGGCCCTCGGTGCCAGCGGTGGGACAGCAATGAGGATTTCTCTTGCCCGCGTGCTCAGAACCAGCGCACAAACCCCAGGTCCTGCCATGGAGACCTGAAGGAAGGAGTTTATACAGTATAACAAAACACAATGGGAAACCGGTTTATCACTAGGGCGGGTTTAAACACTTGCCCTTAAACTGGTGTTTAAGGTGCATTTCAGTATCTTTTGAACATGCGTTTTTTACAGTTCACTTGTCAGCCAGGTTCTTTGCCAGTGCTGCCCTGGCCAGGAGATCCCACATGGCCCCGGTGTGGTTTCAGCCCCACTTTTATTACTTTTACAACCCTGTTTGGCCTCACTTGCTTTGCTGTTGCAAGCAGCAGGTTTGACAAGGCACCGTTTGCAGCAGCTTCTCCAGCACATGGGATTGATAAAGAGCAGCGGCGATAACCTCAGCCCTGTGAGAGCTGAGCTGCCAACCCTGAGCGAAATGGAAGGGAGGCAATTAAGAAGCCAGTGGGAAAGCAAGTGATTTCTGTCACTGCCGCTCCGTGCCTCGGCTCAGCGTGAAATTGCAGCAGCCACAGAGGTCAGGGAGCCTCAGGAAGCTGTGGCAGCGTGTCCTTGGGCTGGGGAGGGCAGGGTGTGCTACACTGCAAGGATCTGCTCTTCCTGGAGTGATTTTTAGGGGTCTCCATTTCTGGGGCAAGTTCAGGCAGGGGGGTTGTAGCCAGGCCCTACTTCCAGGTAGTGAAAATACCATTGCTGGAGAATCCAGTTTCCTTTTCAGGCTTTTTTAAATTATTTGAACACAGAAGTTTCCACAGTAACTTACAGATTTGGAAATGTGGGCGTTGTGTTTTCAGTGACATTATGGACTTCAGACAGTTGCCACATTTCAGATCTGAAATGGAGACGTTTGCTTGGGCGTGGGCTGGGGTGCACAGCCCACCGCTAACCCCACCACGTCCGGAGATGGGGTACAGTCTCCTCTGCTGCTCCCACATCCCGGATGGGACCACCTTGCTCTGAGCTGGTGTCGGCTCCCTGTGATGGGAAATATCACAGCAACTGGCTGCAAACCTGCCAGAGTCTCTGAGCTGAGCAGTTCTACACTAATAACAGATTTTTCTAGGGCCAAGTTCCTGAAGTCCCGCAAAAACAGGGCTTTGACATGGAAATGCTGAGACGACATTAATGGCAGTGTCCTGAACGCAACTCTAATTAAAGAGAGGAAGGAGAACTGAAGCAGGATGTCCTGTTTGGCTGCCCAGGATGGAAAGCTTGTCACAAATAAAGTGCATTCTCGTATTTGTCTCCGTCCCTCTGCACAAGGCTTTCCCAGATTCTGCAAACATTCATTTTCTTATCTCTCCTGGATTCTTGTTTCTTTTCTTTTCTTTTGAAATAGCTCCTCACAAGAATGTTTTTTCTCTGCTGTATTCCCCACCAAGCTCTCAAACACACCAATCAAACAGATGTCATCTCCTCGAACACAAAGTGTGCTTTTTATTCCTTGAACAAAATCACTTGGGCACAATAGCTGGTTGGCTCCGCGCAAAGAAACTTTCCTATTAACATCTCAGAATAAGCTCTGGCAGGCAAGCAGGGACAGGCAAATCAAAGCTGGAAGCAGGATGGCAAATGTTTCCTTTTGAAAACAGGCTTTCCACTGAATTAGCCCAGGGTATGTCACAACCGATCTCCGAGCTGCTTCCTATGATAGCAGAAAAATAAATCAAAATCAAAGCAAAGCCCAAAAAAGAAAAAAAAGCAATTCAGAAGTAACAGACAAATAATTTCGTTCACTGTGCCACAGGAATCCTGATCCAACTGATTTTTGTGCTTATATAGAACCTATTGAGTGTTGGTGGCTTTGTACCTGGGACTAGTCTCAGTAAAGCTCAGACTTAAAGCTGATACTTGAGCTCAAAGCACTGTCCCAGCAGCACTCTCCTGCAAATCCCGGACGCAAAATCTGGTATGTTTATGGAAAATAAGATGCACGATCCAAACTGAAGTGTTCATTTGTGCAGCAGGAGGAACTGGGCACGTGATGATGTGCTGCTCCAATGACTTATTTCTCTGCTACCAACTGGCTGATCTAGATGTTATCGCTCCTGCTGTGACATTGGCTGCGGTGCCTTTGCTGACCTGCTCGTTTGCTTGGAGCGCAGACCCTTTCTGGGCTGGCGCCAGGGAGGCAGCAGCTCCGGGGCTGGTGTGCAGGGTGGATTTCTATGAATAAAGCAACTGAAGGCTCCCTGCAGCACGCTGGGCTGGCACAGCCTCCAGCAGCCTCACTGAACCCTGGGTCCTCCAGGAGTGGAGGGAAAGTGCCATTTCGCTGCTCGATGAAAGTTGGGTCATTCCCAGCGTTTCTGCTAGGCAAGTTGTCTCCTCTCTGTTGGGGCCCTTGGGTGACACTCACCTGCCTGGAGTGGGGTAGAAATCCTGATGTTTGTGCACAGCCCTCGTTGGGACTGAATTCTGCTGCCTTCTGATGGGCAAAGCAAGGAGTGGGGAGGGAATGAGCTTACTCTAACCCCAGAGGGGATCTTGCAGCCCTGTGAGTGATGTGGAGCTCAGGGCTTCTCTCATTGTACCTCCAGCTCTGCCACTATCCCTGGCCTTGCACGAGCACTCATGACCCTGTCGTGATCTGCCCTGCGTCAGAGTCCCCACGGGGCACAGCCTGCCTGGTCCCACCACAATAGTGCTTGTCCTCCCAGTCTGGCCTGGAGTCCCAAACCCAGTGCCGTGACTCTGCTAAACCCACCCTTCCTGTGAGGGGAGCAACATACCTGCTGGCACCCTGCCTTACACATCCAACTCCACCAACGCCAGCTCCCTGCTTTTCAAATAACTCACCACTGGCTTTTACAGTGCAAACCAGCGGTACCTCTGTGTCATCAGCCTGACTGCTAGGCAGCACTTTCTCTTGGCTGATGGGGATTGCCCCACTGGGAAAAGCCAGCAGGTACGAGGGGAGTAAACTGGGATTTGTGTTGTCCTTTCCCTGACCATGCCTTGAGGATGCCCTCTGGGCTCTCCTGGACTTTGTGCCTTTCCTTTGTCCCTCCACAGCCCTCCTTCTCCCTGAGCCCCTGCTCGGAGGGTGCATTCCTGCAGAGCTATGTACACATCCCCCGCATTGCTGGCACTGCTCCGGGAGCCTGTGCCCAACACACCAGCATGACTGTGAGCTGTCGCAGTGACTAGGGGAAAGTTTAGGCCTCCTCATTCTTGCAGGTTAATGAGTTACCTTTATGCACCGAGGTGCTGGCTGGGAGTTTAAGGGGAACAGAAATAAGAATAGAAAACCATGAGGCTGGCAAATTCCTATGCACATGGTGCACTGTAATCCTCGCCTCCTCCATGCACCACTCACACCACTCTTCTGCTGACAGCCTGGGCTGGACGTGGGGATGGGCTCACCCAGCTTGGCTCCCTTGGTGTCAACAGACCCATAAGCAGAACCTGAGTTTCACTCAGGCTTCACTTGGGAGAGCTTGGTCTGAAACTTTTGGTAGTAAAAGGTAAAAATGCGTGTTGGAGGTGGTAGCAGCAGTGGAGGCGAGGGACCAGACCTGCTGCAGAGAGCTGGAGGGTGACACCATTTCCTCATGCAGTGAGTCATCACAGCCACGGCGTTTCCAGATGCACTTTTGCCTAGCGCCGGGCTCCACAGACGTATGACCTTAGCAGAGATGATGCCCGAGCCATTCAGAAGCGATTGTGTTTGTCCCTCTGGCTCTCCATCAGCTCCGGTTTTGTCCCTCTGAGTGCTAGCAGGGGCATCCCTCCAGCTGTGCTCATTGAGGCCGGACAACTTTGGAGAAGAAAAGTGGAAGCCTGCCAAGATATATTTGGAGAACCGCAGCTTTAGTATCAAGAGGTGATTTCGTTCGAGCTCAGCTGTGAGGTGTCTGTGATGTGCTCTGTCAGGAGCCTCCACACCCGGGTTGCTTTGCTCCGGGGTAAGACACCGGAGCCAGGTGAGCTGCTGGGCAGGCAGGCTGGCTCCGGCCAAATTCGGTGAGGCTGCCTGCCTGGATAAAACCAGGATGGAGGCAACAAAACAATCTATTTAACCATTAGGCCACAATCATCCTTCCTGTAGTGATCGCAGAGGAGCTCCCCCCGGGAGAAATTTGGCCCATTTTGTCTAATTAGTTTCTTTCCTGCTGACACTTGCTGACATTTGCTGCTGACATTGCCCAGCCGCGGCTTCATGTTCTGAGCAAATATTTTGCTTGGATGGGAGAAAATCAGCTCCAAGGAGTTTGTGTGAGTATGTGGGAACCCAAACTGGAGCTGGATCCCCTGTGCTCCCTTGGGCCCCTGTTTATTACCTGTGGCCCTGGAGGAAAGCAGGCCTGGGAAAGTGATGCTCTCGCTGCAGCGTGCACAATGCAAGCTGTTAGCCTGAGCTCCGGTTTTAGGGTAGAAACCCCTCATGCAGGTTGGTGCCAGGGATTTGGCACAGGTCTGACTGATGCTGCAAACTGGTGAGAAGGAGGGAAGTGCGATGAGTCCCTCGGCTGCAGCAGGTTATAAGCTAACACTCTTTACCCAGGGTTGCTCTGGCAAAGCACTGGGTACCATGGGGAGGTCCCAGACTGCAGTACTCGCCTCAACTAGTTCTGGGGCTGATTGCTTCAAACATCCTAAAGTGCTTAGTGCTCTTGGAGATAGGGTGCTTAAGCATCCTATCAAGGTCTCAACCCCTGTATTCACCAGCTCTGGAGCTTCCTTGGGAATCTGGCTTGCATGGGGGGAGAAAGAAATACTGAGAAAAATACTCTGTGGATATTCAGGGCCCACCAAAATGGAGACTAAAATGGTGAGGACTAAAATGGTTAGGACTCATAGATGAGACCACACAGATAATGTTTTGACACTTAGTCAAGCCCCTGAGGCCTCGGTTCACATCCTCTTGCCAGGTAAGCTGGGAGAGGGTTTTGTGGCTGACTGAAAAGGGACCAAAATGGTGGGGCCAGTGTGAGGTCTTGACCACGTACCAGGTGGAGTTGATGCCCTGCCTGCTTGTACAGACAGCTATAAATAGGATTTTTGGGGAGAAAGGCAAGGGGATCACATCCACTAAATCTCATTTGACCCACTACCCTGGCAGCGCTGGGGAGGGACAAAGAGAAAAATGGTAAATATTTTGCAGAAAAACCCAGGGACAGTCCCTCCTAGCAAGGAACTGTTGACAGGTTTCAGTGACGCCCTTCACCTAGGATAACTAATTGGGGAGCACGCGGTGCAGCATTTGCAGTCGGGCCCCACCGCCGAAGGACGGCATGAGCGATTGCGGGAGCCCTTTGTCAGGAAAAAGCCTTTATGACTATATTTGTGCAGGCAGCTCTAAATGCTCAGACCTTTATTCTTTCAGGCTTTTAAACTAAAGGTCATTTTCTCTTCCCTTCCAGAAAAGAAAAAAAAGAAAAAAAAAGAAAAAAAAAGTTAATTCCTCTTGACGCAGATCCCCTTCCCCTCTGGATGGGAGTTCAATTGTTCTTGCAAGCAAGCTTCAAATCTGCCCCTTGCATTCACTTCCTTTTTCCTGCCTGAAAGGAAACAGAGATTTCTGACTGTGTGAACTAGTCCTTTATTTAAGGATACAAGAAAATAGCTAAATGCTAATTCAGTGTAGCGCTATGCACTTTAGCATGCTGCATGGCAAAACAAAAGAAAGAGAAACATATCCCCGCCCTTCCCAGTTGAATTGTAAACTGCACACTGATTTGAGTATAATGGGTATTTATGAAAGTTATACTAAAACATTTACTGAAGTCCAATGCAAACCAAAAACTTCAGTCAGGAAGTTTTTAGCTACCAAAAATAATCACCAGGCCCTGGCTAATATTTTTAACGATCATGCGTTCTTGGGAATTTCCTCTTCCCTCCATGGAGATAAGTGATTAAACAAAATAAAGGCAGTGGCCATTTTGATACACTGCGACATGTCAGAGAAGAGACATATCAACAGTTCTTTTTTTGTATCTTTTTCTTAAGTCTTGACTTCTGCATTCACCGTCTGTCTTTTAGGCTGAATTCCACTTCTCTATTATGTTGCTGAAATCCAGTGAAGTCAGCAGAAAAGCCATGAAAGTTTCTTGGGTAGGACTTTTAAGCCAAGGTATTAGATCCACTAATGGGCAGATCTATTACATGCCTTATTAATTTTATAAAAAAAGACACTGAGCTCTATTCAGCTGCATGTTATTTGGCTTAATCATTTCTGTAGAATGTTGTTAGTGTAACGTCCTGTCCATTCTTCAGGTCTTCTCCATGGAGACCGCCTCTGGACTTAGTCCCACACAATGAGATCAGAACCGGCCTTTTGAGTGCATTTTTCAATACACCGAGTATTTTTGACATAGAAAACTTTTAATCAGTTGCAAGTGTTTTGTTCTGCAACTGGGCAGTTTTAAAATTTCAATTATTGTTGTCTGTAATGACCAGTAAGAGTTGCTGGGAAAGGAAGTGTCAGCTGCAGGCAGGGAGGAGGAGGGCTCCTAGCCCTCAGGACTTTGGTGGAGGATAGAGCAGCCCAGAAGAAGTTGCCTCCCCAGGATCTAACACCATTTTGTGCCATGCAGATAGCTTTGTTGTGGTGAGAAGGAAATGTTTCCCCTTTTGATGCCTTCACCCAGAAGCCAGCATTGTGTGAGCTGGCACGAAGGTGCTGCTCAAGCCTCCGGCTTTAGGCACTGGGAGGTTCATGCCTCTGCACCACCTGAATCGCACAACTGCTCTGGTCTGGTGCATGGCTCTTTTGTCAGACCCTTCAAAGGGATGGCTTTTATTCCTTATCCTCTATTTTTATGATATGCCTTTTCCTTCAGTCATTCCTGATGGTGTTGCATAAGGATTTCATAGAAATAAATAGTCACTGAAGGTCTTCCAAACCAGGTCCCTTGTAGGGGAGGGCAGAGCACAAAGAGAAGAGCTGGACTCCCAGGTGGTGATAAATCATCCTGAAGAAATCCAGCTCATCCTTTTCAAATACACACTTATGTCAGGGACATTAAGGTACATGGCTTGTTGCAATAAGATACAGTTTTCACTGACTCATTAAAACAAAGGTTAATCTTGATTAGCTCTCAAGATGTTCAGGTATCACAAAAGCAACCCATTAAGCTTTGAAGCAGGGAGAGGACGTTTTCTTTTTGCATCCTCAGAATGAAGGCAGGTCTGTGGTGGTCGTCACTTGCTTGATCATTTGGTATTACTTTGTGGGGAAAATTAAAAATGCATATTTTGGATCTTTGCTGAAAGAAAAGTTCTGCATTTAGGATTTGAACTCTGTTGTCAAAGGATAGTAAAAATAGAAGAATGACTGTAATTGTATCCATCTGTAGAGATGCTCCTGGTGCAAGAAAGGGGCAGCTGGATTAACTGAATGAAATTTTGGCAGTGGAAAATGTTTTCCTATCTTTCTGTGCTGGTGGGAGCTGGCTCCAAGGCAGGCACCAGGGACGTGCAGGGACCGCATCTCCTCATACCTCGGGGAACTGGGGGGGAATGTGCAGTTTTCCCAGCCTAGTAAGGAGCCCAGGCACTTGGGTCCCTATTTGGTCTGTGATAATTCTTCTCCATAGGGACTTACAATGACAGAGGCCCTCACAGCCCAGTCCTCCAAGCTGACGAAACCTGCTTTGTCCTTGCATGGACAAGGAGACACTGAAACCCCTGCAGCATAGATCTAATCCACCCTGTGTGTCTTTCCATTGCACACGGGTTTCAGAAAGATACGGTCTTGCTCAAATATTTTCTGAATGCCCGATACCTTTCCGCAGCGAGGGGTGGTATCTGTGAGCGATACAAAGCTGCTCTGCAGGACAACACTGAAACCTTATCTCACACCAAAGGGCAGATAAAGGAACACTTTACCAAGCTGGCTTAGCAAAAGAGAGGCTCTGGGCTTTTTCCCGTCTCTATCCTCGATGCTATCACAACAGCAGCAGCAAGGCATGGCCACATCTCCGACCTTGGGTAAACAGGGGTCCCAGTGGTACCCCAGACTGCACTGCTGCAGAGCAGGGGAGTTTGTCTTCCAGCCCAGGGTTAGCTGCCTGTGTGCAAGACAGCAACTTGCACAATATTTAGTCTATGCTCCCTGTCTCCCTCACTTTCTCCCCCTCTCTTATCAGGCTTTCCTTGAACTGTTTGTCAAGAGCAAGAGTGAGAGGGGAGGCTGAGCCCACAGGGTCACTCAGATGAAACACACCAAGGGCTGGTGTGCCACTCAGCCTGCCTGCACAGGAGCTTCCCACTGCCGGTCTTACAGGAATGCGTTTTTCACGGGAAATCACACACAGGCTCTCTTGGTAACTAATACACAGTCTTTGGCAGCTATGTGTGTAGGAGTGCTTCAGTAGTGTCTAGAGGCGGCTGTGATTCAGGAAAGCACAGATGTACAATGTGCTTTATGGTAAGGTCTGGCTGATCTTTTCATGCCAGTCTTAATTTTGCTGGAGTTGATTTATGGGCCTGGACAAGCTGATGTTGATGATACAAGCTTGCTGGCGCTGAGGTTCCCCCGCACCTCTGACACAGCACAGGAGCACTTGCAGGGTTTTAAGCACGCACTCAAGCATTGCCTGCAATAGAAACACCTCCCTGGCTGGGGGCTGCGTCCCACACATAGCCTTTGCTTTGGCTTATTTCCATGTTAGAGACGCCCTGGAAGAACCTGCCAATCTTCTGTAGGAAACACTACTTAAAGATGGCATTACAGAGGTCTCCGCTAGCTGTCTGTCATCACAGCCCCAACTCCTTGTGCAACATGGTGTTGAATATCTAACAAATTGGTAGCAATTAGCCTTTGGTGTTAATGAGCAACTACTAGTACCAATGGGAGGGAGGGGAGACCTTATGGGTGTCAGGACACGTTGAAAAATGTTGTTATTGCAAAAGCAGAGACTTTCACGAGGAACGAGAGACATGCACAAGGAGGAGGTCTTTGCCCAAAGTGGGCCCAAGCTGACTTCTCCTGGGGAAGAGACCCAGACGCTCTCCGGTGGCATCTGCAGCCTCCTGTCCTGGCAGTGTTGGCAGGGGATCCAGCCATCCTTGGATGATGTTGCATGGTGCTTCTCAAGTGTTGAAAATCAGGAGTCTTTTTGACTCTTACTGTCAGAGATAAAATAAGCGTTTACTGTGAGATAAAAAATCTAGAGACACAAAAAGCCTTGGGCAAGCTGAAACAACAGAGAAAGACCTCGGAAGAGGCAGCTATCCCAAAGCATCTTTTCTTTACCTCTCTTTATGATCTTTTTTTTAAATGAAAAGACTAATAATCAAAGAGCTGAGGGAATAAATATTCCCCAAACAGCTCTGCCAAATGAGCCTTTCCCAGTGTTGTTTCTCTGTGCCTGGCGGGAGGGTCCCACTGGACACAGGGCTGTACAGTGACCCCCAAACCTCTCTGCAAACAGAAGCCTGTCAGCCATCTCAACTCATCACCCTGCAGCGCACTGCATGGCCCCATCCCAAACCAGCCATCGTGTGCCACGGCTCATGGCCTCCCCAGATACTTCACTGGCGAAGTTTTGTTTTAACAATATGCTTTTTTTAACCCTTAAGGAAATTTGAGTGGGAAAAATAAAATTTCAACTAATCGTTCAAAGTTCAGGGCTCCCAAGTTCAAAACTCAATTTTTGAACTGAAAGACTTTGGTAGTTTCAGAGGAACTTTTTTCCTGAATTCTGATTTCTCTGAAATCTGCAACATTCTCTGTAAAACGTGGACAAAATTCCTTTTTATAGAAGATTTTCACCAGGGGAAGACAGATCTGTTTCCCAGCCAGGCTGCGGTTGCCTGCCAGACTCCCGAGGCTCTCCTTGCGCAGCGAGAAGCACTAATGGAGAATACAATCTCTGAACTTGATTAATTACGTCTGCACTGCACGGGTATTCCCACGGCACCCTCAAAACTTCTTGGTCCTGCCCCGGTACGCAGGAGGCACACCGTAATCTCTGGGCTGGACTCTGCCTAACGCTGTCCCCTGTTGTTTTCACCAGCATCCTCATCAGAAGAACAGGCTGGAGAACGGCCAAGTAGGGTTTAGAGGTGCCACTCCTCCCCAGCAGCTCACGAGATCTGGGCATGCAAGACCTGGTGTCTCACAAGAAAAATCAGCGAGGGGATGAGTTGGCTTGGGTGCAGCTCATCCAGGGGATGGTGGGCTGAACAGGACATATAAAAAAGGCCCCTGGTGCTGAAACCTGACTGCTGGGAGTCTTGCATTGGTACTGGTAGCTCTGAGCATCCTGGCATTGGCATGGACATGCTGCAGAGCAGTGCCAGCACCTGGCTCTAGGTCCCTGCAGGTGCCCTGTGCAACCCATGTGCAGCATCTTCAGCGGCTGGAGAAATCAAGAGATTGTTAAAGCATGAGGATGGCAACCTGGGTTCAGCAGAGGATGAGCAGTGAAAGGCTTTGCTTTTCCTCCCCTGCTCCCCAAAGAGGTTCAGGTTTGAAATACTATTTCCTCTTACACTTTCAGGCTCAAGCAAGCCTCTGCTTCTTCTGCTGAGAAGAGAATTAAACTCAGGGAAAGCTCATGACACCTTAAATTAGCAGTTAAATTTATCTAGCAGGTTTCATGCAGGAATCTAAAAGCAGTTCATGGATGTTACTCAGGCAAACAGCACAACATCCCTGTGATGGGACTGGTGCTTTTATTATCCACTGATGAGAAAGTAGACAAGGGACGGTAAAATAGTTTTTCCATGGAGAATACAGCAAGTGTGTGGAAACAGGACCTGGGTGGCCTGGATCCAATGACCCTGCCTGATGGCCAGAGACCATTCCCAGATGCAGTGTGTTCCCCAAGAAGCAGTCATCACTCAAGGATTTGGAGTGGCCCAAGCCTGGAAGCATTTGGCACGGTGATTCTAAATCCGACAAAGGTCTGGGCCAGCTCTGTGGGGGTGCAGCAGCGCTTTACGCTGGCTGAGCCTCTGACCTTGTCCCTCTGCAAGCAGCCTGCACACCCCTGCCAGACAGGGCTGGGCTGCCCTCGGCTCACTGCACTGGTGAAAGCTGTACAGACTGAAGGCAGAGTTTTTTGCTGACTGATTTTGATTGCTGCTTGGTAATTGACTTTTTTATTTAAAGCATCAAATGTTGCTGTGGGACAGCATTTTCCCTGATACTCGCTCGTATGCTGATTAGACCCTGACTGACTGCAACATCACAGCGAATGGCAGCACGTTAGCAGAGAGCAGCACAAAAAGGCCAGTAAAACAAACCAGGCAGGACTTAGTTTCTCAGGAGTAGCTCAGAGGGAAAAGACACGCTTAAGAGAAAAGTTCCTGCAGCAAAACCATGGAGGAAAACCGGTCATAGAACAAACACGGCCTCAGACTTAAAGGGATCAGCATGGGCAGGGGGGTATTCAATGGCAGCCACATCAGCTGACAGGAGAGCAGCATGCCACACTAATTGGCTAGTGCTAATGAGCAGCTAAGGCCCCCTCCATCCCCCTACTCAATTCACACCTGACAGGCCCTGAATGCTGCTGAGCCAGGGCAGAACAACAGAGCAGGCTGCACGGCCTTTGGAAAAGCACGTGTCCCAGCTGGGGGCTGTCTGCCCATCTCCGTTCTGCCTTTGGTGGGGCCCACTACCACCTACCACTGTGGGCTACCAAAAAGGTGACCTTGTGATGGGCTGGGGAGGCTGCCAGGGAACCTGTGCCTTGATGTGTGCAGGAGTTTTGGGGAGGTTTGGGGATGACAGGGACATGCAGGCAGAGGCAGGGCTGTGGGCATGGCCACGTATGGCTGGGTGTGCAGCACCAACACCCTGTGGCTCCCTCCCTCCCTCTCGCACACCATAACTGAGCCTTGGCTGATGCACAGGTTTTCCCCAACACTGACTTCCACAGGAGGGTAGCGGCGGCTCTGCAAGACGGAGCGTCACAATTTCAAATTCAAAAATACCCATTCATATGGCCCCTGCTGACCGCTTCCCGCTCCAGCAGCTACTGCTAAAGACACTAAAGACTGGATAAACAGGAAGCGTTTTCCACACATCCCGTTTCACTCCTGCAGCTCAGCTGCCAAGGCCAGAGCAGTCCCGCTCCGTGCCTGGCTCTGCGTGCGCATGGAGGTGTGGGTGGCCGATGTCCCAGCCATGCACCGTGACCTGTGTTCATCCTGGGGCAGAGGACACAGGAGAGATGGCATAGGGCCAAGTGGTGGTTGCTGCAACTGATAAAATTTGGGTCTAGAGTTTTTCCCAAAGTTCATAAGCTTCAGTTTTGGGGGAGGGTGCTAGGAGCTTTTGTGAAGGTTCTATACTTTGCAGGATTGAGCCTTTGTGTCTGCTGATGGTGGAGAAAGCTGTCAGCTCTGGACCTGCGTTTCCAGTGTCCAGCCTCTCCGATCTGAAAGGAGCATCCAGTGCTGCCTCTTCTTGCAGGCAGCATGTGTCCATGCAAGCCCTGTAACTTTCCATAGCAAGCTGCTGCTTAAAACTCAGCTCTGCACTGAGCTCAAAAATGGGTGGAGATAGACCCTCCCTACAGGTTAATGTAGCATGCACACACAAACACACACAGCGTTTCATGCACAACTGAGCACAAACACACACTTGTGCCTAGAAGTGACTCCCGTGGACCGATGCACTCCCATGGAGTTCATCAACTGGCAACGCTTGCAGCAAGCAGCACGCAATATAAAGTCACCTATTGCTGGAGAGAATGATGGGCAGCAGAAAACAGCCTTCAAAAACATGTCTGCCAAGGAAAACAAGTGGGGTCTTTCTTTAGCCATGCATTTATATAAATAAACACAGGAATATTTTGCAACTCCCAAGAGACTTGCCCAGAGTAATATTTTGCTGAATAAGGGTGGGAGTAATCCTCTGCTCACCGTAAGCGTGCGTACAAGCGCTCTGTGCTGCCCAGACCGGGAGGACCCAGGCATGTGCGGCACGAGCCAGGGACACGGCTTGGCTCCAGCGGAGCCCCAGATGACACATGTCCCCAGACCCCGCGCCGTGTGCTCTGCTGAGCCAGGAGGACAGCATACATGCTGCCGTGGGGGTCTTGCTGCCCGCAGCAGCAGGTAGCAATGGCCTGGCAGCCATGGGGCTGCTCACTTGGCAGCCTGATCGTGTCCTCTGTGAGAATTAAGAAATAATTACCACGTTCACAGCCCTCATGTTCCAAAATGCCTCCTTTCCTGCCATAAAGTCTGGATCAAAGTTTCAAATTCCAATTAAAAAGTGTACTATTCCTCCTTTAGCTACCCAGAACCAAGTTCACACATACACATATATTAAATCTGAAATCACGGCGAGCTTTGCACAGAACGGCCTTGAAAATTACAGAACTGGAACGGTTGTTTCCACACCTCTGTCTGCTGCCTGGTGCTGAAGACGCCATCTTTGCTGGGTGATGTCCTGCAGGTTTAGTGGCCCAAACTGCATGTATCTCGCTCTTTCCCAACACAGGGACAGTGTGACAGGTGTGACAAGCCATCCAACAAACTGACTGACCACTGCGTTGTAACCCAAATTTCAGGGGGTCACAAATACCCCAGAACCTACTCCACTGGTACCTAATGTCAACATGGACCCCTCTTGAGAAGATGGCCGCCAGCCTCATCATGCTTGGCACGGGCTGTGAGGGAGGGCCCAGCGCTGTGGGGGTCCCCAGTGGCCCCCCAGCAGTACCCTCCGAAGGGGAAGGAGAGGCAGCTGTGGTGGGGGCGACCGAAATGTGCCCCATGCGTGAGGCAGGAGGGTGGGTAGCAGCGGCCATCTTAGGCCTGGTGTGAGGTGCAGGCGGTGAGCCCAGGCGGGCAGCCCTCTCCCTCCCCTTGTCCCCAGGGATGCGTGGCTGCCTCCTCTCCATTTCGGCACCCTGTGGCCGTCCCCAGCGGGCACGATGTAGGGGTGCCGCCCCATGGCCCCTCTCCCCCTCTGGGTGCGGGGCAGCCGTGTTTATTCTCCTCGCAGCGCCCGTTATCAGCACACAACACACACAGGAAGTCCTGTCTGGGATTGTCCATCCCCGGCCTGATTTATACAGGAGGAAAAGCATAAAAAGCCGCCCTTCCACCTCGGCAGCCACCTCCTGCCTGTGCGCAGCCGGCGGCCGGCCATGCCAGCGGTGCGAGGCGGGTGCCCAGGCCCGCCAGACCCAGGGTGGCCAGGCAGGAATGGCCACCGGGAGCCATCGGGGAGCACGGCGGTGGGGCTGCTCCCGGCACAGCGGGGGACGGCGGGGTGCCACAGGTATGGTACAAGCCAAAGCTATTGCCGCAGAGGGGATGGGGTGGACAGGGATGGGACGGGATGGGGAGCTGGCGCTGGGGGCAGCGGGATTGTGTCCTCGCCGGGCCAGACCCCGCAAGCTGTGGGTGGGTTTTTGCCCCCGCTCAGGCAGAGATGATGGTGGGATCCTCAGGGGCTGGTTGAACACACAGCACTGGCAAAGGGCTGCTGGAGCAAACGGGTTTTTAAAGCATCCTTCGGCTGCTCCCAGCGAGGCTGGCTCTGCTGTCAGCCGCACATGTGCTGAGCTGAGGAGTGTCTCCAGTGCTGGTTTGCTCAGAGCGGAGCCCAACCTGCAGCACTATTATTTTTAATTCACCCCACTGGCACTCAGGCTGTTTCCCATGAGCGGAGAACTCAGAGGATAATTTTATCTCCTGTGCATGTAGAGGAAGGCTGCAAACACTTGCACAAATACCTGCGAGATAGCTGGAAATTATTAGCAAATCTCCTTTCTTTCCATAACTCATTCTCTTTTGCCATCTGCCTCCTCTCTGAACACCTGATACAACGCCATGTTGTTCATCCTTCTCCCCCAATCTGCCCTCTCTCCTCTCTGCACAGCACATGGCGGTGCCGCTCGCTCTCCGTGCGGCGGGACCCTGACCCGTGATGCCACGCTGCTCATTTCAGATTGCACCGCAGCGGAGTTTGGCCCCCAGATGCGGGCAGAACGCGGGGCTGGATGGGGCTGTGGGCAGGGACCGTCCCTGCTATCACGCAGACCTGAGGCTTGCCCTGGCTAACGGCCGAGCCTGGAGTGTGCTGGTGCCAGGAGCTCAGAAAAGCCTCTCAAATTTATAACCATGGAGCGGGGTGATTTGCATGCTATCTGTTTGCAGCTACCTGCAAACCTGTGGGTCCCGCCGTCCTAATCTGTGGCGTTACACAATGCAGGCAGGAGGCTTTCTGTGAGGCACCTGGGGTATTTTGGGATAAAAGGCTGCCGGTGGGTAGGAGCAGCTGGGATACCCAGGCACTGACTGGCTGTGCAGGAATATGGAGCAGGACCACACCAGTGAATGGTTCTTGGTAGAAAAAACCAAGAAAACTTTTTCCCAGGGTCTAACATTCACGGAATCAATTCACTGGGCAGAGAATCAAACATAGGAAGAAATAACAAGGCTTTGTCAGCGATAAAATTAAAAGTGGATTGGGAAGATCTGCCACCACTTGGGAAGCTGTGTGAGACAGAAGCCCAGATGTGATGGCTGGACCCTGAGCCTCCTTGAAAACCCACCTCTCCTCTGGGTAGCGGCAGAAAACACCAAGTCTGCCTTGTCAGATTTTGAATGTTGTTCCCTGTGACCCAGCATTCATTCTGCCAATTGAGTTAGTCCCCCACTACGCTGCTAAACTACCAGCTCTGCACAAATTTCCCTAGAGGTAAGGAAGAGAAATTGAATCTGGGCTGCAGGCTCATTTGAGCCATTTCCCAGGCTCTACTGCTGCAGATAGGGCTGGCTCTGGGGAGACAGATTTACAAACTGCAACAAATTAGAGTAAATGAACCTGACTCACAGTCACACCAGCAGCAGAAGGGCATGGCAAAACACAAGGAAAGATTTAACTTGAGGTTTCAGACAAGACAGAGAAAGAGAAGGGTCTCTGCAAACAGAAGAGGATGATCAGAAATGATATTTCATTCTCTGTCCTCTCTCCCAAAGTGAACGCATGGATTCCCGTCCTGCCCATAGCCTGGCAGGTGACTGCAGAGAGGAGCTCCGCTTAGCGCAGGTTTCTGGAGCTGGAGACTTCCTCCTGATAGAGAAGGATAATCAGAGCAAAAACCAGTCTTGTGCGAGATGCTCTCTCCTGAGCTGCTCACCAGGATGGCAGTGATGAAGGGACCGAGCCGTGCATGCAACTTACAGCTATTCCCACCGCACTTCCCGTGCGCTTCTCGGGGAGTGATTCACTGGGAAAACGCAGAGGGCAACAGCGGGGTGGGGGACCATTCCCTGCTGACTAATGCCACTTTTTGCCAGGGAAATTTCACAGAAAGCCACAAAATTCAGTTTATTCCTGGGTGAGATGAATCATTTCGCAGCTTTTATGCAGCAGCCATTACTGCTTCCTCTAAATGTAAATAAGAACTCATCTGTGTGCCCATAAGAGAAAATAAACCTGGCTCCAGGATGTTGCCCTGTTCACGCATTTGTTTTTGCACAACTACAGCTAGGCTGCTGTATGTCTCTGTGGTCACATTAAGTTACAACATACCAGTCCTGAGACACTTAATGCTTGCGAAGTCCTTACTCAGGCAAAAAAAAAAAAAAAATCACTTTGTGGAAATCAGATCTCAGTCATAATATGCATAGCACTGGGCAACTGGTGTCGACAGACCGACAGCTATGGGCCAAGTACTTTTCTTGGTTTGATCTGCTTTGATCCCACTGACATCAATGGATTCCTCTTGATTTCCACTGAGATAACTGGTCTGCAGCTGACGCAACCAGGAACAATATGGGACATAATAGAATAGTGGGAGGTTGTTTTCCTTACAGAGCTCTGCAGAACAGGGGCTGCTCCAAAGCCTAAACTTAAGTGTAAAGTTTACAAGGAGCCTTATGAAAAGCCTGAGCAGAAGAGTTTGTCCTAAAACAGGAAAGGCCATTCCCCCTTTCTTCAGAAGCACCAAAAATTCCTATTGCTTTAGCAAGTGCTTCCAGTTCTGTGTAAGATCCCTGCGGAGGCTGGTGAGAGCCCATTGTACGCAGCAGGTATGGGATCAGCCATGGCCTGTAGCAGCTGAAAAGTTTTGCATCTGTATGTGTGTCACTCTTCTGTCTGTCTCCCCATCCATCTATCTCCATCTGCCCCTTCAGCACCTTACTGTGATGGGCTGTAAGCATTCCTCTCTTAGAAGAGGGTTCCTGATGTGGAACCTTAGTGCTGATCTGTTAATTCTCCTCTGATGATCATTCCTTTTTCATGCCTACAGAGGCAGAGCAAAGTTGAGTCCCCCCACCCCAGCCCCAGACACCCTCACACCCTCCGGGCTCACCTACCACACAGGGGACTGGCTGGAAGCCGAGCCTCCATCTCCAGCCCTCAATCCACCACGGATGCTCTCAGGGTGATGTTGGATCCGGCTCCGCTGCTCAGGCGGGTGCGATGTGCTTGGCAGATTTGCGGGATGGGCTTTAGGAAATGGGGAGGTGGGTGAAAATCTCACCTTTGCTGCCAGCCTGGTGCTCAGCCTGAGCCCTGCTCCCGGGCCAGCACTCAGCATGCCTTGTAGCTCACACTGGTGGTAAAACCAGTGGGAGACGAGGAGATTTCGACACTGTTAAATCTGAGAGGGAGGTTGGGCAGAAACATTTCTTTCTTGGCCTGGAGACAAGCATTAATATTAGATGTCGTGGGAGTACTCTTATAGTGTGCAAGGGAGAAAGCTTTGGAGGAAACATGTAAAACACCGGTCCAGGGAGGACTCAAATTCAGACAGACTTGCAGTCAGGAGCCAAAATCCCGTACTGCCTTTGTCAGAAGCTCATCACACTGATATTAACAGAGCCAACGGATCTGATCTTCCCCCACTCTGAACTGGCATAACTCCTCTGCTTTCAAGTGAACTTTGCCAGGCAGTGTCCCGGGGGATTTCCTCCCTTCATAATGAATATTAGCATATAAGACACCGAACCCTCCCTCAGAGCAGAGGATTAAATGCTCTTTTAATGGGCTATACGCAGTTCCTAAGCAGCTGACATGGGCACTTGCTTGAGCAAAGATTTGACCCAGTAAATGGAACTGAAAAGCAAACTTTTTGCAATTAAAATACTTGCAGAATTTAAAACGCTGAGTGTACTTAGGGAATAATTGCCTAATGGCTGAGAAGGCTCTAATGGAGACGCTGAAAGGTGGCGTGCTTTAGTCCTGTGCTGGGTGGTGTTGTCCCACAAGAAGCTGAAAGATGAGTGCCATGAGGGGTGCTGAGCGTCAATGAGTCCATCCCCTTTCTCACTATTAAATTTACACTCAGGATCCCAGGGACTCGTGCAAAGGTTGCCTGGGCAGTTAGGGGCCTTTGTCCTTAAATGAGCATGTGTATATGGTGAAGATGACAAAACATAGTGTTGGGTACAGCAGATGGGATCACAAATCAGTGTCTGAGAACTTGGATACACCCAGCAGAGTGTCAGCAGGAACGGGGCACCCCATTCTCTTGGGTTCTTGGAAAATCCCAGCCGTGGGCACTGGGGAAACTGCTGGAGAGGATAGCTTGGTGCTCAGCAAAGCCCTGGCACTGCATTAGGTGGAACCAGGGCTTCTGCTCTGCTCAGCCCTTGCTCGTATCCCTGCCTGCTCAACTCCAAAGGGTGCAAAGGCACCGTGGGCCTGCCTGGCCTTTCCCACCCAGGTCACAGCACGGTGACCTACACTGCAAGCTCATGTGAACAAGGGGACGACCAGGACCCATAGGATGCTCCTAAAACACCCCCTGTGCAGCCTGCACTGCACAGTAGGGAGGGGATGGGCCTCGCTGTGCCCTACCACCGGCATCACGGTGTCCGTGCCTCTCTGGCACACCAGCAAGCCTTTGCGGTGTGAGCTCAGTGCCAATGCCAGACGCGGGTACTCTGTGGCCACGGTCCTGCTTTCGTCCTCCACCCTGCTCCGCAATGACGTTTGGGAGCATCCAGGGAACGCCACACCAGGTCCATCATGGGCAAGGGCTGGGTCACTGATCTCTGCCTGCATGACAAGGGGAGTGTAACAGCGGGCTTTCTCTGTTCTGACAGTAAGAAACCAAGATGCTCCTTAAGGAAAGGATCCCTGGCCAGGACAAATGATGGAACACCGTGGATAAGGTGAGTGTCTCGGCTGTGAAATGAGATCCTGTGCTTTTAGTATGGTCAGATGGAGAAGCTTTCCATTGGCTTCAAAATGCATTTTGCAATTATTAAGCAAGTTGAGTATCAGGCTCTGTTCATCTCTCCAATACACCAGAATAAACAGTAACACTCTCTACATATTAAGATAATTACCGTCCCTTCAAGGCTCTTGGGAAAAGTTGCCTGTGCTTCGTGCTTATGAGATTAAGTGAGCTGAAATCATTCCCCAGACGTAGGCTGGATCCAGACAGAGCGAGCAAACCTGTTTGTGCCATGTGAGATGCTGTGTAAAGTGGAGTTGTGCTTCCACCAGCATCACCAAGCCTTTCCCTTGCTGCTGGGAGGGATCCTGTCTCCCACAAGCTCCATCCTCCCCAGCAACGGAGCTCCATCTTTACCAGCATGTCCCAGAGCCGATTCCCCTCTGCTCTGCTCCCTTCCCGAGGGAGGATCTCACCAAGGCAGTTTATGCTCCTTTCACATGGGTCCACCTGAGAGCCCCATGTCAGCACCCATCAGCTTCCCTGGAGGGTGCAGCATGACCTGAGACAGCTCCAGTTCAATCAGCAGCCTCAGTGTATCCATGAGGAAATACAGGGGATGGGCCAGTGATCTCAGTCGCTCTTTTGGAGTCATTATTGTTTAACTGGTAAATATTTCTTTTAAATGCCTACATGCTTTCAAAAAAATTGCAAAGCTTAATGGGAACAAATATTCCCAGGGGGTTGTATCCTGCCATTCATTTGCACATCAGACCCCTGCTATCTTTAAGGCTGGTTCTGTGCATGGGCAGGCGCCTAAGTCATTTGAAAAACAATAAGCCTCTATGCTCTAATTTCCCAGAGAAAAATGTAGACAAAACAAGTGGCAGTTTGGTACAAACCGAACTGCAGAATTTCTTTTGGTAAATAACCGGGCATTTAACCAGAGAAGCCTGTAGGCAGCTGGGGGATTGGCCTGCCCGATCTGTCCCCGGGCAGGTGTTGGCAAGCCAGCGCCCTGCGTGGGTCTGCGTGTTGAATTTGGGCGTCTCTCTGGCTCAATCCTCACACCACTCCACAGCTACGGGGGCGTCCAAGGAATACTTTAAGCATTCTTTAGGACTCACTGGAAACCAGCCCCCGTCCTGGCAGTTCATCATCTGGTTCTGGAGTACTTTGCTGTTGTAATGAGCTCAGGGTGATTAACAGGGCACGGTGGGAGGCCATGGACCAGTACGGTGTGTTAGGTCTCTAACTTAGGGAAAGATGAGGTCTCCTCTTATAATTATATGTCCTCTTGGGGAGTGCAGAACCAGCTACAGTTTTTTTTAGCAAAGAGAAATAAATTTGCCCTGGCCACTGCACTGGTGATGGACCATTTCACCTGGGAGTCTGAACACCCCTGGGCGAGGGGCTGGGGGCTATGCTGGGATCTCCCTCTCTTGCCATTAATCCCCGGCCCACCCAGGCAAGCTGGTCTGTGGGGGCG